>JAJJMC010032716.1:2401021-2481133 GCA_023531435.1 Papaver californicum | reverse complement strand
TCACTAGAAATTAAGGTGTAATTTAGACACTAAAATGTGTCTATCAACAAGTTAGGAACGTTTTGCAGCTGCCTAGGTATGACTCTCGTCAAAACAATAAAAAAAAGTTTTGAACCAAACTTTTAAAATTGCTTTCAGCTTGTTTGTAAAAAATGATTTGATGAACCTTTGAAACCTGATTTAAATTAGAAATTTGTCTAACTTTTATGTGATATATCAAATTTTAATTAAAGCTAGATTTTTTCTATCAATCAAATTATTTCATATATATATATATATTGCGGATGTTAAAATTTTATGAAGCACTTATCTCATTATCTGAACTTTTATTAGAATATCAACAAAGAAATTTCTACAACAGCACCAGATTGATCAAAAAAGTCATTATAATATCCCAAGAGAAATTAAATAAATGGAGACAGGCGCAAACAAAACCTTACAAGAACAAGAAGTCGATGTAAGAAATTTGGGTAATCAAACAATAGGGACTGGAAGAAAAACTCTTCATCAACCAGAAAGAGAAATTGTAGAAGAGTCCCAAGGACCGCAACCCTTGGATCGGATAATACAAAATAGAAACAAAGATACTGAAGTTGCGAATACTATTCCGTTACAAACAGAGTAGAGCAATTACAGAGACTGCAAGATGAAATGATAGAACCAAACATCCCAATTAACCAATCAATTGATAGCAACAGAACAATGCAACAACCACATGTAGAAGCGCCACAAAACAGAATTGATCCCATCAATCAATTATTCGAATAATTGAATGAAATGCGTAAGGCTCAAAAGACTTATGCAGAAACAATTTCTCTTCTAATGCAAGAAAATCAGATGCTCATGCATAAAGCCCGACAGGATGCGAAAGCATCTGTTACAAGGATACAGGGGTAGGATGTAAGTTCAAAAAGATCTGCAGAAAGCAAAACGAGGATCAATAGAGATCAAAGGGTCATGATAGTTGAACCGAAAGATGATACATATGTTCATCCAAAACAAAACAGGTTTAATCAGCGGTATGAGCCCGATAAACCAGATTTTGATGACTCATAACCGCAGAACAACAGGTGGAACAAATACTTCGAGGATTTGGAACAAATGAGATGGGAAATAAAGACCTTGAAAAACAAACAAGAGGGAGGACGTCTTGAGGAAGTATTAAAAGTGGCCACTACAACACCATTGGCACCGCACCTTGCGCTTGCATCCATCCCGCACAAATGCATTCTCCCCATCTTTGAATGTTACGATGGAACAAAGGATCCCGCAGCTCATTTAAAATATTATAACCGCAATATGACCTGCTGGGAGAAAAACGATGTTATCATGTGCCGATATTTTCCCTCTAGTTTGAAAGGATCTGCATTAACATGGTACGACAATCTACCAGAAGGAACAATACATTCATATACACAATTGACCCGAAAATTCTTGGAGACGTACATGTACAACAAACCCGCAAATGTTGGAATGGATAAATTATTTTCCCTTGCGTCTTGGACAGATGAAACTACCCGAGATTACACAGAACGATGGCAGGCAATTTTTCAAGCAATAGGTAATGTTAGTCCAGAAATCTCAATTAGTTGTTACAAATGAGGAATATCAAACCGCATGAGCACGCTTTTCGTAGATATTCATGGAGAGGATCCAAAAACTGAAGGGGATCTAAGGGTAATTATCGAGAAATATGCAAGGTTACAAGATATACAAAAACAGAATCCAAGAGCAGTTTCTCCACGTCGGAGAGATTACGCTCCAAAAAATGGAGAATTATCAGAGAAGGCTGGCAAGAGAATATAACAAAAATTAAAGTTGCGGAACTTTGTTGAAGGGAAGTATGTTATGCGACAAATCCCAGAATACCAAAGAGATAAAAAAACGAAAAAATTTGCACCCACATGGGGAGGACCATATGTCATACAAGATATTGCGGGACAAGGCTCGTACCATTTGCAGAATATGAATGGAGAAGTCTTTCGACATCCTTGAAACGTACAATATCTCAAACCATATTATCCATAACAAAAAAAGAAATCATACAATAATTTGGCTTCATACTGGGTAAAGCATGAAAAATGTAATCTCTCTAGAAAATCCATATAAATGTCTATGAGTGTATGACTATTGGATCTTTCGTGAACAAGAGATACCTAACATGATATTAATTATTGTATCAGGTACAATCCATCTCAAGAGGTACTCATTAGGGACCACATCATTAATTTCCTCATGGCCAGAGAGAAGTTAGTCACGTGACTGTACCTTCAAAGGTAACTCAAGGTACAATATACGCCTTGTGGTTTCTCAATTCACACACTCATAACGCAAACTGATTATGTATATATATATATTCGTTAATTATATTGCAGGTACAATAATATGAGACAAAAAAGAATATTGTCAATACAATTCAGAAGAAGGAAAATATTAAGGAACAAGAGGATCTGCACTAGGAGAAGGGTGTTTAGGGTTTTCCTTGTGGCTATAAACTTTGGTGAATCACGGATTTCTCCTTCCTCCTTATCAGTGGAAATGCAGGGTGCAGCTTTAACTTTTTTCTGACCCTGTCAATGTACCGTAGGAACTCATTAAATAAGATTCATATGAATCATGCAAATTCATTTGGATAAGTCAATACCTTTTCTATTGCAGCTGCGGCTTTGCGCTTATTACCCGAATCACCTTTCGAACTCCCTTCAGCTTGCGGATATGAAAAAAGGAAACAATTATATAATATTTAAGTGTGATGTAGAAGAATAGAGAAATAATTCTACATACCACATCGTCATACGTGAAAGAAAAGTCGTTGAAGTTTAACTGCCAATGGCAGTAAGAATGAGGCGTGATGTAAGGTTGCGGACCACACTGTCTTGAACAAACCCATAAATCCATGGTCCCTCAATTATCAGAGGAGTGCGGTACCACCTGAAGTCATGATCAATACGGATCTTCTCCTGTAAAGGAGCCTGCGTCCCAGGAATGACATTCAGCTTAGAGTTATCAATTTTCCAGAGTAGACGAAATCCTTCGCCACCTTTACGACCGGTCTGACGCTCTACTTCTTGTAATTCTTTACAGCAATAGCGTCAACATATGTAGCATGGAAATTATTCACAACATAATGCTTACGTTCCGCAGGATTGGGAACATAACATGTGAAATTTGTTTCTCCCTTACTATGTTTACTACACTCATTCAACACACACCACCAATTCACGTTGTATTGGGTAATGGACCGGACCATACCATGCTTGGATTTATTTCGGCTTGCAAGAACCTCATACTGGAAATAATCCCCACTCATGTACAAAGGAAGCTTCAAGCCAGCGTGCAGCGCTCCCGCAGTTATTAATAGTCTGTTGGCGCTATACTGAAATTTTTTCATCATATTAAGAGTAATCTCATCTCCTTCAGCAGGATCGCAAAAGGAAAATTTAAATTTGGTTGAGTTGATGTTTATCTTTAAATTCTTCAATATCCATTGACCTAAAGCTCAAATTCTCGTTTAAACGTTTACTCTTAGAAGCTGGTCTATTGGCCGCAACAGCTATATCATCAGTTCCTACCAAATCAGAAGATTGAACTTCTGAAGTACCAGATTGATCCCCCACTTTATTCTTTCTCGCAAAGTAACGAGATGATTTCTTTTATACAGGTTGATCACCATGATGAGAGGCACCTCCATCAACATTACTATCATCTTTTCTAGACATGATGAATTTTACCTACATATGAGAGAACAAGAAAAGATAGATTCACCCTGATGAAAAGCAAGAAAAAAACAGAAACTTTAAGAAGAAAAAGACAAAGAAGACGAAGAATAAAATGAGAGATGTGACAAGATTTGCATTAAATATGAAAGGATTGAAACTGACGAAACCGTCGAAAAAATAAAGTGGAGGAGAGAGGAACGTTATCAGAGATGTGACTTTCTCGAAACCGCCAAAACTGTCAGAAAAGTAAACCTAAGAGTGAGAAGAAAATTTATTAGAGGCGTACGATTCGGAAAATTAATAATTATTTTTCCTTTTTCAAATTTCTACCATATGTAAAATTCAAAAGAAAAAAAGAGAAAATTATGAGGGTATTAAATCCCTAACACCATATGTTCAAATACTATGGAAAAAATATCAGATATGATGGAACGAGAAACACTGAAACAAAACTCATTAGATAAGTACTGAAACAGACACCTTTGTTGCATGACAGACACGCAAGTTGCGGGAAAGCATGACACACTGTACGAAATAGACGCCTTTGTTGCATAACAGACACGCAAGTTGTGGGAAAGCATGACACAATGTATAGAACTGATAAACATCGATGCATGATAGACACGTCTCAGTTGTGCAGGTTGCGGAACAGAAGAAGCTAAAAAACGACAAGTCACTTTCAATGGCCACGTGTCGGACATGCCAGATTATGAAAATAATAATGTCACTTTCAATGGCCACATGTTGGACATGCCATAATTCTAATAATAATAATAAGACTGCAGCATTCATCGAAATCCAAAAGCAATAACTTGAATACAAATATGCAGAAGAGGTGCGGGTCACCAAGAGGGAAACTAAGGGAAATAAGAAGTACGCATGCCAAGTCTCGCGGGAAATACAAATAAGAATGCGGGATAAGTTTCGTTCCAAAGTCTGGATAAGAACTAATAGGTGGAAAGAAAGAAGAGGTGGACCCATGATATTTACTATAAATATCAATCTCCAAGGCAGAAAGAGGGGACGAAAATTTTTGGAGAAGGAAAAGGATCAGAGGAAAAAGTTTAGGTATGGGAGTTGTGTCAATTAAATATATTCGTAGTTCAATCATTCTTTGATGAATTTTACTTGGTGCATATTGTATTTTATCCTTTTATAACATACAATCATCAATAAAAACATCCAAATCTTTTATTACCCGTGGATGTAGACACTCCGTTGTTGAACCACGTTAAAATTTACTTGTATTAATTTCTTATGTTTAACCTATATCTTTTCATTGCTTTTGGTTTATTGGTTTTTATCATATGATTCATGTGGTTGTGTTGCCAAGATAGATTTTTGGTGATCCCACTTGCAGTGGAAGAAGGTGAGCAGTAGATTCCCCAGATTGGTAGAAAAGAAGACAACCATTAATAAGTAGTTTCCCTTTTCTATGAATCATATCCATAGTTACTAGGCTCTTGTGGTAAACAAGCAAAAGGAAGAAACCCATACGATGAGGTCAGGATGTAGACCATATACTAAGAGAAGATAAGAAGCATATTTTCTTAATGATTTTACCATAACTGGATTGACAGAAAATCTTCTTGATTTGTCGATGCGCTACTTCAACTGATCATGCTTTAATATGGTTGTCAGATTGCAAACTTCATTAATTTGAGCTTGAGTAAGTCTTCTTTCGAGACCCAAGTTCCGAGAACCACCCCACTAATAGTTTCAGCAGCTTGGAAAAAAATCCATTGCTTTAGGAAGTAACTTCCTATAAAGAAGGAAAGGGAAGAGAGAAAGAAGACTTACCCATCCTACGGTCATCCTAAAATAACATAAAGGCACCGTCCCCAACTTCCATTTTAGAATTTTAAAGAAATCCAATTGTTTATCCTCGTGTTCTTAAGGGTGACTCAAAAAGAATTTGGAGCGACTTATTTATACCCATCCAATAGATATGGCTATGGGATAGCCTAATGGTAGGTAAAAATACCTATATACCCTTTCACTAATAAAAGTAGAAAACCTAAACTAATTTCATTTTATTTCTAACTCTTCTTCTTCTTCTTTTCTTATTGACTACCGATTGTGAGAAAAATCTAACTCTTCTTCTTCTCTTCCTCTTCACTACCGATTGTGAGAAAAAAAATTCCTCGTGAAATTTTTAAAACCAATTCACCGTCGATATTTCGATATAAAGATGGCTCGGTAGAAACAAACAAGTCGTCAATCTGATGATAGTAACCGACCAAATTTTATGGAGAGATTAAGAAACATAGAGATTGTTGAAGAATATAATGAAGAATACGAAGATGATGATCTAGATACGGAGACTGATTCTGATAATTGGACTCTCCAGCAGTTTATGATGGCCCCAATTAGGTAAGGGTATACCACTATTTGGGTTTATTTTGCTTCAATTGATTGCAATTGTCACTATAATTTCTAGGGTTTTCGGTTTTTACCCAGAATCGGTAGTTTTGTATAGGTTTAAACTCCCGATCATAAAAGAATTCATCATTCCTCAAGAACATTGACTTTACTCGGTAGTTAGATTTAGTCATTAACTACCGATTTTCTTTTTGTACCAAAATTTAGGCTTAAGTTAATTTTTTATCTAACTACCGATTATATTAGATGGTTTCGAAGTAGAGGAATATAGTTTTGGATCAATCTGTAGATATGTAGTAGTTGTTAACTCCTGGTTATGAAAGAATTCATCATTCCTCAAACACATCGACTATAATCGGTAGTTATATTTAGTCATTAACTACCGATTTTCTTTCTGTAGTAAAATTTAGGCTTAATCGGTAGTTAATTTTTTATCTAACTACCGATTATATTAGATGGTTTCATGGAGCAGAATATAGTTTTGAATTAATCGGTAGATATGTAGTAGCTGTTAACTTTCGATTAAAATATTTTGAAACTGAAAAATGTTAGTGTTACATCATAATCGGTAGTTATGTGTGATTATTGTCTCTCGATTATATTTTCCTTAAAACCTTTGATTTCTCTTTACCTAATCGGTAGATAGGTTTTGTATTTGACTTCCGATTGTTTTGTAATCGTTTGTTATTGTGTTTATTTGACTACCGATTATATATGTGTCCATAGCTTATAGTTTTCTGATCCATTTTTTATGCATAACGGGGAGATAATCTAGGACCCGATATGCCGATTATTTTGTAATCGTTTGTTAGTTTTTTTATTTGACTACCGATTATATGCGTTTCCATAGCTTAGAGTTTTATGACCCAAAATTGTTGCATAATCGGGAGATAATCTAGGACCCGAGCTACCAATTATGATTAGTCGGTTGTTTTTTATGTACTTTTTATACCAATTATGTAGTGATTAAACGGTGTCTTACGAGCTAATTGTTCTTAATTTTGTTTTTTGGGGAAAGACGAGCTAAGCAAGCCCAATTGTTTTGGTGCCTCATCGTGAAGGAGGTAAGAAAGTAACAGCTATGCAAGAAGAGAAAGCGCTAGCGGAATCTTTATCAATGAAGGAACTCAACCAAGTTTATAACCAAGTGTTCCACAAGTTAGAAACCAATAAGAAGGAGAACCAAGTGCTCCACAAGTTAGAAACCAAGAAGAAGGAGAACCAAGTGCTACACAAGGAGAAAGATAAGGTACAGAGAAGGTAATTAAGAAAAAATGAGGACACCAAGTCCCCACCTCTTTGAAGATGAAGGATATTGAAGCAGGCCAAATCCCTGGTTTACCAAGAGATGGAAGAGATCTGTTATTTGGATACAAAGACTCATGGGACAAAAAAATTTATTCAACTGAGGTAATAATTATAAAAAACCATTCTTAAGCTATTGTCTTTTTATTCGTAGAAGTGTTAACGGCTATTCTAATTATTTTATAATTCGTCGTGTATATTAGGACCATTCTCATGCGGTTCGTCTACTCAAACCTACAGCTGCACCAAGAAAAATAAAAGACTTTCCGTTAGATGGTGAGTGTGAAAGGTTCAAGCAAATTATTTATGACTCGGGGTTATCTACTGCTGCCGAATAATTCAATGCTAGAGCATGACTGGGTGTCGATATCAGCCTTCCTGGAGAGAATGTATCCTGAGACCGACACCTTCCATATGCCGCTTGGAGAGATGACGATCACCCAGATGATATGGTGCAGATTCTTAATCTCACTGACCATGGTACAACCATCATGTTTGATTACGTAAATCAGTTAAGCTGGGAACAACTTTATTTTTACACTCAGAAGTGCCTTGGTTGGGATCGAGCGACATCCGACATTGAGTTCAACCGGTGCTTTCGTTACAAAACTAGACAGTTCAGCATGGTCCACTTGATGAATATGTTCAAAGGCACCAAGGATAAAAAATAAATGAATCCAGAGTTTAGCGACGACGAAGTGAATGCAGCAGTCACTGTATATCTCCTCTGTGTATTGGGATGTGTCATTTTCTCAATTTTAATGGCAACTGGGTCGACGCCAACCTTCTACAACTATTGCATCCTCTCAATAAAGTTCGTGATTATTCGTGGGGAATCGCATGCCATGCGTTCTTAATGGAAGAGTTAATAAAGGCATCGAGGGAATCAACTAGCCAAATTATCGGTAATGTGAGCCTACTACAGGTATTTTGGTAACTCTATAGATGTTTTGATTGTTATTTATGTTTTTCTCTTTTAAGAATCAAGTTTATCGTACTTGGTTTGATATGTACACTAGACATGGATCTATGACCACTTCCCGTTCCTCGATTTGGCCAAAGAGAACCCGATATGGCAGAAAGGAACACCCAGGGGAACAAAATACATCTTCGGCAACAACCGTTCAAGGTCTAAGGAGCAACAGTTGATTTCTTTGAGAAGGAAATTAGACTTGATGACATCCAAAGATGTATGCTTTGATCCATACAAGGAAAACCAAGCTAGTGGACATATAGCGGGAAGGTCTGAGTTTTCGTTTTACTATGGACCCTTTTGGCACCCCATAGGATATGTTATGTATAATGCCTCAATGGTGATGCGTCTACTCGGTTATGTACAAGAAGAACCTTGGAGTCACATGCGTGGCAAGTTCAAATTGGACGTGGAGAATTGTGTATGTGGTAAGGACTCTATCACAGTAGTTTACTCTGGTAACCCATCGTTGAAGATTGGAATAACATGATGCAATATTAGATCGACGATGGTAGACCTTTCAACCGAGGTGATGAAGTACATCCAGGCTATATGGAATGGTACCGGGAGCATTCTCATCTTCATGTGATCCATAAAGATAAAGGAAATACCACCAAGGATTCCGATTATACTTGTATCATCAAAGAAAAACCTTATGGTTATGAAAGACTGGTACGTAATGTTCTTTCCTTTTGATTTTAATATTACGGATCAATGTTTTAGATAATAATCGTTTGATTGTTATTGCATAAAAACAGAAAAATAGGTTTGCGTTTTTCTCCAAAAAGATTGTTGGGTGTATAAAGGAGGGAGTGCCTTTATCAATTGAGAAGCTGAAAGTGCGTAAAGACATAAAGGATAACATTGATAATGAAGCTTATGCAAGTAAGTTTGGGGAGAAAGCTTTGAATAATCCTAAGAGGCCAACAACAAATCCAAGTAAAAGATTTTCTGGTTCATCGAGTGGTGATGGTGAAGCCAATGTCCCTGATGCTGAAGCAAATATCCTGGTGCTCGTCGTGTTCGTACTAAAACCAAAAAATCTAGAAATTAGATTGTGGTTGTCTTGTTAGAGAACATCATTTTCAATCGATTTGTAATAAACTTGTTTCGGATTATAAGTTCTAACATTATTTTTCATACTAAAGTTGACCTAGTTTTTAAGGGTTTTTTCGGATTATAAGTTCAACATTATGTTTATTGTTAATGAATGGTTTACTTTATGGATGATGAATGGATTTTAGGTCCTTTTCGTGAATTATCGATTGATTTGCAAGAGACTCATACTTCATAAGTAACTTTGTTAAAATTTTACATTACAATCGATAGATAAGTGGTATGGCTCACCTACCAATTAATCTTTTTGATCCACAATCGGATGACAATTATCTACCGATTACACCTGGTGATCCTAAATCGGGTGATAATTATCTACCGATCACACCTGCTGGTGGAATTGCTTGGTTTCTGGACACATTTTACATTATAATCAGTAGTAAATACATTTTCTTAGACTATAGATTATGGAACATGTAATAAAATTTCCAATTTTGAATTTGGGGCAAAATCTACAATCGGTAGTAAATACATTTTCTTAAACTACCGATTATGAAATATGATTTTTTTTTTTAATTATTCAATTTCGAATTTGGGGCAACGTCTATAATCGGTAGTAAATAAATTTTCATAGACTACCGATTATGGAGTATACAAACATTGGAAATTTTATAAAAATGTTATTTTTGAATTTGGGGCAATATCTACAATCGGTAGTAAATACATTTTCTTAAACTACCGATTATGGAATATGAAATTTTATTGAAATTTTATAAAAAATTCAATTTTGAATTTGGGGCAACATATACAATCAGTATTAAATACATTTTCTTAGACTACCGATTATGGAATATGAAAAAAATTCGAAATTTGATAATTTTCTCAATTTCAAATTTGGGGCAACATCTATAATCGGTAGTAAATAAAGTTTCATAGACTACCGATTATGGAGTTAGCAAATTTTTCAAATTTTATAAATTTTATAATTTTGAATTTGGGGCAACATATACAATCGGTAGTAAATAAATTTTCTTAGACTACCGATTATGGAATATGAAAATTTTGAAATTTGATAAATTTTTCAATTTCGAATTTGGGGCAACATCTATAATCGGTACTAAATAAAGTTTCATAGATTACCAAGTATGGAGTATGCAAATTTTGGAAATTTTATAAATTTTTCAATTTCGAATTTGGGGCAACATATACAATCGGTATTAAATAAATTTTCTTAGACTACTGATTATGGAATATGAAAATTTTCGAAATTTGATAAATTTTTCAATCTCGAATTTGGGGCAACATCTATAATCAGTAGAAATAAAGTTTCATAGACTATCGATTATGGAGTATTTAAATTTTGGAAATTTTATAAATTTTTTAATTTCGAATTTGGGACAACATATACAATCGGTAGTACTTAAATTTTCTTAGACTACCGATTATGGAATATTTAAAATTTGATAAATTTTTCAATTTCGAATTTGGGGCAACATCTGTAATCGGTAGTAAATAAAGTTTCATAGACTACTGATTATGGAGTATGCAAATTTTGAAAATTTTATTAAAAAAATTGATTTTTAATTTGGGGCAACATGTACATTCGGTAGTAAATAAGTTTTCTTAGACTATCGGTTATGGAATATGAATTTTTTTTAAAATTTGATAAATTTTTCAATTTCGTTTTGGGGCAACATCTATAATCGGTAGTAAATACAGTTTCATAGACGACCGATTATGGAGTATGCAAATTTTGGAAATTTTATAAAATTTTCAATTTTGAATATGGGGCAACATCTATAATCGGAAAGTAAATGAAGTTTCATAGACTACCGATTATGGAGTATGCAAATTTTGAAAATTTTATAAATTTTTCAATTTTGAATTTGGGGCAACAATTACAATCGGTAGTAAATAAATTTTCTTAGACTACCGATTATGGAATATGAAAATTTTGAAATTTGACAAATTTTCAATTTCGAATTTGGGGCAACATCTATAATACTAGTAAATAAATTTTCATAGACTACCGATTATGGAGTTAGCAAATTTTTGAAATTTTATAAGTTTTATAATTTTGAATTTGGGGCAACATATACAATCGGTAGTAAATAAATTTTCTTAGACTACCGATTATGGAATATGAAAATTTTCAAAATTTTCAAAATTTTTCAATTTCGAATTTGGGTTAACATCTATAATCGGTAGTAAATAAAGTTTCATAGATTACCGATTATGAAGTATGGAAATTTTGGAAATTTTATAAATTTTTCAATTTCAAATTTGGGGCAACATATACGATCGGTATTAAATAAATTTTCTTAGACTACTGATTATGAAATATGAAAATTTTTGAAATTTGATAAATTTTTCAATCTCGAATTTATGGCAACATCTATAATCGGTAGTAAATAAAGTTTCATAGACTAACGATTATGGAGTATGTAAACTTTGGAAATTTTATAAATTTTTCACTTTCGAATTTGGGACAACATATACAATCGGTAGTACTTAAATTTTCTTAGACTACCGATTATGGAATATGAAAAAAATTCGAAATTTGATAATTTTTCAATTTCAAATTTGGGGCAACATCTATAATCGTTAGTAAATAAAGTTTCATAGAAAACCGATTATGGAGTTAGCAAATTTTGGAAATTTTATAAGTTTTATAATTTTGAATTTGGGGCAACATATACAATCGATAGTAAATAAATTTTCTTAGACTACCGATTATGGAATATGAAAATTTTCGAAATTTGATAAATTTTTCAATTTCGAATTTGGGTTAACATCTATAATCGGTAGTAAATAAAGTTTCATAGATTACCGATTATGGAGTATGCAAATTTTGGAAATTTTATAAAATTTTCAATTTTAAATTTGGGGAAACATATACGATCGGTATTAAATAAATTTTCTTAGACTACTGATTATGAAATATGAAAATTTTCGAAATTTGATAAATTTTTCAATCTCGAATTTAAGGCAACATCTATAATCGGTAGTAAATAAAGTTTCATAGACTAACGATTATGGAGTATATAAATTTTGGAAATGTTATAAATTTTTCACTTTCGAATTTGGGACGACATATGCAATCGGTAGTACTTAAATTTTCTTAGACTACCGATTATGGAATATGAAATTTTTTAAAATTTGATAAATTTTTCAATTTCGAATTTGGGGCAACATATGTAATCGGTAGTAAATAAAGTTTCATAGACTACTGATTATGGAGTATGCAAATTTTGGAAATTTTATAAAAAAATTGATTTTTAATTTGGGGCAACATGTACAATCGGTAGTAAATAAATTTTCTTAGACTAACGGTTATGGAATATAAAATTTTTTGAAATTTGATAAATTTTTCAATTTCGATTTGGGGCAACATCTATAGTCGGTAGTAAATAAAGTTTCATAAACGACCGATTATGGAGTATGCAAATTTTGGAAATTTTATAAAATTTTTAATTTTGAATATGGGGCAACATCAATATAAAATTCCTTATCCTCCAATAGTTGGGCGGCCATCTTATTTCTTAAATATTGTCATTGGGTGATATTCTCGGTAACCGCCTAACTAAGGTCTCTTATTTGTTTCGAAGCAACGTGAAAACCACAGTTGCCATCCCCATCGACATCGTAGGTGGAGAAAAGAAATGGTATAATGAGTAGATGGAGTTGTTCCAAATACTCATTGTATATTGTATACGTACCTCGATTTGGTCTTCCGTGTATATGTTGGGTTTGACTTACTTGAGAAGGAATCATAGAGACCTTAGGTTTGACTTGTCGTGATCATGGTCCACCTTGATCCTTCCTTGGAAGACCCATTTTCCTTAGAGCCGGCACATCTTGATACTCATCTTCAGTATCCTCATGCCTAGAAATCTCTCGTTGACTAGATAACCATTCCTTCAACTCTTTTCTTTGAATTGACCTTGGCTTTTCGGTATTCGGCCTACTCATCGCCTTTCCTTTCATTGGTTCTTCAACAACCTTTAGACAGGGGTGAAGGGATTCCTCTAAATGGTGCATGAATATTTGTTTTTGTGTCCCATTTGACGTAGAGTAACGCTCGAGTATTTGTGCAAACATTTCCGTCTCCACGAACGACGCACCATCAACCACCGGGGTGTTTTGAGTAAAAGATAATTGCTTCCAGAAGGGATGAATATCATGAATGTCAATCACTTCAACGTACCTACCAAGCATGTGACGACATGGGAGTCCAATACCTATCATAGTCTTACAATTACAAACCGTAGTCTCATCATCATGATATCTATACAACTCCAATTGTTGTATCATGTAATTTTTTCCCACCAAGAAACTTTGTAAACTATACCCCTTAGAAGATTTTTATATTTTAAATGTGCCAGCGGGAATCTATGCCGACTTATTTCCATTAAACCGTAAATATTAATAAGGTCACGATTGGTGAACTCATGGATTGCTTCTTGGACCGACACAACCACATTTTGACTACCAACTAGTATTTTCTTTAATCGGACATGGGACCCCTATGCAATGCTTGTTGCCTCGTTCTTGAAGTTTTTATATTCATATGTCCATGCAAACACAAACTTATCCTTATGCGGTCCCAACCATTGTGTTTTGTAATACTTAGCTGGTTTGGGATAGTTCTTGCCCAATTCATCCTCAATGTTCTTCAAATTATATTCATAAACTTCCCACGTCGACCAAACTAGCTTATCCCATGTTTTTAGAAATAAAGACCACTTTATTCTATCCTCGGCCCACTTTTCATCAGCTAACATTTTCTCTTATTCTCGTTCTTCCACGGTTAGTTTACTAATACGTTCATCCTCTTCCTTCGACCTCATGGTACCTTTGTTTCGTTTTTTAGCTTGAATATGATATCTGCAATTGAATTTGATGTTACATTGAATGTGCCACGTACAAAGCAATTTTTGGGCTTCCGGAAACACTACCTTTATTGCATTCATAAAGGCTTGATCGTTATCCGTTACAATAACCCTTGGAAAATGCTCGCCATTATAAATCGACTTTAATATTTGCAACATCCAAATGAAACTCACATCGTTCTCAGCATCCATTAAACCCCACGCCACCATAAATGTGTATTTGTCTGAAGTGTGGCAAACAATGTTCAACAACGGCTGATAAGACACATTTTTATGTCTGATTTGTCTCAATTCTAAATATTGTTAGTGCTCATTTTTGTACTAATTTTGGAATTTTATTATGTTTGTAGGTATTTTTAGAAGAATAAATAATCATGGAGAAATCGGTTCAAAAGTGCTAAAAACACCTCATCAAAAGTGTTAAAGGCACCCAAGAAATTGTTAAAGGCACCCCCTTGGATTTGATAAAGTCACTCGGGTTTTTACTAAAGGCACCCACTCATTTCTTTTTAAATCAAAAATTAGGCGGGAAGATTTGTTTTTCAACTGTGTAAATCTGTTAACGCTTTATTGGGATATTTTGAAGTGTTTAAGGCGAGATTATCCTCTTGCCTAATTTGTAGGAGTATCTACACTTGTTTGGAAGAATCTAATCAACACATAAACTCGCAAAGATTGGTTTTGGTCGAGAATTATTTTCGGTTTGATTTTTATGCAATAAAAAATATTATGTGAGATAAAGGAAACAACATGAAGACATAAAATTCTCAAGATGTTATGAGGTAATAACTTGCTCGAGAAAGGGGAAAGAGAATAAGGAAAAATCAGCTAGAAAATAATTCTCCTGAATGATCACCATTAAAAGAGATTTGTGAGAATAAACACGAAGATTTGGAGGAGTTATGAGGCTTGTTGGGTGTTTAGTATATATAGGGCTCGTGTAGAAAGAGATGAGGGGGGCTGGAGAGGCCAGAAGTGAAAAAAAAATCAAAATCCAAAAAAATGCTCGTGATGAAGAAGATGAAGAAAACGTTGCGATAAGGTTGAAGTTTCTGTGGCCAAAAGGTTGAAGATTCTGTTGCTAAAGCTTTTAACTTTGCAACATTTATCTTCATTTGCAACGTTTATCTTCAGTGAAACACTTTTCCTCTGTAAAAGTGAGTCTGTAACGCTTATAAACGTTGTAAACTCGCTGTTTTCATTACTTTCACTCTTTTTCATCATTTGTTAACACTTTGAGCTATGTACCAATCTTTTGAGGGTGTTTTGAGCAAGATGAGGTAAACCCCATCACCGAGGCAAGGAGGAAGCCATTTTTCCATGATTAATTGGTAACTTTTAATAATTCTTTTATGACTTTTGCATTTATTTTTAATTAAAATTACGATTTTTCTTAATTGATTGTGATTTTATTTGATGGTTTATGATGGGACTTAGAGCTTTTGATGAGCCATGTTTGTGATTTACAATTGATATTTTAAAAATCTACCTTTGGCAAAAATTAGAGTCACTTATTTGAGCTAGAATTGTATAGAATTATTATTTTGGAACCAATTAAAAGTGGTTATTGGTGAAATCCATTACCTCAGCATTTGTGAATATTATTTTCATACTTTGTGTATATTTTTAGTTTAAAATTAGTTTATTAAATCTAAAATCAATCTTAACAAGTTTGAGAGTTTGAAACCCTTTACTTATCACATCTACAAAACATATCAACGACATGTTGTACTTGTTTGTCTTGTAAGTAGCATTATCAAAAAAAAAATTGATGAAAGCATTGAGCCAATTGGATCATCTTCGGATGTTCCAAGAAAATACGAATCACTTTACCATCCCTTTCTTCTTTTCTCAACGTGTAATTGTGTTTCTCGGCTAACCACTCTGATTGTTGCATAACCATTCGACCATTCCATTCCGTCATTTTGATCGTTGCTAACTCCGACTTAATTGTAGACAACGAAGACAAGTTGTTGAGGTCGTCCGCTTTTATCTTAGATATGATTCCACTCGCTTTTATTACGTTCCTCATAGACTTCACCGTCTCCATTTCTTTTGGTTTTAACTTGGCAACCATTACGTGCCCAACAAGACTTTCCAGATCTTCGTGGTTGTGACGACCATTAGCAACTCTAAACATTTTCCATACTTTACCTTCCTTATCGTCAGGCTTAATGAAGATAATCTTAAATGGGTATCCAATCTTCTTTGAATTACCTCGGTATTTCCTCTCTGTCTTCTTTACGTATTTACGATCCTTTCCCACGTGACTCTTTCGCTCGCCACCTCTCTCACAAATCATTTCAAATCGATCAACCCTCACGCAATTGTTCTGAACTACAACGAATATCTTCTCTTTTGCCTTGTTGATAAGCCATTCCTTTGCCGCCGCCTTACTTCCAAATGTCTTAATGCGCATATAACAAAACATATATCATAAGCCTAACCATGTAACATACATTCTTAGAACAAGACAAGAGTGGGTAGGTAGCATACCAAATCATTTGCATAGTATAGGGAAGTATCAGGACCCTCATATGAAACATGATTAACCGATTCGACAATCTACATAAAATAGCAATGAGTTAGACAACAACAATCGGTAAATAATTATGTTCCCGTACTACCGATTAACGATAATCGGTAGTTAATTATATCCCCGTACTACCGATTAACAAGAATCGTTAGTTAATTATGTCCTCGTACTACCGATTATAGAAAGAAATCAAGACAAGTTCTGTACACAAAAACAAGTATAATCGGAGGCTTAATTTGTTAAAAAAACAACCGATTACAATGGAATCGGTAGATAAATTTAATTTTTATACTACCGATTACAAAGTGCAAATTTTTTAAGTTTAATTCAATTCTGGCTACAATCGCAATCGGTAGATATGTGATTTTACAAACCACCGATTTTAAATCGACAGATAAAATTTTCACCCACTACCGATTGTGAAAGATGAAGAGTTAGAAATTTTATAAGTTTAGAGAAATTCATTTTGGGGCGACAACTATAAGCGGTAGATAAAAAGTATTCCTAAACTACCGATTATGAAAACAAAATTTGAACAAAATTCGATTTGGTGATTTTGATTAATCGATAACAATCATTCTTCAAGAGACTATCGATTATACCCTAATTTTGGCACATGCGTGTGTAATCGGTAAATATGGTACTCCAGTATTTACCGATTCTGGGACGTCCATAACATTAAATGCATGCAAAAATGAATTTTCTTTTTGTTAATGATCACATCCAAACGCATACAAAGTGGGTTTTTGAGCTTCTTAACACAATACCTGATTGTTTGATGCATTATTATCTTCATTTTGGTGTGATTCATCGTTTTCTCTCGTTAAATCGTCGTCTAGGGTTTCTTCCACACCAAAATTTGGATCATCCAACAAATATCCCAAATTATCATCTCTAAAAGTCATTGAACCTTCAATATTATGTTCTTCATGATGTTTCTTACCTTCTTCCTCATACTCATCCATGTTTGTTATTGATTTTAGGTAAAACCTAGTTTTCCCAAACTTCTTCTCTAACACATTCTCTATTTCTTTTCTAAAACTATAACTCAAATAATTTTCTAACACTAACTATAACAAAAATTAACTAACTAATTAATCAACATTAACACTAATTAAACAAGGGCAGAGTAGCCATTAAAGAAAATATATGAATAAGGGGTGTGCTGATATTACTTCTTAGTGTCCTTTTTTTGTTTTAATGGTTGTCCCAAATTCTTTTTGGGTCGTCCTCAAAAACACTATGTTGTTTATGGATACCCATCCAGAGGCTAACTGCTCGAGGTTTTTTTAGAGGCTTTTGTTTCTTTATCGATACCAAAAGACCCATATTGAAACACAATGATTTTCCTCCAAGGTTTTTGTATTAAACCTTCACCACCATTTGGAGTGGAGATCTTTGTTCACACTTCTCAATATACTAATTCCCATACCACCGCTCTTCATGGGAGTGCAATTTTTTTCCTAGAGGAAACCCGATATTGGCTTTTATGGATATCACTTGCATCGCATAAGAAGTCTCTAATTACTTTCTCAATGGAGTTTATATCCTTGATAGGAGCAGTAAATAAAGAGAACACGTAATTGGAACACTAGCTAGGACATTGTTAACAAAAGTGAGTTTACATGGCTACGAGATAGTGGTTCTTTTCCATGAGCAAAGTCTTTTTTAGCATTTCTCGATGATAGAGTCCCACTTCTTGGAGTTTGTAGCCTTATCACCAAAAGGGAGCCCGAGATAAAATGAATGAAAAATGTCAAACTTGCAACTCATCATTGTCGCAAGACTTTCGAAATATCTTCAACACCAGCAACTCCGAACATGCTTGTTTTATAAAAACTGATTCTCGGGATAGTGGCTAGCGCAAAAAGAAGTAATAAGACTCTTAGGTTGTTAACTTAATCTTTGGAATCATCTAAACAGACCAAGGTGTCATATGTAGATTGCAGACGGTCCACCTCCACACCATTAGACTTCAATACAGAGCCACCTATCCATCCATGGGGAAAACCCTTACCAGTTGACAATTGAGAGAGGGCATATCCATTGATAAGGACAAAAACCAGTATGTTAGTTATGCAACCTTGAATCCAATTCCTTTATTTCGGACGAGAGTCCAATTTGGCTAACACTTCGTCTACAAAATCTCAGAAAACATGATCAAAAGCCTTTTAAAATTATATTTTACAAAATCAAGCCTGGAATATCACTTTTAATTCTATCCATGCACTTATTAACAATAAGATCATAATCTAGAATATGTCTGCCTTTGATAAAGGCAGATTGTTGGCCAGATATGAGCTTTCGAAGGAAAAATTTAAACCGCTCAACTAGCATTTTGAAAATTATTTCGTAAAATAAGGCTAATGGATCTAAAACTTTGAGTTTTTTTTCAATAATATCTTTTTTAGGGATGAGAGCCAAAAAAAGTGGTCGATTTTGCTCATTTGAGGTCCTTTAGGGCAACTGCAGCGGTCGACCAGACCAAAGAGCAAAGACCAGGAATGCTCTTTGGTCTGATTTTGTGAGCCGCAACGGACGACCAAATGTGGTATTTGGTCCAGAAATTGAACAGTATCCGATCAGATTTAGTTGAAAAACTGGACCAAAACAGATATAGTCTGACGCCCTTGTAATACAGCGTTTTTCCAAAACGTCATTGTACGCGGACGTTTATAAACACAAACGTCATTACTGAAAGACGTCTATCAAAACGTTTATTTATAGTAGCATTTCTGGAACGTTGTATTAAAACAGCGTAATTTATACAAACGACAAGCTGGAAGAGCGTGTGGGATGAACGTTCCTCTGCCAGAGCGTTAATTGCCAAAACGCTGTAACACGAAGACGTTGTCACGCTCACGCTGCTCCACAAGAGCGTTTAAGTTTGAAACGGTCCTCCAAAAGGACGTTTTTGGTTAAAACGGTCATCTATTGTAACGTTTTGGTGAAACGCTCCACCACAAGAACGTTTTGATTTGAGAAGCTCACCTAGTGTAGCGTTTTTAATTTGAGAAGCTCACCTAGTGTAGCGTTTTGACCATGATTGACCTAGCTTGACTTTTTTTAACGCTCCCTCACACTAACGTGACCTTTGTTCACGCTGGTCTACAAAAACGTTACCTAAAGTTAACGCTCGTCTTCAATAACGTTACCTAAAATTAAATAAGGTTAACGTTGTTGTGCTGCAACGTTTTTTTTGTAACGCTCCTCTACGCCAACGGAGTCATTTCAAACGTTGTTTTATGTTAACGTTTTTTTTCTAAATGTTGTTTTAGAAGAGCGTTTTGGTTTTGACGCTTCATTATGGTAACGTTTAGATATACGCTTCAGTAAAGTGACGTTTGAGTATGTAACATTTTATTACAGGAGTGTATGTTAAAAACGCTAATCTAAATGAACGTCAAAAACATAACGTTTGTCTAGTTAAACGTCTGTGTAATATACGTCACTTTCGTTTGATAATTAACGCTTATTTACAACAGCGTAATATCATATTTAGTCATGTTTTCGTTGCGTTTTTTTTTTTAAACGACCAAACAGATTTGGTCTTTGATCGATGGTCTGGTCCAACCGGTGCAGTTGTTCTTAGCCCAAGTGAACCTACTCCTTATTCATAGGAAAATCAACAAGATCATTTTATCCCACAAAATCATTGAATTGACATATACCATTAGAGATATTATTGCAATCAACTCTCTCAATCATTCTAAAAATCTCTTTAGAGTCTCCACGGATGCACCAAAAAAAGGTTTCATTGAGCGTGAATATTGGTGAGCTCATCTCAAAAGGGAATACGCAATCTCCCGTCGCAAGGAGCATAAATTTCTAACAACATCCAAACAAAACTATCAAACATCATTTTGTATTTTAAAGAGATAGAATGGATTTCTGTAGAACCCTCAATTAGGGAATATTTGTATAAGTTGGGGGATACTAAAAAAAAAAAAAAAAACATTATGAAGTAATTTGAAGAACCCCTTATCCAAATAAATTTTGATACTTCTTTATCTTTTTAAATATTAGTTTCAGAAGAAGAAGAATAATTTAGGAGATTTGAATGAACTTGAATTATAAGAGAGATTCTTCTTTAATTATTTTTTATTTTTTTTGTCAATGCAGTATAGCCAGCATTGCCTTGAATACAAAGCAATGCCGGCTGTGGTTTTTTATTTTTTTGTCAATGCCGATTGTACAGCCGGCATTGCCTTGAATATAAAGCAATCAATGCCGGTTGTGCCAAAATTCTTGGCAGAGATTTTTCTCAATATCCGGCATTGCGGCTTCACTCCAATCAATGCAGGTTGTTTATTGACAAATGGCGAAAATTTAAAAGTTACATTCTTTCTCAAATGCCGACATTGCTTTCATAATACAAACAATACCAGCTGCAGAAGTCGATATTGCATTCATAATCTAACCAATATCGGCTGCAACACAAAACCCCCATTTTTGCCCTAATTTTTAATTTAAAACCTAATACAATATTTTATTTTAGGCATTTTTATACAAGGAATTAATCGTCGAAGAAATTTTAAGAATCGTCGATGAAATGACAATGAAATGAAGAACTTATGGAAGAAGATAAGAATAAGAGGAGAAGAAGAAGGAGGAGGCGGTGGTGAAATAACAATGAAGGAGATACCTTCTTTTTTTATTAGGATAAGGAAAATATGGATATTATCCTCTTTTTGGGTTCAATTGGGTTCAGTTGGGGTGATTTCGATTTGGGGAAGAACAAGTTCATTTCAATTTGGATTTAATTTAAGGTATGGGTAGGCAGTAATAAATTTCAGTTGCATATATTAATGTTTTTTCCGGGAATAAAAAGTTAGGGTTCTTGTATTAAGCGCATTCAATTTTATTTTTTCGAATGGATTTATACAACAGGTTTTCGCAAAATAGTTTAGATTTTGTGCGAGAAACATATTAAATTTGTAATTGGTGATGATGATGTCAAATTATTGGTTTATGAATCATGTATGTTTTCTTAATTTATTTGTAGTTTCGTTCGGTTGGGTTGATTTGATAATCACCATTAAAGAGCTTTTAAAAGAGTTTATTTTTTGTTCATAATTGGGGTTAGCAGTGATGAGTTTGAGGATTTTTTTAGACAATTTTGAAACTAGAGTTCTTATTTGGGGAAAAACACGAGCAATTAGGTTTCAATTTCTGGATGAAAAATGTCAAACTCGGCTATTTTATATAATGGCTCAAAAAAAACGGTCATTTTCTTAATTATAATTCAGAAAGTCGGCTACTTTATTAAAAAACCCTAACCCTTTTTCTAAAGGATGTAAATATCCTAATCACCAATATCTATGGTTATTAATAGAAAATCAAATATTTGATTTTTAAATGGTCCGGTTAACAAAAATTTTATTTTATAGTTGAAGATATATTTCGTTTACCTTCTAAATTTAAAGAGATTTTAATTTCACATCCATAGAAAAAACCTAATACATAGGATGCACATCAGATTATCATTGGAGGTACTCTAAGAGCGTCCACAGGGGCGCGATCAGACTATAAGACTAAAGACTAAAAATTATAGTCTTTAGTCCGACCCAAGAACAGCCATGTATAGTCAAGCGGTGCTCTAGCAATGCGCCTGGGGTGGGGCGGTGTGCTAGCGATACGCTTGGAAAGATGGGCGGAGTCCTAGGATTACGCTTGCTCGAGACGGTCTGCTAGCGTAACGCCTGATGTGGGGAGGAATCCTAACGTAACGCCTGTATTTAGACGGTATCCTAGGACCACGCCCAAGAGACGGGTGGTATCCCAGAAGCACGCCCCATCGGGCGAAGTGCTAGCAGCACGCCTGAAGAATGGGCACATGTGCAAAGTGTGTGTGAGTAGAATGGGACGGGTGGTGTCCTAGCGTCCTGCCGGAGATTCCAAGCGGGTTGCTAACATCCCGCCCCACCAAATGTGAATACCAAAACAGTGAGTGAAGAATGGGTTCTGGTGGTTAGCGGATTTGAGTTCAAGAGAAATTATGGGTTTTGTGGTTATTCAAGGTGATAATGGTTTGTGAAGTATTGAACCAGAATTTGCTTTGGAGAGAACATGGAATTAAAAGATGTTGCTGCCATTCAAATCAGTTGAAGAGATATGGGTTTGAATATGATTGGAATTTAGAGATAATGTTGGTTCATGAAGCAACAATGAAGAGAACAATGGGTTAGGGAAGAATGGAGCCTGCAGTTGCCGTTAATTGAATGCTTAATGGGTTTGTTAATGATTGCTTTGTGATAACGTATGAATGAATGGGTTGTGTTAGATATAATCTTGCAGGGAAAGAGATTCTGGGTGTTAGAAATAACAATCGAGTTCATGTGTGAATCACCATCAGTCAAGCACACTAGATGTTTGTGTTAAGGCCTAAACGACCAGTTTTTTACAGATTTAAAGTTCAGTTGCCATTAGTTGCCTGGACCAGCCTTGCTTTCAGCTAGATCATGGTTCCAGTGAGTGTTTGAGAAGGAATGCATGATTGGGTTGTAGGGAATTCAAGTTGCAGCTAGTTTTTATCAATGTTTAGCCGAGAAATCTGTATAGTCTTCCTAAATGTTTAACACTTAGAACATGGCTAAGATTTTGGAGAATTTGGAGGGAATGAATTGTTTAAACAAATTTAAACTAACTAAACCATTTCCCTCCAATTTGCTGCTCAGTCTAGAACCGAGCGGTGTCCTATGAGCTCGCCTAGAACCGAGCGGTGTCCTAGGATAACGCTCCAACTGAGCGGTATTCCAGCAGCACGCTTGTGTGTGGGCGTGATCCTAGTACCCCGTTTCATCATAAGAACCCCTAGAATAACGCTTGATCAGGTGAACTACTAGCTTACCTCCCGTGTTTCTAAGCGTTGTCCCAGAATAACGCTTGGCTCTGCGCGAATTCCTACGACGCTGCTTAGCATCAAGCGGTACACTACAAACTCGCTCGACTATAACGACTATCCACTATAATTTTGACTACTTCTAGTCAGCTACAGTGGATTATTTCGACTATCCATTATAATTAGTCGTTCCACTACGCTTCGAAAACACGGACTAAAGATCAGTTTTGATCTTTACTCCCCATTTGATCGCGCCCCTATAGACGCTCTAAGACCCTTATTCTTTTAGCAGCAGTCAATATTGACAGACTAGGCTATTGTCAGTTGGGCGGCAGTTGGTTAGTTATGAGAAGTTTAAAATCTAGTTTGGCAAACAACTTTCCACGTTTGACTTACGACTATTTGTGTACCGAGCACGTTTCTTTTTTGGTAGATATGATAAGCACTTGTAACTCTTAAAACTGAATCTAGACCAAACAGGTATTATCTAAACAACAGTTCCTTCATGTTACATTTACCCAATTCCCACATGAGATCATTATATCACCAGACACCTTTTTATTCTGCAACATAGAGGCAATTAGCTTTTACATTTGATCTTTCTTCACTCAATCCACCCGATACTATGCAATGTGATCATTATTATATATATATATATATATATAAGATCAGGTGGGAAGGAGACTTCAACTAAAACAATGAGATCATTGTAAGTTATAACCTATAAGGTTTTGTAATATGTAATCATCTAAGGCCAACCACTATAGTTATAGTTAGGCATTTGCTTGATCGCTTGAATATAGCTGTCAAGGACAATTAAAAAATAACCATTATAGAAAGATTCCGTTTCTTAGTTTATATAGACGGGAATTAAACAGTGATATACAATACATAAACTCAGTTTTGATTAAATTCTGTTTTTTATCCAAAATATAATTAGTTGAAATTTATTAGATATTTATTATGAATTAAAAAATATTTAAGGGAAAAATTAAAGATATAATAGAGGAAAAAATGAATTATAGTAATCTTTAAATATATGTAAAAAATAAAAATTAAGTTATAATTAAAGACGGAAATTCAGTTCCCGTTATCCGTTTCTTAACTAAAAAAGAATACATTTTGTATGCTTTGCTAGGTAAGCTATAGTTCTTTATACCATTATAGCTAAAAAATGACCCATAATAATTGGCTTTAGCTATAATATAGCTAAAGTTAAATAAAACTCTCCACAGTAATGCTTGGTCTAAACAACTCAACTGAAATCTGATTAAAATGCTCAAAGAAAGTCAAAAACAAATGATCCAGACGGACACCATTTTGATATATGCTAGCAACAACATAATGGAGACTATATAACGTATATAGATTGATCCGAAATTTGATTAAAATCCTGTACATACACCACTTTAACAAAATCTTTTTTGATAGAATCTAAAATAGATTTGAAAAAAAAAAAGTTAATGGACAGGATAGGGTCAACAGCAAATGATAAAGTAACTAAGGATAACAGTATAATTTCCCTTGAAAAATGGTTCTATGATCGGATTATGGGAATGAAATTTCAATCGTAAATGAATGACGCCCAAAGGCCCCAAACAAGTACGATGAATTTACAAGAATGGGAGAATTCATGTCATATCTTTGTCCATGCATCTGGGATGGAGGACAACCAGGTGAACTTACTCTAAACACGTTGCATTAAGATGATTTAGACGAGTCTTCAGATAATACGCACAAATGGGGCACCAATTTTAGCCACAAATTAGTGATATAATTAGAGATAAATAATAATAGTTGACTATGGGCAGCATACTCTTTTAGATTTGACATCAGTCTCGATTTGGCACCATAGGTTATTAGGAGATCAGTGTACACATGTGGTACATGTTGAGTGAAAATAGGTTTTTGAGGCATTTTATCCGTGATCGATCCACAAATTTAAAACTAAATCTAGCAAAATCGAACCATACATCTCGATCGAACCAACCTATATCATATTCTCATGTAATCTTCGTGCTGAAAACACTACAATTACGAAGTGAGTTATGCTTGAAAATGTCATAGTAGTTGAATTCCATTGATTTGAACAATTTTTCTAACCAAATTTATGTGAGAGTAAATTTTTATTTTACCATTTTACTATTGATTCAGGCAGGTCATATCAATACGATGCTTCCGTAACATTACTAGTGGTCTCCTTAATATTTGGAATAAAAATTCTAGTGAAGCAGAAGAATCCTCGATTGGGGAATACTCCTATAAATTGGAGGACTCTCACGGTTATATGGGGCTTAATTTTGGCTAAGAGGATAATATCTAATTTTCTATTAATAACCATAGATATTGGTGATTAGGATATTTACATACTTTAGAAGAAGGGTTAGGGTTTTTTAATAAAGTAATCGACTTTCTGAGTTATAATTAAGAAAATGACCGTTTTTTTTTTGAGCCATTATATAAAATGGCCGAGTTTGACATTTTTCATCCAGAAATTAAAACCTAATTGCTCGTGTTCTTCCCCAAATAAGAACCCTAGTTTCAAAATTGTCTAAAAAAATCCTCAAACTCATCACTGCTAACCCCAATTATGAGCAAACAATGAACTCTTTTAAAAGCTCCTTTAATGGTGATTATCAAATCAACCCAACCGAACGAAACTACAAACTAAATTAAGAAAACATACAGGATTCATAAACCAATAATTTGACATCACCTCACCAATTACAATTTAATATGTTTCTCACACAAAATCTAAACTATTTTGCGAAAACCTGTTGTATAAATCCATTCAAAAAAATGAAATTGAATGCGCTTAATACAAGGACCCTAACTTTTTATTCCCGAAAAAAAAAACCATTAATATATGCAACTGAAATTTATTACTGCCTACCCATACCTTGAATTAAACCCAAATTGAAATGAACTTGTTCTTTCCCAAATCGAAATCACCCCAACTGAACCCAATTGAACCCAAATCACTGATTAAACCCTAACATGTAAAACATAGAGAAAAACCAAAATCTACCCAAATCGAAATCAATTGTTCATCTTCTTCTTTGTAAGACTGTAACATGTTTTTCCCCAAATTGAAATTAACAATTAGCTGCAAAAAAAAACTCAAACCTAAATTTTTTCGTCTTCTTAATTAGTCATCTAATCCGTACCCAATAATGCATACTCCATATCAAATAGCAGCAACAACTTTTTTCAATTAGGGTTATATAGGATGGAGATTTTAGGTTCCAAAATGGTTTCAATTAAACCATAATCGATACCTAAAAAATCCATACTTCAACCCTTAGTTGATCTATAAACTACAATATCAGTTAATCTATAAATACATGAATCTTTAACTTTAATTTTGATGACGGAAAGAGGTAGACAGAAACAGAAAGAGGGGACATAAACAAAAATAATAAGAAGAAAGGAAGTGAACTGAAAGAAATAATTGAACTGTTGAATCATATGGTTATAAGGGTAAGGTTATGTTGGTAATTTCAACCAGCATAATAGACTTAGTCAGCGTGGTAGACCAATCTAGTGGACCCGGATGTAAAAACTAACAAAAAGGCCATTTTATATAAGGGCTAAAAAAATTGGCCGATTTATTAATTAGGAGTCAGAAAGTTGGTTACTTTCTTAATTTGCCCTTAAAAGAACCTCTGAAACTAGAGGATTACTTAAATGATATCTTTGTAACTGTTAGATACATTACTTTTAGATTTAATTCTAACATTCTCATTGGAGAAGGATTTTTGTTAAAAGTTATATAAATCCTATGTGGCCTAATATATAGAAAATTGAGAATGTCCCATTGGAGATGCTTTTATAGTGGTGTGCAATACTTGACTAACTAAGTTTGCATGAATTCAATGGAAACGTGTTATAGATGACAATTTATGAGAATTCTCGGGGTATAAGAGTTCTAAATTTCTAGTATTCTAAAGAATAACAACGAAGCTCCTTTATTTTCTGATGGATAAAAAACAAAATAATCATTTTAGACAATCTACGACCTTACTTAAACAAGATCTGTTCTATAAGGTTGTATATAGGTACCCATGAGTTCTAAGAAGACATGAACCAATGTCTGATTGATAAATTAACAACGCACGATTAAAGCCTGAATACTGGTTACCAGTCATGATCATATAAACTGTGCGGCTGTTTTAAAAAATAAAAATAAATAATCATTCAAGATGAATTATCAATGACCACTTTTAAAATTAAAATGACGAGGATACCAAATACACCATAATATTTTTAATACCAACCTATACAGATTTATCTTATATAATTTTATCGAAACGATAATGATCAACAAATTATTTTAACAAGGTGGTTTTTTTGGTAATAGTCAAAGTTCAAGTTAAACTAACTATAGAATCTTTATCAAGATATGATTAACGCACACACGTATCATTACTTAATTATTCTATAACAAATATAATATGGATTGTATTAAAAAAATGGTGGTGAATTTATAAGTCGGTATGAAAAACTATCTTCACGAATCCTCTTTTTTATCATATGTCCTGGAGGGACAAAGAAATAAGAGAATGTTTTTTTATTGGTAAATAAGCGAATGTTGTTATTGGTCGTATAAGTTGGATGGATTTTTATTTTTTTTCTTCCAAAAAAAGACATATATCACATATCTACCTATTGGTCTTCTGTTTTTCGAAGTTGAGATTAAAATGGTACATGGATATTGGACTCTCTGATATCATGACGTTAGAACAACGTTCTCATGCATACTTGATGATTATGGCCATCGGCGAGCAACATTTGTCTATTTTGATCTTTTGGCTATGAAATTGTCGATATCCGTCAAAACCAGGTAAACACTTAGGCCAAGCACTATAGTTACACATTTCGTTTGGCTTTAGTTATACCAGAGCTAATGATATTGTCACATCTTTTAGCTATAATATAGTTAAAAACTTTGGCTTAGCTAGTGAAGGAAAAAGATTTGTTTCCATTCTAGCTAAGAAGTGGTTGATAGAAACTCAATTTTCGTCTTCAATTTTTAATTTATTTTCTCATATTTCTACTTTAACTTATAGTGACATAAAAAATCCTAGATATCGAATCTACAAAAAATTTAGAGAAAATATGAGAAATGTCCTAAAATAAGGGGTCATCTTGGAGAAATGCCCCAGATTTTTAAAATTTGGGAAAATGCCCTAATCTGTTAATATTTACGTTAAAACGTACGCGTGCGAGTCGTCACGTGTTAAAATTTGGGTGTTTTAACATGTTTATATTGAAATTTATATGTAAAAATTGGGAGTTTGTTGTTTGAAATTGATTTTTTTTATAAATTGATAAAGAAATTTCAGACTTTGACTTGTATATCAGGGCTAAAATGGATAAAGATGTTATAGTTAACAGAAATACTAACAGATTAGGGCATTTTCCAAAATTTTAAAAATCCAGAGTATTTTTCCAAGATAACCCCCCATTTTAGGGCATTTCTCAATGTCTCCCAAACATTTAACGAAAGCTAAATTATCATAGGGGATGATTTTTCTCTTGCTCTTAGCTTGACTAAATGGTGCACCCTGGTGCTTGGCCTTATAACGGATATCCTCATGGCATTATATATATATATATATATATATATATATATAATTAAAACATCCTTATAGCTTAACAACTACCATACTTTGCTATCTTGGTTACTGCTAGTTGAAAGTCAAGTTATAAACATGATTATCATCTCAACACCTAAAAAGCCTAGATAAATAAAACTCCCACGTTTGCCGGTGATGGAACCTTCACTGTTTCGGTGAGAACATTTGGCAAGGTTTGATTAGTGCAAATATTATGGATAAAGGAAACCCGTTATTTAATTGGCTATTATGTTTAAAAATTATCACACTTCTTTAACACCTCATACTTAATTGTACCAGATCTGCGTAATCTACAGTGGATGAACAACATCTCAGATCGACGATCTATGTTTAATCATCTTTAATAAACGACTATAGTTGTATTCTATATTTTTAACCAGAAAAAAATAACGTGTTGGTAAAAAAAACCACTTTATTTATGATATTATCGAACCACAAAAAACCATAAACTTTATTTAATTTTTAACAAATTTAAAATCCATAGTCTATATACTAGGAGACAAAGGTCATCTACACCAAAAAAATATACTATCTCAGTTTCACCAAAAATGATAGTAACACTTTTATTGAAATGGAGGAAGTATATGACAACATGCCATTTATAGACTTTATCATTCATAACGTGTTAAAGCAAATTAAATAAATAGGTTAGACCTGTTAGTATTTTTAATTTTTTTTAGGGTGCTTTGTTCAGATTTGAAGAATATAAAAATGCTTTAATTTTTAAAATTTTAATATCATGGTTGTTTAGTTATCTTTTTTTTTTTTTGGCTTCGGTATCTTTTAATTCAAATCACTTTAAACTTTACCCACATTTTATGTTTAACATCGTATGAGATTAAAATTGAACTGAATTTGTACGATGTTGCACACAACACAATCATATGTATATAAAAAAATTATTTTGTGCATGTGGTAAGCTGAAATTATTACTTCTACCAAATATGCTGGACATTTAGAGCTTCAATTAGGTTTTGGGGTTTTTGTTGGGGCTGTCGAGAGACCCTCTCAATTATGGATATAGATATATGCGACACCGAAAACAATGCGCAATGAACATGTGAACGGATCTAGATAACCTAAATCCACCAAGTGATATGATACATCATGTAATATCTGTTGCATTATACCTCTACAGCACTACTTGTTCATCCTCAACATCGACACATATTCTCAACTCGAGTGTTTCATACTTAACATAGACGGATGAATAAAAAGATTAAAAGAACAATTTCTTTTAATATATCAGTAATTATTTATAGGGATGTAAATGACTGCAAATACTTATAGGTAAGAGTAACCAAATGTATGATCCAATGGAAGTTATTATATATGAATAGGCATCTACACCACCAAGGATAATCTAATTTCATCCTAATCTAATTCCTTACCAAAATCTAGACAATACCGATATCGCTGTGCTAATCACACTGGGACCAATGATATAACCATTTCTAGATATTTTGTGAAAATCAACATTGATGAAATCAACAATAACATTGGGGGTATAATCGAACACCTAAGTGAATGAAACACTATATTTTCGAACTGAATGTAAGTTTCTAAAACATTAATTGATTTAACATGAAAATATGGCTGAGAATGTAAGAAGAAATGTGGAACTCAATACTATTGGCGTTCATCCTCGAAGTGCACCTATATCCAAATTAATATAACTATATAACTTTTTTCGTTATATATCATTTGTATTATGAACTGGAAGCCAAATATAAACTTAAAAAATTAGAACTAAGAAAATCTATTTTTTATTAGCAGATACAAAATCTAGAGATAATATATAAATTAACCGAAAAAATCTTATGTGTCTCTTTGGGGGTCTACAATCAATCAAAAGTCACCAGAACCTCTTGAAAATGAAAATGAAAATAGTAAATGTTTCAAAGATATAATCGTACTGTCAAAATTGGTTGAAAAGAAAGGACCTCTAGAAATACCTACAAATATGCATGTATTAGTAGAGTAAGCTGGAAAAGGAAACTACAGAAAGGTTCACGCTGAAATACCCGGTGAACAATACATTAGTGGAGTAAGATGGTGAAGGAAACGTTAGAGAGAGTTTTGCTTATTGATATTTCTTTTTACATTATTTTCTTCATTCGAATTTTGATTTAATATGATTAATTAAGTATATTTAGTTTTAGATATGAATATCAATTTATTATTTCTAAAGCATAGTTTAATCATTGTTGTCATATAAAATATATATAAATATTTAAATCTAAATTATCCTGAATATTCTTATGAAAGGGAATTGGTTGGTATTCGAGTTACCCAAAAATTATTTTATCTACAAAAGGAAAAGAAAAAGACAACGAAATTTTTTATATATAGTACGGATACAAAACCAATAATATATGATTATATTTAAGATTTTTTTACAACAAACCAAGCAGGATTAAAAATCTAGGTGGACTAAAATTAGAGATGAGCTAATTATAAAAAATTTAGAGACCTTTTCAAAAATTAAAAATTAAATAAATAAAAAATGAATTTTGAGTACATTTTAGAAATTTGAGGGTGGCCAGCCCCTCACTGGTTTTGGGTAGATTTTAGTATCAGACAATTTGCGCTTAAATTTCTTAGTTGGGGCTGTTAATTACAAACAAGTCATGGGGTTGGTAAGAGTTGTTCGTCCACGTGCCAGTGTGCCACCACTTCAAAACCTAGAAGATTCATGAAATCTTCATTACTAGTCTTTAAGTTACGACATAAAAGATGCATATATCTGAGCTTTTGCTTTGACTAAAATCTTATCATGGTAACTGAAGATAAAGATAAACACGTAACTAAATATTTAGATGATGAGATGTGAGAAGTCAGAGACTTGCATCAATTTGTAAACGGAAGCTACTTTCAGGATTAGATAGAGCTCGTCGAAAGGAGGAGACAAACAAAAAAATACCTCTAATCCGATTATACACGCACCCCCGCAGGCTTTAGCTCGATAACGGTCTATTCTCTGCAAAGTATGTTTCATATGATATGGATAGTAACGAAGTCATTGTTAATACGTTTTGTTAAATGCAAACGTGGAAAGATGCTGTACAAAGTTTAGCATAATCCATGCAAATTCGATTGATACAAAAAGAAAAGTAATGACATTCTTTTCTTCGACGTTAAGTGATCTCTTTTTCTTTTTTAAATCTCTACTCCTTATAAAGGTTTTGGTTTCCAAGGAAGATTTCCATGCATCAAATGGAGGTTTTTTCTTTGATTTATTATTTTATTTTCTTTTAGTAGGTAATAATAATTGACTCCGAAAGAAAGAAAACTGAAAAAAGATAAAAATAGAAAATTCGCATAACCATTACTTAAACTAACTGGATTATGCTTCAAAAATAAAAAAATAGAAAAAAAACTAACTGGATTTTTTTTTAGCTCTGGCTCTTATCAGTACGTTATTTTTGGTTTTGGTTGTCAGCATTTTTGAAGCCTTAATAGTGTTCTCTAGGTCATAAAAACCATAATAGCTGCTGGGTGTACGTAGATTTTGTACACCCGGTAACAATCTTGATAGAAACCGGTTCCTACAGTTAATTTCTACTTGACTGCATCGCATTCTTGATTATTTATTACTGTAATTTCTGGTTTACCGTACTGATACTGAATTTTAACTCGGACCCGGTTATCTAAAAAATAGAAGATGATACCTTTGTTGGATAAGTACCTTCCTGTAACAGAGAAACACAAACAACAGAGAACTTGAAGATGATTAAGAGAGGGTTAGAATGAAGCAGTACACACACTCAAGCACAGAGAGGTGAAGTCGCCTGTTCAACAGACTGCCCTTAACTCAATATTTGCCAGGTACACCTTCAGGAAGATGCTGCTATACCCTTTCAGTGACAAACTTGAATTCAGGATAAAATCACCTGATACCAACCCAGCTAGCAAAGCTCGTTGGCCCGTTGTGAACTTAACAGAAGATGTATGAAAAATGAAAGTAAATTCTAGTGCGCAAATCAAAGCAGGAAGAGGGGAAAAGTCGTCAGGACAGTGGCTGCGACTGGGGTAAACGAAAACCTAAACATTGTTGTTCTTTTATAGGAGAAATAATCTTTTGAGTTTAAAACGGTGAAAAAATTTAATTTGAAATATTAAATCTCCATTAAAACAAAACGTTAAGATTTTTAATTAAAACAAATATTTATGATTTTATTTTTCATTTTAATTTAAAACGGTAAAATATTTATTTAAAAATAAAGAAACGTTTTCTCATTGATGGGTACACGCCAAGCACACATCAAACTCACGCCAAGGCTCGAGCCAAGGAGGCTCGCGCCAAGGGTCGAGCCAAGGCTCACGCCAAAAACACACGCAAAAGCACACGCAAGCACCGCAAGCACACGCAAGCCCGCAAGCCCGCGGCATGGTATGCATTTTCCCACTAGTCCATTTCCCAAGTCCATATCCAATCCACTAGTTCTTTTCCTTATATAGAACGTTTGTGGTAATATGCATGAACTTCCTCCTTGGTTTGCCCAATGTGGGATAACCAAAGGTTTCTCATTCACTAAGAAGTGAAAATGGATGGCTATAATTCCACCCAAGTTTGGACTAGTGATTCTAGCACCCATCAAGCTAATTATAGTAATAAAATTATTTTAAGTAATAAACTCTTAATTTTAGTAATAACCATTTTTATTTCCCAACAATCCCCCACATGAATGACGAAACCGAAAAATTGGAAAATCGAAAAAACGAGAAATACCTCTTAAGCAATAGGTGACCAATTGGAATTGAACCTTTGCTTAGTGAGAAGCACCGGAACTACTTGATGGTCAGTGAACGTGATGTCTTGAACTTCCATCGTTTAGTGTAATTCTTCAATAACTCCTTACGCGAGATATCTCTTAAAATGCTGTTAAGTTCACGCCGTTGTGTCCGTTTTGGCCCTGGACGTATCCCGTTTCTCAGAATGCTCTAGAGAATCAGCTCAGTTCTCATAGGAAAGCGACCCACTTCCTCATTCAGATAGGTGAGTTCTATCAAGAGTGTTAACTGCTACACCCCATTTCAATCTTAAATTGAAACTATAGAACTCATTAAGACTTTACTCTAAGTCATCCTCACTTGCAGTCACACTATCACATCTACACCATAGGGAAGGGACAGAGAAAATAATTCTCAGATTGTTTTTAATTTTTACCCGCCACAAATTAGTTGTCTCATTCAAAACCTTGATCTTGGGATCTCCAGTCTGCAAGGTTGAGTATCTTTCATGGCAAGTTTTAATTGATGAGCTTAAGTCCCATCCCCCTCGATGCATTACTAACTATCTCCTTGGACAAGCCTTTCGTCAAAGGGTCCGCGATATTCTCCTTAGACCTCACAAAGTCAACAGAAATAACGCCAGTTGAGATTAGTTATTTTAGAGAATTGTGTCTTCTCCTTATATGAATAGATTTTCCATTATAGTTGCTGTTTTTAGCATTAGCTATTGCAGCTTGATTATCAATATGTATAGATACAGCTGGCACAGGCCTATGCCAGAGAGGAATGTCTTCTAAAAAGCATCTTAGCCAAGCGGCTTCCTCTCCTGCTTTATCTAACGCTATAAACTCGGATTCCATAGTGTATCGAGCGATACAGGTCTGTTTGGAACTCTTCCAAGACACTGCTCCACAGCCTAGAGTGAAAACGTATCCACTCGTAGACTTAGACTCCTCTGAGTCTGCTATCCAGTTTGCATCACAGTATCCTTCCAGAACAGCAGGGTATCTCTCATAACTTAACCGAAAGTTTAAAGTGTATTTAAGATACCTCAGCACTCTGAAAAGTGCATCCCAGTGCTCTTGTCCTGGATTACAGGTATACCTACTTAGTCTACTCACTGCATAGGCAATGTCTGGTCTCGTGCAGTTCATTAAGTACATCAGACTTCCTATGACACGTGAATATTCAAGTTGCGAGACTCCATTGCCTTTGTTTTTCTTGAGTCTACAGGAAGGGTCAAAAGGAGTACTTGCAGGTTTACTATCAAACTGGTTAAATTTCTTCAGAACAGACTCAACATAATGAGATTGACTGAGACTGAATCCATTAGACTCCTTTCTAATTTTCATCCCTAGGATTACATCAGCAGGACCTAAGTCTTTCATATCAAAGTTCTCATTCAACATGTTCTTAGTGGAATTAATAATTTCTAAGGTTGTACCTAGTATAAGCATATCATCAACATACAGGCATACCACCACACAAGCATCATTGACAGATTTAGTGTAAACACATTTGTCAGCTTCATTTATTTTAAAACCACTAGAGAACATCACATGATCAAATTTTTCATGCCATTGTTTAGGTGCTTGTTTTAAGCCATATAAAGACTTTTTAAGCATACACACCTTCTTTTCATAACCCTTCACCACAAAGCCCTCGGGTTGATCCATATAAATTTCTTCATCTAGTTCACCATTTAGAAACGCAGTTTTTACATCCATTTGATGTACCTCTAGGTTATGGATTGGAGCAATTGCAATTAGCAACCTAATTGAAGTTATTCTAGTGACAGGTGAATAGGTGTCAAAGAAATCTACACCTTCTATTTGTTTATAGCCTTTAGCTACAAGTCTAGCTTTATATTTTTCCACGGTTCCATCAACCTTACGTTTTCTCTTAAAGATCCATTTACAACCTATGGTTTTGCTCCCTGGAGGTAAATCTACTATTTCCCAGGTTTCATTCTGAATAATAGAATCCATCTCACTAATAGTGGATTCTTTCCACCATGGAGCTTCAGACGAAGTCATGGCCTCTTTATAGGTTTGTGGATCAGATTCAACTAAACAGGTAATGAAGTCTGGCCCAAAAGATTTTTCTAATCTAGGTCTTTTGCTTCTTCTTGGCTCATAAACGGGTTCATCTTCTTCTACCGGCAATGAATGGCTAGAAGAAGGGACATCTAGAGGATCTACACGTATCACGCGAGATTCAGTTTTCATTGGAAAAACATTTTCAAAAAACGAAGCATCTCTAGATTCCAAAATGGTGTTCACACCAATTTCTGAGTTATCGGAAGTCACAACCATAAATCTATAAGCAGTGGTGTGCTCGGGATATCCTAGAAATACACAATCAACGGTTTTAGGTCCTATTTTAGTCCTCTTAGGTGGAGGAATAAAGACCTTGGCTAAACACCACCACACTTTAAGGTATCCATAAGAGGGTTGTTTGCCTTTCCATAATTCATACGGTGATTTTTCTGTTCCTTTAAGGGGCACTCTGTTCAGGATATAGCAAGCTGAGAGAACGGCCTCCCCCCACAAGTTCGCCGGTAGTCCTGAACTGATTAACATGCCATTCATCATCTCCTTAAGGGTTCGGTTTTTCCGTTCAGCCGCACCATTAGATTGTGGTGAATAAGGAGGAGTTACCTCATGAATAATGCCATGTTGCGCACAAAAGTCTCCTATAGGAGTTACGTATTCACCCCCACGATCAGACATAACAGTTTTAATGGTGGTACTCATCTGGTTTTCTACTTCTAATTTATATAATTTAAATGCTTCAAGAGCATCATCTTTTCCTTTAAGCAAGTAGATATGACAGTATCTAGTACAGTCATCTATGAAGGTAACAAACCATTTTTTTCCACCTCTGGTTTGGATTGATTTCATATCAACTAAGTCAGAGTGAATTAACTCTAAGGGATTAGAAACTCTGTGGACATTTTTCTGAAAAGGCTTCTTCGCATATTTTGATTCTACACAAACTTCACATTTATGTTCATATTCCAAATTTAATTTTGGAATGCAGTCAGATTTTGCCAATTTGTTCATTGAATTATAATTTACATGACCAAGTCTACCATGCCAAATATTCAATGAGACAACAACATAAGAAGAATCAACTTTATTAATTTCAGTAGAGATTACAGATAATTTGTAAAGGCCCTCAGCCTTATAGCCCTTTCCCACAAAGTCCCTACCCTTAGTGATAATCACTTTTCCGGACTCAAAAAATAATTTTAAATCCTTTTCATCTAGCACACCACTTGAAACGAGATTCTTGCAGATGTCTGGTACATGTAACACTTCATTCAATATGAGGATTTCCCAGAAGAAAGCTTCAACGAAACCTTTCCTTTTCCTGCAACTTGTGCTGCAGAAGAATTACCCATATAGAGTTTTTCTCCCTCTCCTACTTCTGGTAGGAGGTGAACATATCCTTGCTTCCGCAGACATGTTTGGTAGCTCCAGAGTCTACCCACCAGTCCCTCACATTGGTAACTAAATTCACCTCAGACACCGTGCCAGAAAATTCACACTAGTTTCAGCCAGGTTTATATTTTGTTTCTTAAAATTCGTATCTTTGCGTTTTCTACAATGCATTGCCATATGGCCAGACACACCACAGACATAACAAGCTCCCTTAATCTTACCAATAGCAGACTTTGGTTTTTGAAATTTACCTTTTCCTTGAGGGCCAGGCTTGCGCTTGTTGTGGTCCAGACTGAGTGAAGCAAACTTGTGTTCGATCACATGAGCTTTGTTTGACATGTCTCTTCCAGAGGAGACATTCTTGTCCTTTGAGCACAGCAACTCTTCAACTTGTATTTTCTTGCCAAGTTCTATCATAGTAATCTCACCAGTTTCATGCCTTAGTCTTCTCTTGTATTCGGCCCATGAACTTGGTAACTTTTCAATCACATCAGATACTTGAAAGTTTTCAGAAATAGTCATACCTTCAGCAATGATTTCATTAATAATTTTCTACAACTCCAGAAACTGGTCAACCACAGATTTTTCATTCAGCATCTTGTATTGTAAAAAACGTGCAACCAAAAACTTTTTACTTCCTGCAGTTTCTACTTCATATTTTTCTTGCAGTGCAGACCATAAATTGTGAGCAGAAAAATCATCTTTAGCATTGTAAAAATCATACAGAGAGTCTTCAAGGCAATTTAAAATATGATTTTTTGCTAAATAATTATTTCTCGTCCAAGTCTCTTTTTCCTTGGATGATTCAGGAGTATCCAGAGCTTTGTTATATGGTTTCAACACTATTTCATCAAGCATGTGGAAACTCAGGAAAAAGAGCATCTTCGACTGCCATCTCTTAAAATCCTTACCAGAAAACTTCTGAGGTCTCTCAACATCAGTCTTTGCCATTGTTACAGAAGATCTTTTGATTGCAGAGATATTGAGTTAAGATTGTTGGATAAGTACCTTCCTGTAACAGAGAAACACAAACAACAGAGAACTTGAAGATGATTAAGGGAGGGTTAGAATGAAGCAGTACACACACTCAAGCACAGAGAGGTGAAGTCGCCTGTTCAACAAACTGCCCTTAACTCAATATTTGCCAGGTACACCTTCAGGAAGATGCTGCTATACCCTTTCAGTGACAAACTTGAATTCAGGATAAAATCACCTGATACCAACCCAGCTAGCAAAGCTCGTTGGCCCGCTGTGAACTTAACAGAAGATGTATGAAAAATGAAAGTAAATTCTAGTGCGCAAATCAAAGCAGGAAGAGGGGAAAAGTCGTCAGGACAGTGGCTGCGACTGGGGTAAACGAAAACCTTAGCATTGTTGTTCTTTTATAGGAGAAATAATCTTTTGAGTTTAAAACGGTGAAAAAATTTAATTTGAAATATTAAATCCCCATTAAAACAAAACGTTAAGATTTTTAATTAAAACAAATATTTATGATTTTATTTTTTATTTTAATTTATGATTTTATTTCTTTATTTAAAATAAAGAAACGTTTTCTCATTGATGGGTACACGCCAAGCACACATCAAACTCACGCCAAGGCTTGCGCCAAGGCTCGAGCCAAGGAGGCTCTCGCCAAGGGTCGAGCCAAGGCTCACGCCAAAAACACACGCAAAAGCACACGCAAGCCCGCAAGCCCGCGGCCTGCGGTGCTTCGGTGCGAAGCACCGCACATGTATGCATTTGCCCACTAGTCCATTTCCCAAGTCCATATCCAATCCACTAGTTCTTTTCCTTATATAGAACGTTTGTGGTAATATGCATGAACTTCCTCCTTGGTTTGCCCAATGTGGGATAACCAAAGGTTTCTCATTCACTAAGAAGTGAAAATGGATGGCTATAATTCCACCCAAGTTTGGACTAGTGATTCTAGCACCCATCAAACTAATTATAGTAATAAAATTAATTTAAGTAATAAACTCTTAATTTTAGTAATAACCATTTTTATTTCCCAACAACCTTGACCAGTTGACTGTTAAAAACTTTAATCTCATTTGATTTTATTTATTTTTTGGTTTTTCTATAAACAAAATTGGTATATTATATACGACTCGTAATTTAATTGTTGACCAACCATCTTGATTTTTAAATAAAATAAAATAAAATTTTAGAGTGATCATCTGACACAATAAAGTTAAATAAGTCGTAGACGACCAATAAATGATTTAAATACTAACTCTTAAAATTTCAGAGAGCTAGTTGTTTGTAGATACTGAAGCCCGCTTGGTAAACTATGAAAATTCATATATTTTTATACAGCTACACTAATTGGTAATTGCAACATTTCCTTCCATACAAGCAAAGACTTAAATTTAGTTTTTACGCAATCGTTATGTTCCATTGACATGTGAAAACATGTAGATGGAAAGACAATTATGACTCACATATCGGGATCCAGCAGGTTAGACAATTAGAGCCATTATCGATGTTTACCACATATGAGTCGTGGGTGCGCTTTTGTGCTAGGATACAACTAAAAGGCAAACCTATGATAATGTGTGGAGGTGGTTCAGTGGACCCAGAAACTACATAAGTAGAACTTTTATATATTGATATTTCATATATTAATATTTTCTATATATTGATAAAAATCATGGTTCCACTTGGTCCAACCGTAAATAATAATAATCTCGACAGTTTAATATTAATGTTTTTTCTTCAATTTTATCTTAAAAAATTTATCTCCAAATAGTTAATTATATTAAAAGATATAGATCGTGTTACATTAAAATTTATGACTAAATAAATATTTATACATAATTATTTGAGAAAAAAAAGGGGCAAACATCCAGTTTCTACTGGCTAAACCATGGCTTACCAGCAGTATAGATTTACGGTTTCCATGACTTAGATAACTACCGCAATCTAGTAAATTTTGATTCTATAGTGGTTGCTCATTGATAGATTATAGAGAAAAATGACAAACAATGCCTCCCATCGTTTGTGACTTCTTTCTCTTATGACCCAAGCCACTCTAAGCCCATTATCAAGTTAAGTTGGTCTGTCAATTTATCGTAACAACCGCAGCCCTAGATCACCGTACATCTACAATCAACACAAACCCTAGAAAAATTTAGTAAGAATCCCGCGGTCAAAACGTGATCGGGTAGAAGGAAACTTTCCTCTGATTTTTTCCTTTCTTGATCATAATAAATCAAGAGTAAATCAGAATTAGCCGGTAAAAGAAAAGAAAAAGAAAAATGAAGAAAGAAGAAACAGTGAAGTTGATCAGTGCAGAGGGTTTCGAATTCGTGATCAGTAAAGAAGCTGCTATGGTTTCTCAAACCATTAGAAACATGCTTACTTCTCCAGGTCATTCTTTCGATTTCCCATTCTCTCCTTCAAATTTTGATTATGTTTTGATTTTTGATTTTTTGTGTTTGATCGATTATCAGGTGGTTTTGCGGAATCACAACGTGGAGAAGTTAGATTTCCAGAGATTAGTACAGTTATTTTGGAGAAGATTTGCCAGTACTTTTATTGGTCTCTTCAATTCGTCAAGTAATTCTCTCTCCCTGTGTTGATTTTGTAGGAGAATTTTATTTTGACCTATTAAAACCCTAAATTGAATTGAGTATTGAGGAGGTATAGGGGGGAATTGACTATTGGCTATAAAGATTAAATAGAAGTAGATGTAGTGTTTTAAGTTGGACTAGGTTTGTTGAATGGATGTAGATTGTAGAGGTAGTCTAGACTCCAGATGAAACTCAATGTTGCCGAATGTGTGTTGAGTTGCCTTGATTTTAGTTCAAGTACAATGCAGCATGTGAGTGTTTCTGATTTATCCTCATTACAAATATGGAAGTTGTTTTGTAGTAAGATTTGAAGATCAGTTTTACTTTCTCGTATTCGTTATGATAAGTCTACCTGAAAATGTTGGGAGTAATTTTGGTGAACCTGAATGCTGTATTATGAATGGCTTTCTTTGTGAAGAAAATGAGCAAGTTCCATCGAGTATCAGTAGTTTAGTGATGTGATAACATATGTTTTAGGGTGCTAAACTTAAATTGGCATTCTAGTTGATTACCAATTAAGCTTCACAAGTGAATATTAGTTGATTGTCGATTCAGTACTGCACTAGTTAAGTATCTAGGGGGTTTCTTTTGAAGATTATGGGCGAATTCCGTTGAGTATCAGTAGTTTTGTAATGTACTGTACATGATTTTGGTTTAGACAGTTGGTCGGTAAACCTAAATTGGCGGTTGAGTTGGTTACCAAATAAGTTCCACGAGTTACTATTATCAATGTAGTCACTTTTGGGGTTGATGTAGTTTCGTATTTGAGTTTTGCTGCAATGGTGACTTTTGTGTTTTTGCCTGATTATAATATCTTATTGTCTAAAGTTAAGTTTATGTTCAATTGACAGTGGAAAGGAGACAGAGTTTCATATTGAACCTGAATTGACTCTTGACTTGATGATGGCTGCTAATTATCTCCATACATGAGGGAGTTACTTCTCCCTACTTCTTGGCTGCAACTTTCCTGGATATTGTAAGTTCCCTGTCATTAAGTATTTCAGTTTTCAGTATTCTCGTGGGGTTAGTACGATTTCCTTCAATGGCTGTACTCCAATCATCGTAGCATAACTCGAAATCTGATTATTGGTCATCTATCATAGCAACAGGATAAGGCTTGTTGTGTTTTTATTGATTTTGTGTTTATGCAAATATTTGGTAGGATATCCAGACGGTACTGTTTGCCAGGAGACCTAAGATAGTTTGGCTTGCCAGGCCTAGCTTATGCAGCTGTATTGGGTGGTCTATTTGGTTTTCTTTATATTTAGTTTTCTTTCCAAAAGAAAGTACTAAAGAACTAACTTGTAAATTGTAATAACTGAAAGTGAGTATTTACTGGTTGCCTCATTTTCTTGCACCTTCAAAAACTTAACTCACTTGCAAAGTTTAATATTTTTTCTTGCTCGCGTCTCAGTTTTCTTTCTCTGGTGAAATCTATTTTGATTTACTCCGTGCTGTCAGAATAGATCGAGGGGGTGTCAATTGTTGTTGGTGTCATTTTTGTTATCTACCTATTGCTGGGTTGGTTGATAATTTCCAAGACCAACTCTTCTGTCCGGGAAAAATGTACATCTTTGTATAGAAGATCACTTCTGTTTAAACTAATTCTGACAACTCAACATAATAAGGACCCAGGCAAAACATATTAAGACCCCGAGACTGACATTCTGACGTAGCTTAAGTTAGAATTTTGGCAACATCATAAGCTTCCTGATGAAGGAGCTGGAATGGGCTTAGACTTGGTCCATTCATGCCTAGCGTGTCATGGAACTGGAGCTACAGGTGATGCTGCTCTCATTACAGAAACTTCAACTCATGCAAAGATATGGTTTTGCCGCACCAAACTAAGGAGAATGGTATTGTAAATGCAGTCTAAACACGAGTGCATGTGGACAAACTTAAAACTTGAAAGAGTGAAGTAGAGAAGAAAACAAATCGTTGTTGACAGTGTTGTATTGGGTGGAGGTCTCAACATAGGCTAATCCTTAAAATTTGGACTACTGTAATTTTGGAATCTTATAAGAATCTGAGAAACCTATGCATGTTATCATTTCTATTCTTATCAAACGTGAACTTCTCTTCTACTTATATATAAGTAAATACATGCATGGATACATATTGTAATCAATACTAACTTCCACTCGCTGCAATGGCTAATCAAACCTTGCCTACTCCACACTGGCTTCTTTTCCTCACTCTCGCCTTTATTCTCCTTGGTAGTCACTGTACAGCATCTCAAGAAGATCGAAAGGCAATTTCTTGTTACCCTAGCTCTTCTTCCTTGAAGTTAAAACCACTATTTACATACATGTTTTAGTTTGAAAAAATGGAATTTCAAAACAATGATACAAAAACCATATCAAATTAGCCATATACATTCGGTTTCAAACAGACTGATTAATAGAACTAGGTCCATGCAGTAACTCAAGTAGGCAGCAATTCTTTCGTTGATGAAATTTTATTATTTAGCAAGAAAAGTAAGTAAATGAAATAAGCAGCATTTAGGAATCCTATCAGTGGTCTCTGTAGGGGAGGGAGATCTTAGTACCTCATAGGCTTTAAAATCTTGAAATTTTATGTTACCTTTCAAATCGATGCAGCATGGTGTTTGAAATCGGAATTCCTAATATACTTTACCATTATGCCAAAAGCAGCTCTACCTTGTGTACATGGGTGACCGCCCAAAGGGCGATTTCTCTGCATCTTCCCTTCACACGGGCATGCTCCAAGAAGTCATTGGAAGGTCGTTAATTTGCTACCAGTTATAATTAAATCATATGCAGTAATTCCTTACGTATAATCTAAAAGACATCATTTGCAGTGATGCTGCATCAGAAGCTTGGGTCTATAATTACCAGAGGAGTTTCAACGGGTTTGCAGCCAGGCTCACTGAAGATGAGGTGGAGAAAATGACTGGTCAAGTCCAAACTAAACTGTTATATCATTTGAAATATACTTGTATTTGTGATCTATCTGAATTAAGAAAATGATACACGTAATTGACTGTTTGGCGTAATATCCGGCCAACAGACATGGAAGGAGTGGTGTCGGTATTCCCTAGCAGAACGAATCAGCTTCATACAACAAGATCATGGGATTTCATGGGCTTCACCCAGCATGTAAAGCGGGCAGGCATCGAGAGCAACGTTGTTGTTGGGATGCTCGACACTGGAATTTGGCCTGAATCTGAAAGCTTCAGTGATGAAGGATTTGGTCCAGCACCTAAAAAGTGGAAGGGCATTTGCCAAACCCCATCAAATTTACTTGCAACAAGTATATCGTCGATCTTATCTAATTCTACTTTCTTTTGTGATCTTCGGATGGTTTATTTTTCAAAATTTTGTATGTTCACAGAGTGGTCTTAATTACAAAATATTCGTTGCAAATACAGCAAAGTCATTGGAGCCAGATATTACCACGCTGACGGAGAAGTACCTCCGCAAGATATTGAATCTCCTAGGGATTCAATAGGACATGGAACTCATACTGCATCGACTGCAGCTGGAAATGAAGTCACCAAGGAAAGCTTACTTGGCCTAGGTCTGGGTACAGTTCGAGGTGGTGTACCGTCTTCTCGCATAGCAGTATACAAGATATGTTGGTCTACTACTGGTTGTTCCGATGTAGATTTGCTAGCTGCATTCGACGACGCGATAGCTGATGGTGTAGATATCATCTCTATATCAATAGGTGGATCCTTTCCAGTTGATCATTTCCAAGACCCCATAGCTATTGGTGCTTTCCATGCCATGAAAAAGGGAATCTTGACATCAAATTCAGAGGGTAACTCAGGACCTAATCCGTATACACTCTCGAACTTCGCTCCTTGGACTCTAATTGTTGCTGCTAGCACCATTGATAGGAAATTTGTGACGAAAATCCAGCTAGGTAATGGTGAGGTTTATGAGGTGAGTTAATCAAGCTTAACGTTTCCAGCATTTAGCAATTGCTCGAAGCCATTAATATCTAGCAAGTTTGGTTATAACATTTCAATTGTTGATCCCCACCTAATAAGCAAGCTTCTTGTAACATAGGGAGTTTCGGTGAATACGTTTGATCTCAAGGATAAAATGTACCCTATCATATACGCTGGAGATGCTCCAAATACCAAAGAAGGATTTGATGGTTCACAGTCTAGGTGCAGCTAATGAACCTCAACTCGTTCCTATTCACTTGGATACCATATTTATCGACATGTGAGTTATTATAGTGAATAATTGGGTTGAGAATATGTATTGCAGGTTCTGTACTACTGACTCGTTAGACAAGGCATTGGTTACGGGTAAGATTGTTCTCTGCGACCTCCTGACTTCAGGAAATCCTGCACTTAGTGCTGGTGCAGTTGGTACTATAATGCAAGATGGAGGTTTCAAGGATGTCGCATTTGCTTTTCCACTGCCAGCAACTTACCTCGGCCTGGATGATGGCTCAAATGTTTCTTTATATCTCAACACGACCAAGTAATTATTCTTCTCTCTCACTCTGTCTATGCCCTGTGGGAAAATCTTGTAGACAAAAGTTGCATTCTATAATCCTTTAATATGGGAAATGTCCATTAAATGTATACTTGGTCGATAAACAGAAACCCTGTGGCAAGCATCTTGAAGAGTACTGATGGGAAAGATGGATTAGCTCCATTTGTAGTCTCATTTTCGTCTAGAGGTCCAAATCCAATTACAAGTGACATACTCAAGGTAAACCCTTCATTCCAAGAGATCCATCCCTTCAGTTCTTCTGTTTTTGTCCCTCTAGTTGTTTAAGCTCTAAAGCTCTCAAACATTTTCTCTCTATTTCAGCCTGATATAACTGCACCAGGAGTTGACATTTTAGCTTCATGGCCACCCATTTCATCGCTAACGAGTTCTGAAAATGACACAAGAGCAGTGTCATTCAACATTATATCTGGCACATCCATGTCTTGCCCACATGCAACCGGTACAGCTGCTTACATCAAATCCTTTCACCCAACCTGGTCTCCCGCTGCTATTAAATCTGCTCTAATGACTACAGGTACTTTTTATATCACAAAATAAGAACAAAAGGATTACTAGCTACGAAAAAGCTAACCTATCTATTTCTGTTCTAAAATTGCAGCCAACGCCATGAATATTGCAACCAACACCGATGCAGAATTTGCGTACGGTGCAGGTCATATAAACCCTCTAAAAGCAGTAAATCCTGGATTAGTATATGACGCTAATGAAGTCGATTACGTAAAATTTCTATGTGGCTCAGGCTATGATACTAAGGCTCTAAGAATCGTATCTGGTGACCTGAGTACCTATACCTCCAATGGAACAGTATGGGACCTGAATTACCCTTCATTTGCTTTAACAGCCCAAAACACTTCTTTCACACAAATGTTTCATAGAACTGTCACCAATGTTTGTTCCCCTGGGTCAACTTACAAAGCAACAGTTTTTGGGCCATCAAATCTTAAAATCAAAGTTGTGCCAAGTACGTTGTCGTTCAAATCTCCAGGACAAAAACAATCTTTTGTGGTAACATTGACAGGAACCATGGATCCAAATAACACGATGATTTCAGCTTCATTAGTTTGGAGTGATGGAGTATACAATGTGAGAAGTCCAATCGTTGTTTATCCAGCAGTTTCATCAAACTCCAATTAGAAACAGATTTTGATTTTTAAAATGTATGTTTCAAATTAGGTTGGACTGCTTTGCTCCATGTAGTGCTAAGTGTTTGTGCTCTCTTCTTAATCTCAATAAAAATGAATCTTATTTCATCTATGGACACAAGTCACATAGTGAAGTGCTGCCCATACGGCCATACTCTTAGTGTTGTCTTTTATCAATTTGGAAAAATCCCATGAGACTTGAAACTATCCACAAGGGTGTACGGTAAAAGCTAAATTTGGAAGTTATACTCCCTCTACTCATAAAAACTGGGTTAGGAATATTTAGTCCAAAATAATTTATAATAATAATTTTAATATTAAATAATCTAATAATAATTAAAAATAATTTATATCTAAAATTTCGTACTTTATATATTCAGAAAGCTCTTTCCGATATCTACAAAAAAGAGTACTCGTATAATTATATAATTTTTTTTTATTTCCACTTCATGGTTATCTCATATGTACAAAAAAATACATATACATAAAATTTTCATAAAGCTTATCAGTTATTTTTTCACATGTTCACCACTTTGTACACACCTATAAAAATCGATTATTCATAATCACACCCGAATCTCTTTTTAATAGAAAATGCATTGGTGCACTAACATATACACACCTGAAAAACATGGAACAAATCAACCAATCATACCCACAAATAGATTTATTTCATGGGAATTACACTAGTGTACAACTATGTACACATCTATAAAAATCTGAAAATCTAACATCCATACCCATAAAACATGACATAGTTGTAGATGTGTACAACTATGTACACATCTACAAAAATGCTGAAAATCCAACATCCATACCCACAAAACAAGTAATATATTCATGAGACGGGACAATGGTGTACAACTGCGTACACATCTATAAAAATCTAGTAAATCTAACATCCAAACCCATAAAACATGGCATATATCCATGCAGGACAATGATGTACAACTATGTACACATCTGCAAAAATCCTGAAAATCCAAAATTCATACCCACAAAACATGCAATATATTCATGAGATGGGAGAATAATGTACCACTATGTACACATATACAAAAACCTAGCATATCCAACATTTATAGCCATAAAACATGCCATATATCAATGAGACAGAACATTGTACAAGTATGTAGACATCTACAAAATCCTAAAAATCCAACATCCATACACAAACCAGGCCATATATTCATGAGACAAGACAAGGTGCACCAGTTTGTACACACATACAACTCTCATATTGAATAAATATAACATGGAAATTCAGATTGATTTAAACCATCAACCTCCACAAACCTTATGATAGGCTTGGGCTCTCTGCCATTTTGAGCTTATGAGTCCCTATATTTAATACATAAAACCAAAAAAGATTGATATCAAAGGTGCATCAGGGTATAATATAGTTCTATACCATTAATAATCAGCATGTGTACAACTATGTACACATTAACAATCACCTGGTGAACAACTGTGTACACATTGACACTCAACAGGTGTACAACTATGTACACATTAATAATTAGCAGGTGCATAATAATGTTCACATTAACAGTCAACATGTGTACAACTATATAAACATTAATAATTCAAAAAAAAATGTGTAAGAAAAGAAACTAGGCATGACAATAACAAACCTTTCATCTTCATGTGACCGCTTGTTCCCCTTTTTCCACATGATCATAACGGATACTAAGAACGGTACCAGCTCAAAGTTTACCTTGAATACATGAGTTCATGTGCAGAATAGAACATACTTAAATTGATCTTTCGCAGGTATTAGCGAACCATGTGAACTCAAAACATAGAGGACAAAATATTGTTGTAACTAGTCGTACAAATAGCCAAATAGGCTTATCTTGAAGATACAATCTTGTGGTTTTACATTCCTCGGATCCCCATCCCTATCTATCACGTCAAATGTGATCATTAGGAACTTTTGTTGTTGATTATAGTGGGATCCCACTATCCACCTAAATACCCCGCAATAGTTTACTATGAACTGTAGGTAGGTAAAGGTCATCTCCATTCATTTGAATCATGTCTAGTTTCCCATTGTAGCTTCAGCGTTAAATAGTTAAATAGTTACCATGATACATACGCACACAGCATGTAGATCCACAAAATAAGTACAGTACCTCCTAATACCGCCGCCCCGCTCCTCCTTAGGAAATGGATACAATGCAACAGAAATCGAAGTGATCAAACTTTCTTTCAAATATGTCATGGGCCTTTGGATTGAATCCCTCTACAATATGCTCCCTAATAACAGGGATAGTAGTGCTAGAAACACAGTATTCTGAAAGCACATCCAGACAAACACTACAGAGCCTTGGCAAGATATGCAACTTCAATATTTTGGCTTCGAGAATATGAGAATAAGTAAACAGAAATGCATAACTGATACAAAACTAATCATATATGAGAATTTCTAAAATGATACAAGTATGGTTAACACAAAATAATAATTTTCTAATCATGATGTTTGATTGTATGCATTTTCACGTTTAAAATGTTATTCATCCTTATAAGCTAGTTTGTGTGTGTGTGAGAGAGAGAGAGAGAGAGAATACCTTGTCCACAACTGCTGGGTCTTTCACCACTGCCTCTGGGATGTATGTCTCTCCCTGCAATCTAAAGCACTCAAGAATTTTAACATACACATTCTGTTCTTACATTTATAGTACAAGAAATGATGAGTAACATATAAAATTTTCAGCATAATTCCCATCACCATGATGACTTAGTGTTAAATTTCACAAATAAGTACACATTATAATAGACTAATAGAGTACTTTGCTAACAAATGTATAACAACTGTTTGCATCAATTAAGCATGAAAAATCACAACTAATCCCATTCCTGCATCACTTGTTTCTTTTTAAAACGTTGCATCGAAGTTTGATTTTAATGCAACTTTTTTGTTGCTACAACAATTATAATCTCTACTTGTATGGCCGTTTTGAGCATTTGATAAGACCAAAACTGACTTTCCCGTCACCTCAAGATGCAGCTGAAAGATCATTTAAAATGGGTGAAATATCCAAACCTATATTCCTAATCAATAACTTTAACTTGATAGTCACCAAATTATTCATACATAAATTAAGATGTGTGATGTATTGCGATTAAATTTACACACTTTGATCATCAAATTTAATTCAACGACGAAAAAATTACAAGGTGGTAGGAAATTTTATGTACTTCTAATGAAGGAAGTCCAAGCAAGACAGGGGAGTTTCCATTGTTTTCCTGAGATACCTTTGGTGTCTGCAAAATTCTTGCCAATTTCTTCTTTCCCATCACCTCAAGATGCAGCTGAATGTTTTTGACCGAAACCAGATTGAAAATTTACAAGCAATATTGTTCTTCGAGTACCACCTGAATAAAAAAATAAAAAACAAATCAAAGTTTTATCAAAATCAAAAACCTAAAATAAAAAGATCAAATCGAAATAATTCAAAAAACAGCTGAATCATCAAGATACAAAAACAATCAATGTTTTGTTCAATTAAATTGGAAATAATGATAAAAGGTCGAACAGATTTTTGATCGATCAAAAAAGCAAACATCCAAAACCGATAAAAAATCGAATAGAAAAAAAAAATTGAATAATAAATAAATAAAGAGGAATCAAAGTTCAAATACTAACCTGAAAACTAATAGATCAACTGAACATTGATTCTCACATATAGAAGATCTAATCTCCTCCTTCATGTTTGATCGGTACATAAACCTCACCACTGATTGGGTGCATTCTCTCTCAATTTCGATGGTTTCAGAGACAAACTAGACCGAGAAGAACAAGAGATGGAGACAGAAATCCTTGCAATTTGAAAGGAATAATCGAGCAAAACAAAGTGAACAACTAAAACCTAAAGTTTTATTGTCGCTGCAGAGCGATGTCGATTGAGGACAGTGAGTGAAGTGAAGAAATGATTTTTGAACAAATCAATATGTGATTTTTAAACGAGGGTCATTTTTAGGATAAAAAAGAAGAGGTTTGGACTGAATCGTTTATAAAAAGGACTAACCCGTTTTAAATTGTGTAAATTTGGACTTTTTAGTATTAGGCTTGAGAGAACAGGATTTGAGTGGCTAAAGCCCAACGAAAATATGACTAATTGTTATTCCTACTACATATAAATATTACACCATTAGAATATGTAATTTTTATAAATATTATCAAATCCTTTGTATATCACACAAATTAAAAATCTAGTAATTGTAAATGTTACACTGTAAGAATTTTTTTTGAAGACCTACGTAATTCATATGAATATGATTATCAAATTTTGTATATTTCTTAGAGAAAATTTTAACAACACTAGTTATTAGTAAAGATTTATTTGAAAAAATAACATATAAAAGTGAAAACACCGGTTTTCGTGGAACAAAAAATAATGGTAAGGAAAACACCTTCTTTTTAGTGATTTCAATTAGTCAGATTTTTCAGTTATAAAATGTAAATTATTTCTTTTAGTTCAATCTATTACCAATATCTTATTTTGTTCTGTACTTGTTAGGTTCGAGTCAACCAAATTAGTTAAGATTCAATTGTTGTTTATATTGAAATTAATGGGAGGGTTTGGTTAATGCTGCTTAAACATGAACTTGTTTTAAATGCCTATTTATTTTCTATTGGTATTTATGGATTTATCACAAATCGAAATATGGTTAGAGCGCTTATATGCCTGAGCTTATAATGAATACAGTTAATATGAATTTCGTAACATTTATGATTTATTTGATAGTCGTCGATTAAAAGGAAATACTTTTTTCTATTTTTATTATAGCTATTACAGTTGTTGAAGCAGCTATTGGTTCATCCATTTATCATAACAAAAAATCAATTCGTATTAATTAATCAACTTTATTGAATAAATAATGATAATTAGGTTAATGTGTTAATCATATAAATAACGAATATACTTTTTATCAATACAAATTAATATTTGATACGGCAGAAGCATGTGACTATGTTTACTAAAGCGTAATAAATTAAAGTATTTTGGCCCTCTGTCATGACCTTAGAAACTTTCTTGTTGGGGATGCAATTATTTGGTGGTGCTGATATAAGATTTGACACGTTCACCAAGTCGTCACTGAATAAAGTAGCACTTAAAGGATAAACAACAATATCATCATTATAAAATTCCTTCTCAGTGAATATTTCTCCTAAAGCACCATATTCAAAAGCTTTTATTACTCTTGTAGTTGTATCACACACAACAGTTTTCCCCTTCAATAACTCCCTGAAGTTTAAACAACCTATTAAGCACAACCTGCGAAATGCATTTGAGCATATAATTAAAAGAGTAAAAATGAAAAAATGTGAAATTATTGTCAGGCGTTGACTCCACTGAGCTAGGTAGGATCCAAAATTTACTCATTGCGATTGTTATTTACTATATCTAGTTAAACCATTGCTGCCTTATAGAAGAGGAAATTCAGTTTTATTTAGGTTGAAGGAATTAACCCTGTGAGAGAATAAAATATGAGGCACACGTGTTTGAAAACTATTGGAGAAGTAACGAGTTATAATGAGATGAGAAACACTGGAACAAAGTCTTTTGAAAGCGTTGAATTGACAGCTGCAAAATCTTTAAAGTGATCCTGACAATATTAATGCATGACCAACACGTGGGTTGCGGGAAAGTAAGGCACACTGCACAAAACAGATAGCCTTGCTGCGTGACTTACACGTAGGTAGCGGGAAAGTAAAGTGCACTGATCAAGACAGACAGCTTTAATTGCTCGACTGACAACAGGTTGCGGGAAAGCCTGACACAATAAAGATCGATGCATGACTGACACGTATCGACTCTCTAAGCAGCGGAACACAAAGAATTAAAGCATGACGAATCACTTTAAATAGCTACGTGTCTAACATGCCATGATTCAAGTAAAGTCTCAACAGTCATTCCAATCCAAAATAATAACTTAACTATAAAGACCGCAGGAAAAGTGCGGGATAATCCGTAAGAAACTACGGGAAACAGGCAGTACGCAGGCTAAGACTTGCGGAAGGAACGATCACACCGTTGCGGGAATTGCAAAAAGGCTTTGCAGCCTGCACCAAGAATGGATAAGAATAAATATGTGGAAAGGTAGATTGGTGGGCTCCATCAACTAAGCTATAAATACCAACCTCATTAACAGGGAAAAGGGTTGGAAAATCAAAAGGGAAATTAGACTGAAGTCATTGAAGTAATAGCAAAGGGCTTAGGTATGAAATTTATGTAATTGTTTTAGTTCATTTGATTCATGATTAACATGATTATGATTTATATGAAGTCATCACATTAGTATAGATTATTTCTCTTTTCTTTTCTTCCGTATAAATGTTAATTTGATCATACCAATGGATCCAAACTATTTATTTTTAGATGTAAATAGTTTTGTTGATTGAATCACATAAAGTCTTGTGTCATTTCATTTTACTTTGATAGCTTTTTTTTTACTTTCAAAATGTTATGGTGAAGCGATTCAGGATAAGAAAATGTATATTGTTGGAGTTTATACACTTTCGGTTGTGATCCCAAAGATGCCAGATTTTTGGTAATCACAATTTGGCGCTAGAAACAGGGACGAGTAAAGAATTTATTCTACCTGAAAAATTTTTGTTGTTAAAATATTGAGTCATATTCTTTTAAAACAAAATTCTATTTAAAGAGCAATAATTTAGGTTCATATGAAAAGTTTGAAAAATATGATTTTTTCTAAAACTAGACAGTTGATGAATATATAAATTTGGTTGTTATGATTAATTTTCTTTATTTTTCACCATTCTGTACCATATTTCTCAAATTCAAGAAATGTTCACTTAGCAACACGTCATATTTATTAGGTCCTTGATTTTTGTTTCCAACTAAAATTTTGATACTGTGTTAATATGTACCATTTGGTTTCAACCAAATTGTGTTGCAAATTTATTGAGAAGGATAAAATCTTTTGAAACACATAATTCATTACTTGAGCTCTTTTAGAATACTGGAGAAGAAATTCCTACACCAACACGAGTTTGAGTTCAGAAGAAATTTCATCACCACAAAAGTACATACAAATGAGGACAATGTCACAAAGAGGCGTGCAGGATCAAGATGCCAATTCAGGAAATCAGGATAGTAATGCTATAGGAGTTCCTCAACAAAAAGAAATATCGAGAAGATCACAAGAGCAAGGACCCAGTAATGACCACATAAGTGATTCTGAAGCCCACACAACTAATCGTTCATCTCAAGAAAGTTCTCAAAACAGTATTGATCATGTTCAACAGTTAATGGAAGAAATGAATGCAATGCGAAAGGAACAACGAGTTTGTGCGGAACAAATTGCATTATTGACCAGAGAAAATCAAGAACTTAAAGAAAGATTCCAACACGGTACGGAACCATCAATAACTAAAACATAGGGACAACAAGCAAGCTCCAGCAGACCTGCACGAAGAAGAACGAAGGTTAATAGAGATCAAAGAGTAATGGTGGTTCAACCCTTGATTCAACAAAATGAACCAGACAGATTAAATTTTGATGGATCAAGGCTGCATAACGAAAGGTGGAAAAAATACTGTGAGGATATGGAACAAATGCGGGAAGAAATTAAAAATTTAAAGAATAAATAAGGTGGAAGATTAGAGGAAGTGTTAAAAGAAGCCCGAAGGACACCATTGACACCACACCTGGCATATACATCAATACCGCATGAATGTAGTGTTCCCCTTTTCGAATGTTACGACGGAACGAAAGACCCAACGACTCATTTGAAATATTACAATCGTTGTATGACACGTTGGGAACAAGATGACGTTGTTATGTGTCGGTTTTTTCCTTCGAGTTTGAAAGGAATAACTTTGGCGTGGTATGACAATTTACCAGAAGGGTCGGTAAATTCTTATACGCAGTTAACCCGTAAGTTCTCAGAAGCGTACATGTACAATCGGCCCACAGATGCAGGGATGGATAAGTTGTACTCACTTGCCTCATCAGCAGAAGAAGCCATTTGAGATTATACAGATCGTTGGTAAACGATCTGCCAAGCAATTGGGGATGTAACTCCAGAGGTTGCAATCAACAGTTATAAGTAGGGAATTGCCAATCGGGAAAGCCAACTCTTTGTAGATATCCATAATACAAATCCAAAAACCAAAGGAGATCTCAGAGATATCATTGAAAAATGCGCAAGATTGCAAGACATTCAGAGGCAACGTCCGAGAATAATATCACCACCACAAGGGAATGAAAAAAGGGCCAATTCAATAGAACCATCGTCCGGAACCGGAAAGAGGTTTGCGGAAAAATATCCGAATAATGAATCAAAGCGAACAAAAATGGACGAAAGAAGAAAGTTTATCCAATAATTTGAGGAACAAATCTTTACTAAACTCAACATTCCTTATTCTGAAATTTTAAATGCAATAAAAAATAGACCAGATTTTCATTGGCCACGAACAAAAGAACAACAACCTGAACATACATAAAATTCAAAAGAGTACTGTGAATACCATTGTTATCGGGGCCATTCCACAAACCGATGCAGAAATTTCATAATGCAGATGCAAAGGTTAATTGACGCGGGGGAATTAAAAGAATTCATTCAAACAACTGATCCACTACCAAGGCTTAATAACGGAAAAGCAGTAAATATTCCTCAAAATAATCAAACTATAAACATGATCATATATTCTGAGTCAGGCCAATCATCCATGAGTGCAGCGATCAATATGAAATTGCATAAAAGAGTCCGCAATCATGAAGTCTTCAAGGTTGCAGGAAGAGTTACTGAATCATGGGAAGGATGGATGGCGTCCCCATTAAATTTTTCTACAAATGAGGTTGATCAAGAGGTTGAAATCCACAACGATCCATTGGTACTTACACTGCCTGTATCGGGATGGAACGTAAGGAAAATTCTTATGGATGGGGGCAGTTCCCTTAATGTGTTGTTTTATGATACCTTTCTAAAAATGGGATTAGAAGATGGTCAGTTAACTCCTTCTTGCTATACAATTTATGGGTTTAATGGATTAGCTTCAAAACCAAAAGGGGAGATCTTGCTTGATGTTGCGGCAGGTTCGATAAGTATTTTGACAAAATTCAGTGTAGAAGCTCCATCTCCATACAATGCCATCGTCGGTAGGCACTGGGTTCATCAGTTAAAAGGAGTAACCTCAACGTACCACCAATACTTGCGGTTTCCAACACCACAAGGAGAAATGGAGATAAGAGGAGATCAAAGTGAAGCAAAATCTTACATCCTAGATGAAGTTCGTATGAATGAATAACGACAACAGCAACAACAAAACAAGAAAACGGAACGCAAAATGAAGGAAAAAGAAGATACCATAGACCAGTATATGAGTCATATTGATGGGGAAAAAGCGATAAATGAAACAAGTAAAAATGTTGAAGAAAAAGGAAGCACATCAAAAGAAGATCAAGGGAATCATCCAGCATAGCAACCAAAGGGGGCTCCCACATTTTTAGGAGCTCCCAAACCCACATTTACCCCGATAGAGGAAACCAAAATTGTTAATATAGCAACAGAAGAGTTTCCCAAGCTAATAAGGATTGGGACGTTGATGGAGACGGAAAGGGAGCGAAATTTGATCTTATTACTTCGAGATTTTGAAGATATATTTGTATGGAAAATGGAGGACATGCCAGGTATTGACCCAAATATTGTACATCACGAACTGCATATACACCCCGATGCCACACCTTTTCGGTAACGTATACGTAAAGTTGCGCCCAAATACCATGAGTCAGTAGAGAATGAATTAAAAAATGCTCATGGATGCGTGATTTATCCGAGAGGTGCGATACCCGACTTGGATCTCTAACATTGTGATTGTACCAAAGAAGAATGGAGGTGTTAGAATTTGCATAGACTTCACCAATTTGAATAAAGCATGCCCAAAAGACAGTTATCCACTCCCCATCATAGATCAATTGGTAGACGTTGTTGAAGGTCATGAAGCCTTATCCTTTATGGATGGACAATCAGGGTATAACCAGATAGCACTAGCTGAAGAAGATCAAGAGCACACTGCATTCTTTACTCCACGCGGTTTGTATTGTTACACCAGGATGCCATTCGGATTAAGAAATGCCGGAGCAACATATCAACGACTGGTTGGCGCAATTTTTAAACCATGGATAGGACATACTCTGGAAGTTTATGTGGATGACATGTTAGTAAAAAGCAAACTTGCAACAAATCATTTACACGATTTGAAAGAGATATTTCAAGCCTTGCGGAAATATAGAATGAAGGTCAATCCTGACAAGTGCATTTTTGGGGTCACTTCAGGGAAGTTTCTGGGATATTTAGTTACTAAAAAAGGAATCGAAGTTGATCCTGCAAAAGTTCAAGCAATAATAGACATGCCATCTCCAAGGAATGTTAAAGAAGTTCAGAAGCTAAATGGATGTTTGGCCGTATTAAGCAGATTTATTGCAAGATCATTGGAGAGATGCAAACCCTTTTTTGATGTTTTAAAAAAGAAAAATAAATTCGAATGGAATGAGAAATGTGAGCAAGCTTTTCAAAATATCAAGGTTTACATCGCAACATTACCTGCACTGCAAAAGCCAAAGCCTGAAGAAATTCTAGCCTTATATATTGCAGCAACCGAAGACGCAGTGTATTACATTAGTAAGACTTTGAACCCTGCAGAAAGAAATTATACGAAAATTGAACAGTTAATCTTAGCACTGGTGTTTGCTACCCAAAAACTACGTACATATTTTATGACACCTTATGTGCGGGTACCAAGCAAAGCACCATTGGAGTCAGTACTAAAGAATGCAGGAAAAGTCAGAAGAATAACAAAATGGAATGCACAACTCGAGCAATTCAACATATTATTCGAATTACAAACTGCACAAAATTCGCAAATTTTGGCTGATTTCCTTGTGGAATTTCCGCTAGACGATAACTTCGAAATTCAAGGTTTGCCCGGATTTAAAAATGAACATGTTTCATCTTTCATTTCCTAATCTTTATTGACATTGGTTACTTATTATTTTATGATACAAAATTTCAAGGTCTACCCGGAATTGAAGATGGTGACCCTCAAGATATCTTGGATTCTGTAAATCCCAAAAGATGGGAAGTATTTGTTGACGGAGCCATGAATAAAGAAAGTGCTGGAATTGGAATCGTAGGTACAACTCCTACAGGGGATAGAATGGTACATTCATTCCGCCTCGAGTTCGATGAACATACAAATAATATAGTGGAATATGAAGCTGTGGTTCACGCCCTCAGACTTATCATTGAGTTAGGGATAAGCCATGTCCGACTCACAAGTGATTCACAATTAATAATTCGACAGGTTTGAATTAAGATATCAAGCGTATGATGAAGACTTGATAGAATATAAAAATCTTGTGCAAAGAATGGCGTTTCAGATTCCAAATATAATCATTCGGCATCTATCCAGAGCTAAGAATCGACATGCTAATGCATTAGCATATATTTCTTCAATGATAAAGGATCGAAATACAACAGCGGTAAAAATTGGGCGTATTTATGAACCATCAATCAAGTTATGGGCAGTTGAAAATATGCAAAAACAAATGGAGAAAGATATTGAAGACGTAGCTATCCAAAATAAAGGAAATTTTCCGCACAAAATAGAAAATCACCAAACCGAAGAATATTGGAGAGTTTCGGTCCATCAATATTTGCAAAATGGAATATTGCCCACAAATTCTAAAGAAGCATGGAAGGTGCAATCAAGATCTGTAAATTATCAGTTGCGGGATAGAATTCTTTACCGAAAGTCTTTTTTGGGACCGTTACTTCGATGTTTATCACGAAAGGAAGGGCTGCGAATCCTCAAAGATATACATTATGGTGATGTGGGAAATCATAGCGGAAGACGATCACTAGCTTTAAAGGAAAAGACGCAAGGTTATTATTCGCCATTTATGCATAAAGATGCGGAAAAAATGGTAAGAAGGTGTGAAGAATGCCAGCGTTATGCAAAAAAGATAAAAGCTCCCGCAACAGAACTTAATTCGGTGCTCAGCCCTTGGCTATTTTTAAAATGGGGGATAGACATTGTTGGACCATTGGTAGAAGGAACTAAAAAGAGAAAATATTTGATTGTAGCCACAAATTATTTCACTAAATGGGTTGAGGCCAAATCTCTTGCACATATTAGAGATACCGATGTTTTTAAATTCATATTTGAGAATATAATCTGAAGATTTGGAATTCTGGTGGCCATAGTCTCGGATAATGGACAACAATTACAAGGAAAAAATTTTGATATGTTTTTTGAAGCATTTAATATTCAAAAGAATAAGTCTACTCCTCTTTATCCACAAAGCAATGGGCAAGATGAAGCAACAAATAAGACAATTGCCATGAATCTAAAGAAAACTCTTGATGGTCATCATAAACGATGGTGTGAACAGCTTCATAATACATTATGGGCATACCGTACAACTAGAAGAGTATCCACTGGAGAATCACCATTTCTTCTTACTTACGGAACAGAAGCAATTATTCCAACGGAAGTCATTCTACCCACTACAAGAACAGAGGCATGGGAGAAAAATTTAAATTCAGATTTAATGTTGGAAAAGTTGGATGATCTAGAACAAAGAAGAGAAGTTACACTTCAAAAAATGGAGAATTATCAAAGGAGACTGGCAAGAGAATACAGTAAAAAAGTAAAGATGTGGAATTTTGTAGAAGAACAATATGTTCTGCGGCAAATCCTGGAATACCAAAGAGATAAAGCAGCGGGAAAATTTGTACCTACGTGGGGAGGACCTTATATTATACAAGGCATTGCAGGACAAGGATCGTACCACTTGCGAAATATGGATGGAGGAATTTTGCAACATCCTTGGAACGCCCAATATCTCAAACCCTACTATCCTTGATCCATAATGCAATTGTGCAAAAAAAAAAATTGCATTCGAAATAGGTAATGCATATTAAATGCAATTTTCCTAAAAGATCAAAATAAGTATTTATGACTATGAGATTTATCATAACAGAGATGTTTAACATCGTATTGGTTTTTATATCGGGTACTCTCCACTTCGGGAATTGCTCACAGGTAGCAATACGATTATACGACAATCCGAGTTCATATTAGGTAAAGCTACAAATGTAACCTCTCTAAGAAAATCCATATGAATGTCTATGAGTGTATGACTATTGGGTCTTTCGCCAACAGGGGTGCCTAATGTGATTCTAATTGTTGTATCTTTCTCCATTTTATGAGACTTTCGGGACCGCATCCTAACTTCCTCCTGGCCCGAATGGAGTTAGACAGGTGCTACACCCATAATATAACACAAGGTATAAAAACATCCTTGCGACTAAAGTAAATTACACTCATACAATAAATTTATAATTAATACATATTTAAAATTTATTTTGTAGCAACAAAGTTACAAGGAAAAATGAAAAAGCAACTGCAATAAAGGAATGAAGAAGAACAAAACAACAAAAAGAAAGCTAAGAAGCAGGAGTAGTGCCTTTGAAGGGAGGATTGTTTGGAACATCTCGGCGCTTATAAACTGTTGTAAATCCACCAGCTTCTACTCTATCAAGAGTGTTATTGAATGTTTTTGCAATTTTAGCTTTAGCTTCGACCCTCTTAACCATTCAATATAAGCTTTTCTATTTGCAATCTCCACCTTGAATTGAGTTATTGCAGTTTCACATATCTGAATTCTATTTTTCAAAAAGTTTATTTTCCCTCTTTCGGTAGCTAAATCCCAAACAAGGCTTTCGTTCTCCAAAACCTCATGCTTTAGAGTCTCTTCAATACTCTTAATTTTGAAGAAGAAAGTTCAAGTTGAGCTTGCGCTTTATCGGCTTTTGTGGAGGCAAGCTCAAGCTGAGCTTGTGCTTCCTTAACCTTAACAGAAGATAACTCAAGTTGTTTATTGAGTTCTTCAATCCTAGAAGTTGCGGCACCAAGCTCTCCCTCATCCTTAACAGCTCTTTCCGTTGCATCCTTAAACTTTTCTTCAAAACCTGAAATTAAAGTAACGAATTAATTAATAACGGAATAATATTAAATTTGGAGTTTGCGATCAAATAAGATACCTCTTGCGAGGGATTCAAACTCTTCAAGCTCACGACCCATGGCATCTTTCGTAATATCAAGGAAATCATATTCTTCTGAAAGCTTGCTGTAATTGTCTTTGAGTTGTTCAAGATGCTGTTGACACTGAGATAACTCTGTTTCATTATCCCGCAAATGGTTTAACTTAGATGTGCATTTGGCCATTTCTTTGTGTAACCGGAAAATATCGCTATAGCGATGAATTACAGAATCAGATAAGTTTAGAATTGTAGTTTGAGCATCCGAAAGGGCTTTTCCCATGGCATAAGCCTCTGCAGTAGAGTTGTCTCTATCACAATAAGCTGAGCGATATATGAAGAAAGTTTTGAATGATGATACGAATCAGATTGGGAAAATCCCGAAAGGATATTCTGCCGCTTTATGCAAAGCTTGCGGTTCTCTTCTTCTAATTTTTTGGACATTGCCCGTGCTTCAGAAACACAACCTTTAGTCCACAACAAAGTGGCGTCAAAATCTACTTTCTTGCGAACTTTTTCCACATATAAAAGCCGATGTTGTGACTCTAATTTATTATATTTATGAATAACTGAATCATGACTATCCACAAGACCATTGAATTTTGTCTTGACCTCTGCATTCTCATTATTAACTTTTACAACATGATCTCTTAACTGCTTAATCCTATGTTGCATCCTAGATACAAGTTCTGAATCCCCCGCTGATCCCATAAGTAGTTCAGAAGACGAGAAATAAAAGAAAGGAAAAAGTAATAAAAGAAAGAACAAAACCTTGGTTCTAAATATTCAGCACTTGTTGGCGGAGTTTATCATTCTCCCGCTGCAGGTCCAATGCGTCATTTTCCACAGCTCTGAATTGGGACTCCATCATGGAGGACCGCACCTTGTAGAATTGATACGCAGTGTGTAAGGCGCTTTGACCCCGACCAAGCTACGAAATTAAAACAATAATTAAAATATGGAATAAGAAGAAATTAATAAATAAGTTGAAAGTTAAAATACATGTACAAGAGTTTGTTGAGGGAAGGAACACTTTTCCATCCGCAAGTGCAAGTGTATCCGAAAGCGAAGACGGATCGATGATGCGGAATGAAGGATCAACATCTTCTCCTTGATCTTTTAACTAAGCATCTCTAACCGCATCGTATGGAACAACTTCCTTAGATTTGCGTAATCGAGAAACCGAAGAACTATCGGATTTGACCGGAAGAGAATTGAATGGAACGGAGAGAAGATTCTTTGACATGAACTATCTGAAAGCTTCTTCTTCTTTATTTAAGAGAATAGAAGCCTCCGCGACTTCCTTTCTTTAGCTCGATTGAGGAAAATCTGGGTTCCGTTGAGTTTCATCAGCATCAACCCCGCTCGCACCAGCAGGCCTAACAGGAATAACTTTTGTCATGATGCTTGAGGGCACATTATTCGATGTACTGGTGCTTGCCGGATCTTCTGTCTCCGTAACTTGTGCTTGCGGGGCCACCTTTGTTTCCGTGACATGTGATTGCTGGGCCACTTCTGTTTCCACAACATGTTCTTGCGGGGCCACTTCTGTTTCCGCAACATGTGCTTGCGGGGCCACTACTGCCTCTGCAACAGATGCTTGAGGGTTGTGATCCTCTTCATCAGTCGTCTCATCTTCATTAGAAGCAGTTTCAAGCGGCTCATCCCCAGGTAGAGGAGAGAATTGAAGATAGAAAGAAGGATCAGGGACAATAACTTGATCCGAGGAATCCTTCGGAATCTGCGAGGTTTCTTCCACGACTTCATGTTGTCCCGCAGATTCGAAGTTCGTTAGTAGAAGGGGAATACGTTGACCTCCTTCTTGCCTTTTTGGATCAGAACTTCCTTCACCCCTAGATCGTGGATGATGGAGAGGAGAATCATGAATCTCACCCTCTTCCCTATCTGTAGAAGCATGGGGCGCGCCTTTCGCTTTCTTCCGACCCTGTAAATATACCGCAATGCTTCATCAAAGGAAATTCTAAAAGAAATATATAAGAAGTCAACATATAAAATAATACCTTTTCTGGAAGAGGTGCGGCCTTGCGTTTTAACCTCGTTTCATCCTGAGTGCCTTCATCATCCAGCGGCTGAGTCTCCGACTCAATTTGCGACTATAAAAAGAAAAAAAAGAAATTTTTTTACTATCAAACGAAAACTATACTCTAATAAATGCATTTATACTCAAGCAAAACTACGTACCTTGCTAAAAAGAGTGGACTAGAAATCAGAAAAATTTAATCTGTAAGGGCAATAACCGTTGAAACGAGTGAGAAGGTCGTACACTACACTATTGGAAGCAGACCTGAAGACCCAGGGACCTTCAATAAGGAGAGGGGTGCGATACCATTTATAGTCGTGATCTTCCCGAACTCTTTCCCTAAAAGAAATCATTGTTCCCTGAATATACTTCATTTTCTGTTGTCGATAGTAAACGAACCCCTTCTCACCTCTGCGGTTTGGGCCAACACTCCAATTCTTGTAGTTCTTGGCGGAAACATTGTCCGCATACGTGGCATGGAAATTTGCCAATGTATAATATTTGCTTAACCTAATGTCCGGAACATAGCATGTAAACCTGGTCCGTCCTTGTCTACGTAAGCTGCATTCATCAAGTATTCTCCACCAATTTCCATTGTATTGCGCAACTGATCGCACTAAGCCTTGGTGAGATTGATTACGACTCGCAAGGACTTCAAATTGATAAGGATTCTCTTTTTGGTAGACGGGAAGTTGTAAGCCTGCATCTATAGCTCCTGCGGGAATTAATAATCTATCATTGGTATATTGAAAACCCTCTATCATTGCCAGGGAAATTTCATCGGAAGTGCAATCGAAAAAGTAGACTTTGAATCCTTCGAGACCATGGATCCTTTTAAACTCTTCGAGATCCATAGACCTGAAGCTACAACTTTTATGAGCCCGCTTGTCTTTAGGAACAGGATTATTCACTGCTTGGACATTTGCGGGCCTTGCAGGCTCCGAAGGATGACTCCTCGATACAGGATAACGGGATGGCATCCTGTGTAAAAGTTGATCATCTTGACGAGAAAAATTATTAGGAACTCGAGTTTTACCTTTTCCAGCCATGATAGATTTCTATCTACACAGGGAAGAAGGAAAAAATAAGATTACTAAAGATCAAAAGGCAAGAGCAGAATAGAAGGTAACAAAATAAAAGAACAATAAGATAACAATTATTCTATAATCAAGAGAAATCAGGAATCATGTCAGAATAACCAATCATCAAAAGAAAATTTAACCACTTCACAATCATTGTTCGTTCCAATAAATAATAAACAGGTAGGGGTATCAACATCATCTTCACTATTAAACTCAAAAGAATCTACATAACAGTGAAGAATAATCAAGCAAATACGAAAAAGAATAAAAGCAAAGGAATAACTTAAAGAGGAGTAAAAGAGTCTAAGAAGAATACTTTGATAATAGCAAAGATTGGATCCCGATGAGAGAATTTTGAATTGCATAGGTTGAGAAGAATGAAAAGATATTGAAGAATCTTTGAAAAGCTTGAAGGAATGAAAAGTGCTGCAACTTTAAGGAGAAGAAGACAAAAGGTGTAAAGAATGGAATGAAGAAAATAATTGGTATTAAATAGGAAGTTGAAACTGACGAACCGTCGAAAACTGAAAAGAAATAAAGTTCAGAGATTTGATTTCCTCGAAAAACGCCAACTGAAGAAAACGTGCAAAAGTGAGTTAATGCTAGCGAAAAAATAGGTAAAAGTGTAACAAGGAGTTATTGTAGGCGTGGGAAATAGAAAGGTAATCATTATTTTTCCTTTTTTTAATTTTTTGTAACACTGTCAAAATTTGAAAAAAAGAAGAAAATGGGGCAAATTGTGAGAGAATAAAATCTGAGGCACACGTGTTTGAAAACTATTGGAGAAGTAACGAGCTATGATGAGACGAGAAACACTGGAACAAAGTCTTTTGAAATCGTTGAATCGACAGCTGCAAAATCTTTAAGGTGATCCTGACAGTATTAATGCATGACCGACACATGGGTTGCGGGAAAGTAAGGCACACTGCACAAAACAGATAGCCTTGCTGCCTGACTTACACGTAGGTAACGGGAAAGTAAGGTGCACTGATCAAGACAGACAACTTTAATTGCTCGACTGACAACAGGTTGCGGGAAAGCCTGACACAATAAAGAGTAATAATGAGTATCGATGCATGACTGACACGTATCGACTCTCTAAGCAGTGGAACGCAAAAAATTAAAGCATGACGAATCACTTTAAATAGCTACGTGACTAACATGCCATGATTCAAGTAAAGTCGCAACAGTCATTCCAATCCAAAATAATAACTTAACTATAAAGACCGCAGGAGAAGTGCGGGATAATCCGTAAGAAACTACGGGAAACAGGCAGTACGCAGGCTAAGACTTGCGGAAGGAACGATCAGACCATGTGGGAATTGCAAAAAGGCTTTGCGGAACTACACACTGCACCAAGAATGGATAAGAATAAATATGTGGAAAGTTATGTGGGCTCTATCAACTAAGCTATAAATACCAACCTCATTAACAGGGAAAGGGGTTGGAAAATCAAAAGGGAAATTAGACTAAAGTCATTGAAGTAATAGCAAAGGGCTTAGGTATGAAATTTATGTAATTGTTTTAGTTCATTTGATTCATGATTAACATGATTATGATTTATATGAAGTCATCACATTAGTATAGATTATTTATCTTTTCTTTTCTTTTGTATAAATATTAATTTGATCATACCAATGGATCCAAACTATTTATTTTTAGATGTAAATAGTTTTGTTGATTGAATCACATAAAGTCTTGTGTCATTTCATTTTACTTTGATAGCTACGTTTTTACTTTCAAAATGTTATGGTGAAGCAATTCAGGATAAGAAAATGTATATTGTTGGAGTTTATACACTTTTGGTTATGGATCCCAAAGATGCCAGATTTTTGGTAATCACAAACCCCATATCCCTGTCAAATTAAAAAACCAAAAGAAAAGAATATAGATGAGAAATCGCAAAAAAATTAAGGTACAAAGGCTTTAACAGTGACCACTTCCCAGAGTACCTTTAGTTCAGGGCCGTGCTTAGCATATATAAGAACTGGGGCAAAAAAAAATGATGACCTATTTTTTTGTATTTTTTGTATTTGTACACATATAAATCAGACAAGAAGAAAAATTAACAACTCATAAAAAACTATAAAACTTTTAATATATTTATAACAATAAAAACTAAATCATAATTCCAAGTAAGAAACCCAATAAAAAAACCTAGAAAGAAAAAAAACTATCAAGTATTACAATATATATGTACTATTTTACATTTTGAGATGTAAAAAGTATCACATGAATCACAAATATTTTATATTTTTTTATATAAAAATAACACATGAAACTATATGAGAAATAAAAAAATTCAGGAGACTTAAATGTGTATTTAGAATACTTATATTGTGTAAAATGTTACTTATGTTACCCATACAAGATGCTCATTGTTAGTAATATGAAAAACCTAAGGCCAACATGTAGTAGTAACAAAACCCAAAAAATTAAAATATTAGTAGTAATCCATTCTCTTTTATGAGCCTAGGGCGGTCGACCTTTCCTCCCTACCTAAAAACAGCCCTGCTTTAGTTACTGATCAAACCTAATCATATATAATCGGATGCTTGTTTGATTTTATAATGCAATGAACCAAAATTATACGTACATACTGTAATCACCAAACATAGTCACAACCAAAATTGCTTAAAGATGACAATAGTACGATAACTAAGATGAATCGATGCACAATAAAATATAAAGAATGAAAGACAATCACCATAATAACAAGATGACACAAAGATTATAGTGGTTCAACAGTTTAACTGTTTACATCCACTAATAAAATGGTTATATTTATAAATAAGATCAAACTTTTATCAATACAATAGAAGAAGAAATATAGAAATTTGGATAAAAGATACATCTTCTATCCAATAAATCATAATTAAAATCCATTAATCTAATTAGAATCATAAAATCTCGTATGTACCATACCTAAGCTCTTTAATCTTCTTTAACGATTTCTCTCCGTTTTTTTCTCTTCAGATTTTCCAACCCCTTTTCTTGTTCATGATTCTGGTATTTATATCCAATTCAAGGGGTCCCGCTAATTAACTTTGCCACTTGTTCATTCCTATCTATCTTTGATGTGTCATGGAATCCCGCAAGTCTTTCTTAGTGTATTACTTATCATCCTGTAGCTTTCCTACGGTCTGGTCTCGTAGTCTTCCTTTGGTCTTGCATTTATTGTCCCGTAGTTCTCCTTCGGTCTTGTATTTTATTATTACTTTCGGATTAGGATTATAGCATGTCCGACACGCAGCTTCTTATCAGTGAATCGTCATGTTTTAGTCCTTTTTGTCCCGCAACTTGTGGAGTCGACACGCGTTTCTCTCGGGTCAATATTCATCACTACACTTTAATGATTCATACTTTTCCCGCACTCTGGTGTCAATCATGCAGTTAATGTTATCAGAGCTTCGTACTTTCCCGCAACATATGCATTTAATGCTGTTACTTTCCCGTAACTTACGTGTTACTCTTGCAGCAATTATGTCAAACTTTATATCTGTCGACTTTTTCAGAATTCCTTTACAAAGTTTTGTTCAGGTGCTTCTCTTCGTACTTTAATTCATTACTCCTTTAATAATTCCTGGACACGTGTCAATCGAGATTTATTCTCTCACAATTTGCCCCCTTTTCTTCTTTTTTTTTTTCGAATTTGACGGTTGATATCAATTCCTGAAAAAAGAAGAATAATCATTACTTTTCTTTCTCCTACGCCTGTAATAACTCCCATCAGCACGTTTCTGTCAGTTGGTGTTTTTCCGAGTAAATCAAATCCCTGAAAAAGTGTATCTCTTTTCAGTCTTCGACGGTTCGTCAGTTTTGATCCGTTTAATATCAGTTGCCTTTATTACTTTTTTACATCTTTTGTTTTCTTTCTCTTAATGTTGCAGAGCTTTTCTTTCCTTAAACTTTTCAAAGATTCTCCATCGTTCTTTTTGTTTTCTTCCTCTTAAAGTTGCAGAGATTCTCTTTCCTTAAACTTTTCAAAGATTCTCGATCGTTTCTTTATTCTCTTTAGACTCCGGCGTTTTTGGATTTCATCTTTCATCGGGATCAAGTTTGCACTCCTTTTAATCAACAGATTCTTCTTTCTTCCATTTTTCTGTGAGTAATCTTTTCTTTTTGTACTTTATTTGTTCATCTATGTTTGTGCTTGATTTCTTTTGGGATTAACTATTAAGGGTATTGACGGTTGTCTGTTTAGTATTTACTGGATCGATTGACAATGATGATTGCTACGTTGAAAAACGTTTTACCCATGTTCTTTTTCTTTTCTTTTCCCTGATCAACTGATTTTGCTGATCCCTTTACTCTGTTTTTTCTGCGTAGAAATTTTTTTTATCATAGCCAATAGATCAACAGCCAGAGCACCTGGTGGTTCTTGTCATCATGATCATCAATCAAGCAGGAGATCATCTCGTTATCCCGTATCAAGGCGTCCTCCTGCTTCCATCAGGCCTATCAGTTCTCGCGCCGAGCCTTCTCGGCCAGCAAACGTTCCTTCTCCCGCTATCAATCCTTCTCCCAAGAAGAAACGGGATAATGTATGCTATAACATCAGATCCGTGAATCTTGATGATTTCAAGGAGAGACATCGTCTTGAAGGATTCAAAGTTTCTTTCTATGATCAAGGTTCAGATGCAATTTCCTTGGACATGGTAAAAAAGTTTAATTATTCTAGGAATAAATTACTGATTTCAGCGGGAACATTAGAAGCGGGGCTTCGTCTTCCTCTGTATCGTCATGAGAGTCCCTTTATATTTGAAGTTCTTGCATCCCGTAGCGAATCTCCATACGGTCGTGCTCGTTCCATCGTTCAATATACTGGAAATTGGTGACGTATGTTGGATGAGTGTAATCTTCATAGTCAAGGGTTAACTCATTTTACATGCTACGTACCTGATCCCGCAGAGCAACATTTCTATACGGTCGAGAATTTTCATACCACTTATTCAGATAGCTATGCCTTGAAGAACTATATAAAGTGGAGCGTTATTCCTGGTCGGAGAGCTGGTTCGGGATTCCACTTACTTCATGAAATAGATAATGCCAGAATAAAGTGTATCCCAAATACTAATATCCCTCTGAGAGAAAGAATTCAGTTAGATCATGATTATAGATGGTACCGTACTCCCTTAGTGATCGAAGGTCCTTGGATGTTTGGGTCTCTTCCAGATGATATGGTTCGAGATGTTTTCAATCGTTTTCCTGGTTACTGTCCTTGGAAATTAAACTTCTCTTGTTTCAAGCATGATTACGAGGTACATGTAGTTTGTTTTGTTTTTTTTTGTATTGCCATTTTCCTTTGAAGTATAATATCCTCCTTCATTTTTCATTTCCGTAGGTTGAACCTCCATTTGAGCCACAAGATGAGTTAACTCTTGTGTCGTATGTTGAGCCGCTGCCTATGCTGTGGATAAATGAAAATATTCAAAGAGGCGACGCTAGTAAAAAGCGTAAATATGAGGCTTCCGCAACGAAGAGAAAGAAAAAGGCCAAGAGGGTATCCCGTACCCCCTCTGATGAAGAAGAGAGCGAAGCTGAAGACTTCCCTCTTCGTCTCCGTACTGTAAAAAGGGGTGGGAGCTCTACCAACGTTATCTTAGAGGAAGAAGAGGTCATTCCTCAAATATCAAATCCCGAACTCACCATTTCATCCAATGTTATAGAAGAAACTTCGGCAGTGGGTGTTGTGGAAGGGGCTCTTGAAACTATTGTCAATCCTCCAATTGATAACATTGCTGCTTCCAGCTTTTATCAACAACTTTCTTCTCTTCCTGTTGATTTTGCTATTGAGGTGATTTCATATGGAAATAAAGTAGCTGAAGAGACGGATCATATTGTAGAAGAAGATCCCATCAATGCAAGTGGTGCTGTTGGGATACCGGATCATCTTCATTGGGATGATATAATTGCCGATGGTATTTCTACGATTGCGAGATTATGTGAACCTTCGGGGGCCTCTGTTGCAGGAAGCATTCCCGTAAACACTACAACAGTGATTTCTTGCAATCCCGACACCAACATTGTTGTTACGGGATTGAATGAACCTTCGGGTATTCATGCTGAAGAGGCCATTCCCGCAAGTGTTGTGGTAATAACTTCTTCTTGTCCCTCTACCAATGCTTCTGTTACGGGATTGATTATGTCTTCGGACATTCAAGCTGCGGACTCCTCGGGACCAAACATAAGAATCCCTCATACTGATAAAGGCAAGGGGATTGCAGATGATTCAACTCTTTTAGGGGATGAAAATGAAGCCTTTCAATGGTTTCTTTCTAAAGAACTTGTGCCGTTTCCTGCACTCTGATGCCTGTGAAGTCTGACAGTGTTGCAGTTTCTCAACTGTGACAATCCATGGGAAGTGTTGCATTTTAAGATGCTAGGGATGCTTGGTTTGATGATACTGCTGATCCATCCTTCTCCATGAATCCTCCTTCTTCTCTAGGAAATACTCTTGCTCTCGCAGAGGGACAACACTATGCATTCTCGCAGCAAGCTCTTACACAGGTAATTTTATTATATTTATTCTTTCTGACCTTCTCTATTTTTATTTTACTTATATTTTGGTTTTACAGCTTGCACAGAGTCCTAATGCTTTATACACTATGTATAAATTCTACAAAGCCCGCTCCATAATGATGGAAACTCAATATAAAGAAAGAAATAATAGAGTTTCGGATCTACAATGGGAAAATGACATTCTTCGTCAACATCTATCTGATCTTCGTAACCAAGGTTTAAATTTCTTCTTTTTTATCATATTCTTTAAATAATTTCTTTCTTGCATTCTGAATTATTCCTTGAAATCAGCGGGGGATCCAGAACTCTTGTCTAAGATGCGGTGTAGAATTTCTCAATTGAAAAGTCGTGTATCAAGAGTTAATAATAAGATCGCATATAACGAAACAAGATTTAATGATCTTATTAATAGCTATGATTTAATGAAATGGAGGTATGCCCAAAGTGTATTATGAAGCTGCAGTGGACTCCCTCCTTGTTGTACGATAGGTAAGAAGGAATGGTGACTCTCCAGTTGACTCCCTCCTTGTTGTACGATATGCCCAAAGTGTATTATGAAGCTGCTCGCACCACCGCTTGTGATGTCCATCAAGTGTTTTCTTTAGATTCATAGCGATTGTCTTATTTGTTGCTTCGGCCTGTCCATTACTTTGCGCATAAAATGGAGTTGATTTATTCTTCTGTATATTGAATGCTTCAAAAAGCATATCTATATTTTTCCCTTGAAACTGTTTCCCATTATCAGAAACTATGGCCGCCGGGATCCCGAATCTGCAAATTATATTTTCAAACAAGAACTTAAAGATATCCGTATCTTTGATTCGTGCAAGGGTTTTGGCCTCAACCCATTTAGTAAAATAATCTGTAGCTACGATCAAATATTTTCTCTTTTTAGTACCTTCTACCAACGGTCCAACAATGTCTATTCCCCATTTTGCAAACGGCCAGGGGATAAACAACGAATTAAGTTCTCTTGCGGGAGCCTTTATTTTTCTCGCATAACGCTGACATTCTTCACACCTTTTCACCATATTTTCCGCATCCTTATGCATGAATGGCCAATAATACCATTGCGTTTTTTCTTTTAACGCTAGTGATCGCCTTTCACTATGTTTTCCCGCATTTCCATAATGTATAACCTTGAGAATCTGAAGTCCTTCTCTTTGTGATAAACATCGAAGTAACGGTCTTAAAAAAGACTTGCGGTATAAAATTCCATCCCGAAGCTGGTACTTTACAGACTTCAGCTGCACCTTTCTTGCTTCTTTAGAATTCGGGGGTAACACCTCATCTCGTAGATATTGATGGATTGAGACTCTCCAATCTTCTTCAATCAGATTATCTTCTGTTTCTCGTGGGAAGTTCTGGATAATCTTGGATAGCTTTATCTTCAATATCTTCCTCAATTTTTTCTTCCATATTTTGGACTGTCCTTAACTTAACTGATGGTTCATATATTCGCCAAATTTTTATGGCTGATGTGTTTGGATCCTTTGTCATTGAAGAAATATATGTCAATGCATCTGCATGGCGGTTTTTTTCTCTGAATAGATGCCGAAAAGTTATATTTGGAACTTGGAACGCCATTTTTTGTACATTATTTTTATACTCCGCCAAATCTTCATCATGTGCCTATTATCTTAATTCAACCTGTCGAATCACTAATTATGAGTCACTTGTGAGTCGCACATCACTTACCCCTAATTCAATAATGAGTCTGAGGGCATGAACCACAGCTTCGTATTCCACTATATTGTTTGTATGCTCATCAAACTCAAGCCGGAATGAATACACCATTCGATTCCCCGTAGGTGCTGTGATTACAATTCATATTCCCGCACCATCCTTATTTCTGGATCCATCAACAAATACTTCCCATCTCTGGGAATTTGCAGAATTCAGGACATCTTGCGGGTCATCATCCTCAATTCCGGGCAAACCTTGAATTTCAGTATCGTAAAATAGTAAACAATCATATTAATAAAAATTAAAAGGTAAAAAATGAAATACAGTTAATTTTCGGGCGAACCTTGGATTTCATAATCATCCTCCACCGGGAAATCCACAAGGAAGTCATCCAGAACTTGTGACTTCTGTACAGTTTGTAATTCAAATAATATGTTGAATTGTTCTAGCTGGGTATTAAACTTTGCTATCCTTCCAACTTTCCCTGCGTTTTTCAGTACTGATTCCAATGGTGCTTTGGTACTCTCATGTAATGCGTCAGAAAATACGTGTGTAACTTTTGGGAAGCAAAAACTAGAGCTAAGATCAATTGTTCAATTTTTGTATAATTTATTTCTGCGGGACAGGTTTCTCCTCCTTTTCATTGGTTCGAACTAAAACCGCGCTTACTGCATCCTCAGTTGCCGCAATGTATAAGGATAGAACTTCTTCAGGTTTTGGTTTTTGTAGAGCAGGTAACGTTTCAAGATAAACCTTGATATTTTGAAAAGCTTGTTCACATCTCTCATTCCACTCGAATTTATTTTTCTTTTTTAGAATATCAAAAAAGGGTTTGCACCTTTCCGAAGATCTTTCTATAAACCTGCTTAGTGCGGCCAAACAACCATTCAACTTCTGTACATCTTTAATGTTCCTTGGAGATGACATGTCTACTATTGCTTGGACCTTCGTGGGATCAACTTCAATTCCTTTCTTAGTGACCAAATATCCCAAAAACTTTCCTGATGTGACCCCAAAAACGCACTTTTCTGGATTGACTTTCATTCTGTATTTCCGTAACGCTTCAAATATTTCTTTCAAATCTTGTAGATGATTTGATGAAAGTTTACTTTTTACCAACATGTCATCCACATAAGCTTCTAAGGTACGTCCAATCCATGGTTTAAAAATTGCGTCAACCAACCGCTGATATGTTGCCCCAGCGTTCCTCAATCCAAATGGCATTCTGGTGTAACAATATAATCCTCGAGGAGTAAAAAATGCAGTTTGCTCCTGATCTTCTTTCACAAGTGCTATTTGGTTATATCCGGATTGTCTATCCATAAAGGACAAGGCTTCATGTCCCTCAACTGCATCTACCAATTGATCAATGTTGGGCAGTGGATAGCTATATTTTGGGCAGGCTTTATTCAAATTGGTGAAGTCGATACAAATCCTTACTCCTCCATTCTTTTTTGGTACGATTACCATGTTGGAGATCCAAGTTGGGTATCGCACCTCTCGAATGAATCCCGCATCCATGAGTTTGTTAATTCTTTTTCAACTGATACATGGTATTCTGGTGCCACTTTCCTTATGCATTGCCGAAAAGGTGTTGCTTCAGGGTGTATGTGTAATTCGTGTTGTACAATATCTGGGTCGATACCTGGCATATCCTCCATCTTCCACGCAAATATGTCCACAAAATCTCGGAGTAGTGTGATCAAGTTTTGTTCTCTTTCCATCTCCATCAGTGTTCCAATCTTTATACACTTGGGAAATTCTTCCGTTCCTATGTTAACATTTTTGGTTTCCTCAACTGTGGTAAAGGTGGGTTTGGAAACTTCTAGAAATGTAAGGGTCCCCTTTGGCCGCTATGTCGGAAAACTACCTGAATTATATCTTGATGTAATTTCTTTTTCCTTACTTCCTTCTCCTATTTCATTGTTGATATTTCTTCCCGCGACTTGAATCATATATTGATTTAATGCTTCTTCTTTTGCCTTTGTCTTGCGTTCTTTTTTGCTATTCTGCTGCTGCTGTCGCTCTTCATTCATTCGAATTTCTGCTAGAATGCAGGATTTGGCCTCATCTTGATCTCCTCTTATTTCCATTTCCCCTCTTGGTGTTGGGAGCCACAAGTACTGGTGATAAGTCGAAACTACCCCCTTCAACTGATGTACCCATCGCCTCCCAATGATGGAATTGTACGGCGACGGAGCTTCCACTGCACTGAATTTTTTCATAGTACTTATTGGTCATGCCATAACATCTAGCTCAATTTCTCCCTTCGGTTTTGAGGCTATACCATTGAATCCGTAAATTGTATAACGGGATGAAGTCAAATGATCTTTTTTCAATCCCATTTTTCGGAAAGTATCATAAAAAATAACATTTACGAGATGCCTCCATCCATAAGAATTTTCCTTACGTTCCATCCGGATACTGGCAACGTAAGTAATAACGGATCATTATGCATCTCTACCTCTTGATCAACCTCAGCTGCGGAGAAAGTTAATGGGGCCGCCATCCAATCTTCCCATGACTCAGTAACCCTTCCAACGAATCTGAAGACTTCGTGATTGCGGACTCTTTTATGTAATTTCTCATTGATCGCTGCATTCATGGATGGTTGGTTTGATTCAAAAAAAGAAATCATATCGATAGTTTGGTTGTTGTGAGGAATATTTGACAGCTTTCCCCTTATGAAGCCTTAATGAAGGATCAGGTAACTGAATGAATTCTTTTAATTCCCCTGCGTCAATCATCCTTTGCACTAGAGAGATTAGATTTCTGCATTGGTTGGTTGAATGTCCCCGATAACAATGGTATTCGCAATACTCTTTAGAATTTTAGGTATATTTAGGTTGTTGTTCTTTTGTTCGCGGCCATTGAAAATCCGGCTTGTTCTTTATTACCTTTAAAACTTCGGAATAAGGGATGTTGAGTTTAGTAAATACTCACTCCTGAAATTCTTGTAATTTTTTTTTCCTTCCACCTTTCTTTGGCCGTTTTGACTCATTATTTTCAATTTTACTCGCAAACCTCTTCCCTGACCCAGATGAAGGCTCTATTGAATTAGTTCTTCTCGCATTTCCTTGTTGTTGTGACACTATTCTTGGACATTGCCTCTGAATGTCTTGCAACCTTGCACACATTTCAATGATTTCTCTGAGGTGCCCCTCACATTTTGGGTTGGCGTTATGAATATCAACAAAAAGCTGGCTTTTCCGATCAGTTATTCCCCACTTATAATTGTTAATGGCGGCGTCTGGAGTAACATCCCCGATTGCATAAAAAATCGTATGCCAACGATCTGTATAATCACGAATAGTTTCTTCTGGCCACGAGGAGAGGGAGTACAATCTGTCCATTTCCGATCTGTGGGCTTGTTGTACATATACGCCTCTAAAAACTTTCGAATTAACTGTGCGTATGAATGCACAGACCCTTCTTGCAAATTATCATACCATGCTAGCGCCAATCCTTTCAAACTTTACGGGAAATTCCGACACATAACGGCATCATCTTGCCCCCATAGTGCCATGATACGGTTATAATACTTCAAATGAGTAGTTGGGTCTCTGGTACCATCATAACGCTCAAAAATAGGAGTGTTACATTCTTGGGAGATTGGTGCATATGCCAAATGTGGTGTCAATGGTGTTCGCTTGGCTTCCCTTAACACTTCCTCTATTCGTCCACATTCTTTATTTTTTAAATACTTTATTTTTAAATTCTTTATTTCTTTCCTCATTTGTTTCATAGCTTCAAAGCATTTTTGCCACTTATCATGTTGCGAACTTGAGTCCCCATGATTCAACCAGTCCTGTCCAGATTGTTGAGATGGGGATTCCATTAACATCATTCTTTGATCCCGATTGTCTCTCTCTCTTCTCCTCGCGGGTCCATTGGAGCTTACTTCTTGCCCCTATGTTTTTGTTCTAGTTGATCCCGCACCATGTTGGATTGTTTCCTTTAATACTTGATTTTCTCTAGTCAGGAATGTAATTTTTTCAGTGCAAGTCTTTTGTTGTTTACACATATCATTCATTTCTTTCATCAGTCGTTGCAGATGATCAATTGTGTTTTGTGTATTCTCTTCAAATGGTGAAATATCTGCGTGACTATCTGAATTACTTTGTTGATTATTAGAATATTGTTGTCCTTGCGAGGTTCCTATCAATTGTCTTTGTTGGAGAACCCCTCTTGCATTATTCCCTTGATTTCTCGAACTTGCTTCTTGACACATAACTCATGATTATATAAATCCTTTTAAAATGTTTCTGCTCCTTTCTGTTTCAGCCTTTTGGTTGCTATTGAAAATTTCTTTCTAGAATCCTAAGAAAGCTCAGGTAATTAATTACATGTTTCCAGAAATGGTTCATTTAAAGTAAGGGTAATTAATATGATCTAATTTTGAAAGACGAAAATCCTCTTCAAACCAAGTAAATTTTTCTTTTTTACCTCAAATCTCATAAATTCGTATACAAAAAAGTTTATGTGAAATCCAAATAACTCAGTTACATATTAAAATTTTGCGAGTGACTTAAATCAAAAACTTGATAACTATGATCATACAACTTAGTAGAATTTTGTGCGCCTAATTTTTCTTTTATTGCTAAGACTCTGAAATATTGTGTTTTATTCAACAAAATTCTTCGATAAAATATAACTTTCTAAAGAAAAAGTTTTTTCTAAAAAGTGAATTTTTTTGACAGGTAGAATAAATTCTTTACTCATCCCTGTTTATAGCGCCAAATTGTGATCACCAAACATACAAAGGAGGTGGTGTCACAACCAAAATTGCTTAAAGATGACAATAGTACGATAACTAAGATGAATCGATGGATAATAAAATATAAAAAATGAAAGACAATCACCATAATAACAAGATGACACAAAGATTATAGTGGTTCAACAGTTTAACTGTTTACATCCACTAATAAAATGGTTAGATTTATAAATAAGATCAAACTTTTATCAATAAAATAGAAGAAGAAATATAGAAGTTTGGATAAAAGATACATCTTCTATCCAATAAATCATAATTAAAATCCACTACTCTAATTAGAATCAGAAAATCTCGTATGTACCATACCTAAGCTCTTTAATCTTCTTTAACGACTTCTCTCCGTTTTTTTCTCTTCAGATTTTTCAACCCCTTTTCTTGTTCATGATTCTGGTATTTATAGCCCATGCAAGGGGTCCCGCTAATTAACTTTGCCACCTGTGCATTCCTATCTATCTTTGATGTCTCATGCAATCCCGCAAGTCTTTCTTAGTGTATTACTTATCATCCCGTAGCTTTCCTACGGTCTGGTCCCGTAGTCTTCCTTCGGTCTTGCATTTATTGTCTCGTAGTTCTCCTTCGGTCTTGTATTTTATTATTACTTTCGGATTAGGATTATAGCATGTCTGACACGCAGCTTCTTATCATTGAATCGTCATGCTTTAGTCATTTTTGTCCCGCAACTTGTAGAGTCGACACGCGTTTCTCTCGGTTCAATATTCATCATTACACTTTAATGAGTCATACTTTTCCCGCACCCTGGTGTCAATCATGCAGTTAAAGTTACCAGAGCTCCGTACTTTCTCGCAACATATGCATTTAATGCTGTTACTTTCCCGTAACTTAGTATTACTCATGCAGCAATTATGTCAGACTTTATATATGTCGACTTTTCAGACTTCCTTTACAAAGTTTTGTTCGGGTGCTTCTCTTCGTACTTAATTCATTACTCCATTAATAATTCCTGGACACGTGTCAATCGAGATTTATTCTCTCACACATACCATAAAGGTTTCTCCATTTCCTAAGACAAGCAGGTTAATAAGGCGGCAGTAGGTGCTGCTGGCACCCACAGCAAACAACCAAGGCGCCTTACCAGTTAAACTTGTTAAGAAGGGCCAGCGTTTCCAGCTGCATGTGAAGTTAAAATATCTTTCGCGATTGCATGAGGTGAACCAATTGCAATTGGATCGTTGTAAAACATTTTAGTTGTTGTAACCCTAGGATACAAAGAGTATATCAACTCCATCTTCTATCGCGTCATCAAACCCTGCCACAATGGCATGCCTATCGCAAACAAATGGTGAACATACTTTATATACTGCAATTGTTATCGAGAACAGTGCTCCCCTCGATGTGCGGTTAGCCAATCATAGAAACTTGCATCTTCTATCTTGTTGCTTGATGTATAATGAGTCCCATATACATCAATAGCACTAGCACATGTCTCCTTTTGATGCAGCGGATATTAGCGAACAGAAAGAAAATAGAAGTTTTGTCCAGGCTTCGAGTATTCCTAGGAACACCGGCCATGAACGATGATTAATATCTAGACTTTGATTTCCCAACTATAGATAAAAATCGATTAAACTTGAGCAAAATCTAATAAAGAAAATTCATTTATCAAATTCAACTGTTTAAAATAATATACTGAAGAATCTTATATAGACTTGGGAAAAATCATAACTTACTAGCCAAGAAAGGATGGAAAAAAAACCTAAACTAACTCAAACTCAAAATTTGTTATTTTGGCAAATTTGAGGTTTCCTAAATATTGAAGTAAATTAAAAGAGAAACTCTATGCCACAAACGGAAATCCAAACAGACTCTTAACGAAGAAGTTATTAACAAAACAAAATTTTTCCTAAAATAGTAAAAACGTTTGTTTGGAGTCCTAAACGATGAAATTTGGTAAAATTATGAAGACCAAGCAATCATAGATTCCTTGTCCTATTCTTTAGCCCGTTTTCCATCAAATAGACCCTTGTTAAACTAAATTACGATACTCGGATCTTTAGTCTTTAAATAGGCTACAGTTTGCTCATCTGCATCATCCCTTCAGTATAGACTCTAGCACTGATAATCTTGTTGCATATCCAAAAACACAATATCATAATTATTTGAAGAGGAAGTGAAGTTTGGTTGCAAGAAAGTAAATGGTTTCTATATACGTAGTAGTAATAGATTTTGGAGAGACCATTATTTTTTGCAGGTGAAGTTTGGGCCACTTTCACAAACACCTTCCCATTTTTTAGGCTGGAGGACCAAATCCTTTATCCAAAAAACTCTCAGCCTCCGACCAGATTGCCAGTGTCGAGTACCCCGATGATGACGTCGCTTTCTACTGTATTACTTCCCGCCACTGTCTCTGGAAATCCTGTGAAGTCCGACGATCATCTTGTTTGAAGTTGTAATCTCTTATTTTCAAACACAGATACTACGCCATCCATACCTATAAAAAATCAAACTGAATGTCAATCGACACAATTTGGTGCAATTTCTACGCTATATATTATAACTACGTTTTCATGCTATCAAGCAGTGAAATACATTTAAACGTCTCTCAGCAGTTTCCTAATATCGCAGTGGCTTTTAATGAGCTTCTGCCGTGGTCAGTTTCACCGAAAACCCGTTAAAACTTCTTTTATTATCGTGGACTAAGACAACCTCCACCACAACGCATCCATATCGATAAAAAATGCAGAGAACCGTAGATATCGATAGGGATGAAAATTTATTTTTTTAAGTGAACAACCTATATACGTGTTATCGGATTAAATTATCACCCACTTGCTTCCTTGAAGAATATCTTGTAGAATACTTTGGTGGTGAGATGTTAGGGCATAATCAGTATCATCTGGAAGCTTCCTCGTATAGACGACATACACCTTACTGTCTTCATGGAGAGCTCTAAAACCAAAAGATATAGAGACAAGTAGGGCTGCACAACGGGTGGGTCGGGTCGGGTTTGGTCTCACCCGTACCTGACCCGCCAATAGTTGGTTGTTTTTTTTACCATCCGCACCCGACCCGCCTGGCCCTCGGATCGGGTTGGCTTTGACCCGTCCAAATGGCGGGTCGAGTCTGGCGGGTGCGGGTCACCCGCTCAGATTATCTTGTAAAAAATTTTCATGGGTTTGGGCCGTTTGGCTGTTTTTTTGATCCTCACGCGCGCCACCTGATAAACCATTTTAACTAACA
>JAJJMC010032716.1:2367993-2391021 GCA_023531435.1 Papaver californicum | reverse complement strand
ACAAAGCAGGAAGAGGGGAAAAGACGACATGATAGTAGCTGCGTCTGGGGTAAGGAAAAATGAAATCATTTTTCTGCTTTTATAGGAAAATTTTAGAGAGGAGAATTAAATTGTATTTATGAAAAAATCTTTTTTATTTAATTCAAATAAATTCTCATAAATAATGAAACAGTTTTTAATATGAAGAAATAAAACGGTAAAATATTTATTATAGGAATTTAAAATAAAAGACCATTAAGTCTTAATAGGCACACGCTGGCACATGTTGCGCACACGTTGAGCTCATGCCGTGTACTCGACGAGCACACGCCATCTCACGTAAAATCACACGCAAACATACGCAAGCCAGCGGCTCGCGTGCTTCGGTACGAAGCACTGCATATGTGTGAGTTTGCCCACTAGCCCATTCCCTTAGTCCATATCCAATACACAATTTCTTTCCCTTAGGTGCAACCTTTGTGGTAATATGGATAGACTTCATCCTTGGTTTGTCTAATGTGGGACTAACCAAGGATTTCTCATTCACTAAGAAGTGAAATGCGATATTCTTAAAAATAAAAAAATTATATGAGGTTCATTTGTTGTTGCTAAACTTAGATTTCAAATTATTTGATTATAATGTATACAGTACAGGGTCGGCCCTCTGGGGCCATAAGTTGGAGGCGGCCGTATAAAAAAAAATTACTACGAATACTAGTGAAAAAATGATGTATTCACCATACAGGAAACTGAAAAAGAAGTTGTTCTATCTCTAAGGTTTGGATTCTTTAGAAAACTCATCAAATATGTAGGGTATTATGATTTTTTATTTTAATTTTAAGATAATTGAATGATTGGTGATTTGATTATATTCTGATCTGTGATTGTAATCTTTGTTACTTTGTTGCTTGTTGGGGTTACTTTGTCTTTGTTAGGGTTTCTAATAAAAAGAAAAAACACTGATGATCTCTCATGTCATGTATTATCTATCTATACATTGTACTGTATAGTATGTTACTGTACTGTGTTCATAATGAAAGAAACTAAGAAAGTAAGAAACGCTGAAATCCTGAAACGCTAATTGACAAAGCCATATTAAGAAATCACTGACCGATGTATCATAAAATCCTAGATTCCCATTTAAGGAGAACACCGAAGACAAATGTACTTAGGTTTTGCATATTTGTTCTAGTTTATAGTACCATAGAATCTTGCTTGCTAAGGAAATTAAAGAGCGAAAATGTACGCATATCTTCCACAGTTCCACTCCACCCAGCACCAGCAGGTTCACTACTACGTACCTTGCAATAAAGTGATAAACATAAACCTTTATCACCTCAGTTGCTTGCTAAGACTTGTTATGGCTGAGTGGCTCAAGTGGCAGTTAAGGTATAGTATCATTTACGACATTGGTAATAGAAAATATGGACAAATGTGAGCCGTGTGCACGTACTCTCGAAGAATTGTTTGATCTTGTCAGGCATTTTTTTTTAAACAGTTTAACTTGAGTGGCAACTGGCTAGGAGGATCTCCTAGATGGTCTGATGTTTGGGTTGTGCTCCTCGAAACTCTAGATGGTCTGATGTTTGGGTTGTGCTCCTTGAAGAATTAGTTTCAAAACAATATAACTAGTGTAACTAAATGAAAATGTTTAATGCTAGATTTGTTAAAGTTGATTTTGAGTTATTCATTATCATGGTTCAAAGAGTCAAAATAAACACCAATGCCATGATATTTTAATAGTGTGAAAACCAAAATTATGTAGAGGGACTAACTTCAGACTTCTTGGGATGCATATTGAACCCTTCCATTAACTATCTATTACCTGTTTTTAGGTCTATATAAATCACTAGATGAATAAGGAGATCTTTATTGTACTAGAGCTTGTGCTTTAGGAAAAAAAATGTATCCGCTTGAGTAAAATTTATTAACAAATCAATGCTTGATATTTCGAAGTTATCGTTTGTTAAACATCACATGTTACTTGGAATGTAATCACTCTTGTAAAGTCCATACATATATTCATGTTAGTGTGGTCGATTCTAAATTCAATAGTTAGGATTGTAACACTTTATCTTACTTCTGGCTTAACTAACTATTGTATATTGATGTAGCGTTACTTGTTCAGTTTTAATAAGGGGCCACAAAAAGGAAATTTATATGAGGCCACCAAAAATGCAGGACCGGCCCTGATACAGTATGTTTTACCATGGATTTAGTTCAAGATATACAAGATATCCCGAATCTTTGGGCCACTAAATTTTCACTGCAAAGATCGCAAAATAAGTTAATGAAGTCCATGGTATCCATCACATAGATAATATTAGGGCCTTCATTCACTCAGCATAAAGTTGAACAACACAATTTTGAGATAAATTTCAAATTTGTATGGTTATCACTTCTCTATTATTAACAACCAATTCAGAAAAAGGCATCTAAACGTGTGTATGAAAATGTGTGTATACAGAGATAGGGATGGTGATGTTTTGTTAGCCTCTCATATTGGTAATTCTTTTTATTCAATCAAAGCATACCATCACACTATTTTCTGAAATATCTTGGCTAAAACTACGGTATCTGAAGATCCCATATAAACTGCTAATGTTTTTATGGAAGATCTGATGTGATAAAAATATTGACTGCAAGTATACGTTTATCGATGAGATAGTTTATAAAAGGGATCGTTCCACTGGGACTAATTAAATTGTTACTTTTAGTTTACAATTAAATTATTGATCTAAAATTATAAAAAGAAATAAATTTAGAGAATATTAAACTAATAATTATCCAAACTAAAGAACATTGAGGTTTTTAGAATCCACCAATTGAATTATGTAAAATTCTCAAACACTCTTTACTAAATATTCATTTTTATAACTCAAGAATATCGAGACCAAACCGATACATCCCGGAAAATATAATCGTTAAAACAAAAATATAACTTTTATTGTAAATCAAAATGGTATAACTCCTTCGCTTATAAAGTATTAATAGCCGAAGATTATTCCGTACGATTAAAGAACGAAGCAAATATGAAGAGAAATTAATTAAACATTTAAGCTCAAAAGAATATTTTATTAAAGAGAGTACCTGAGTCTTTTACACATTAGAGATGGTTTCATCTTCAACCCCAGTGAATAGGGTTCCATTATCACAAAGAATGAAACTAAAGAGAAAAAAGAAAAGAATAAAATCCTAAGATAATTGCTCTCAGTGCTGGCTCCCCCTTGTCTCTCTGCTTCCACCACTATTTATATACACAACATTCATTTTTCAATATCTTTATGTCATTAATGTAGCATATTATATCCATGTATATATGTAAGAAAATATTCCTCACATGGAAAGTATATGGATTTTTTAGCTAACATTCTTAATTCCTTCTCTTTTTTGTTTATTTTCTTAAACAAAATATCTTCAAATATATTTTCATTAAAAGTAATATCTTGCAAATGATGTTGTGAATAAATGGGCCTCCACACTTTCTACACACGTCTTGGTATGTTTAGCACACACCTTAACATGTTTACCACACTCCCATATCCAAATAATTGGACCAAAGAAATTATTCTCCATGTTCTTTTTGTGGGCTTAGCCCATAAATCACTTAATTTCCTCTATTTTATCAGCAAAATTCTTCATTTTAGTCCATCAAGCTTTATTTCCTAAATACTGCAAAAATAACCAAACTTATCAAATATGTACAAAATGGAGAACTAATAAATATAAATTTGAGTAGTAAATGTGTAAGAATTAAACACTTATCACACCCCAAACCTACATTTTGCTAGTCCTCGAGCAAAGCTAAAAATGAAAACTAATCTAAAAATAAAATAAAAATAAAAACCCTAACTCACTTTCGCAGGCATCACGATTATACTTAGCATGTGTAACAAGCTTTTAAACCCCTAGGTGGCCCTAGTGGACGAGTTTAGTCTCGTGAGGGTTTTCAAGAGATATACCCATAAAATCTTTACTCCAACTCCTAACTACATGTGAACGATTGAGGGTAGACACTAAACTTGCTATTTAGTTGGCTACTAAATTCTTCGTCTACGGGAGGAATTACCCTGTTTTGAATCCAATTGTTATACAGCGAGTTTGTACTCAAGCATACTAAAATTCATATATAAGAAAACAAAGCACTACTCAGAAAGTCGTACAATGGACCATGTTACTCGGAATCTAACAAGCCACAATCACAAGAATAGATTAAGAAGATGGATATGGAGATAGAAGTGTGTGCATATTGACTAAGGTGAACGGTGTTTCCTAGAGTATTTGTATGAACATCATGCCAAGATGAATCTTAATGGATTGAGATACGCACCCACCGGTCTGAATCCTAATTCTAATATCAACTCAGCTGGTATATACAAGAGTCTCAACGGTCGATTTATTGAATATATACAATTATTATTATTTAGTATATTTTTTCGACAACATGATTAGATCTTTTGAATCTAAGCACATGCTCCTTTCAGCAGATTAATGATAGTTCCCATGGATCCTGTTTTCCATGCTTGCTTAGGCGACGGAGACAGGGAAAACACACACATAATGTTATCCAAGGGTCATTTTTTTTGGTCAAGTTCAATTAATAATGGGGCTTGATCTTAATCATTCTACTTCATCCTAGCGGCGACAACAAAGCGATACTAGTACCCCACAAAATCACTTAGAGAAACACATAAAGTTACAAAAATAAAAAAAAAACGCGATATGGTGACGACTATCATGTTATTCTAACACCTGAGCTTTGTCCTTTATGAATAGACCATTTAGTTGGGACCCTCAACTCCTACATCCAAGAAGTTTGTTTCCATCTACAAAGAATGGTCAGCGTCATCCTTAATTGTTCACAAGTTTCTAAATTTTGGAGTTTTTGGTACAACTATTTTTTTAAAAAAAAAAATTCTCCCTACCCCAAACTTAAATTGAACATAGTCCTCAATATTCTAAAGATAAATTAATGAAAGCATGAACAAAGAGAAAATAATGAACAAAGTAAAAGAGATGGGGAAAGATATTACCAGCACCGTGTACCAAAAGCATATGGGTTGCCTCCCATAAAGCGCTAAGTTTAAAGTCTTTAGCCAGACCAAGAAAGGATTAGTCATAATTTAAGAATCATATAACAATAATCGAAATAATTGCGGATCCTTAAAGTCAACCGAATTTGACTCACAAAGTTGACCACAGTAGAATAAATGGAAGTGGTGGTCATTCTCATGAAAATGTGTCGATTCTAATTTCCTAAAATATTCGAGTTTAGTTCCAGAATTTAAGAACTGACACATTTGAAGTTGAAACATTGCCACATTTGGTAAATAAAATATTGGTGGGATAACAAAATCAATCATGGTATCATGGACCGGGTAAACCACATCAACCAGAGAATAGGTTTCTAACAACTGAACTTCTTTCTGGACATGATTAGGTTCGGGAAACATTTCTTGAAGATAGTCTCTTAAAATGGTAGAGGCACATACGTCAAGTCCCAAGTGAGGGACCTTAATAAGTCAAAGGTAAACCACGAGGAGAATAATATTCACCCCCAAACCTAGAGTGGTCAATGTCCTTGGACAAACTAGTCACAATTTCCTTAATTTCTAAATTATCATATTTAGAAAAATGGTCACTTATTTCTTCTAGGTTATTATCAGGTGGGTACCTTCACTCACATTTAAATTCTCTACGAGTCTATCATCTTCGTCAGGGACTATGGACTCTAAAACACTAGTCTCGGAATAAACTCGTTCCTTTAAATCATCATCGTCTTCATAATAACAAGGAAATATTTCACCGTCTATAACAATGATATCTCTAGTTAAATCCTTTTCCCTTTGAATATGTAAATAATCATCAATAGTATTAGGATCGGAACTGGAAACATCATTATTATCATGAAGCTCAATTGGTATGAAAACTTCCTCGTCATTATGACTACAGATTTGAAACTCTTCATCTATGCTATCATCATAATAATAATAATAAATGAAGATGGTTGAATCTTATCTAAATAAGTAGTGCTTTCAATTCTAACCTCTCCCTCTAGATTAGGTAAATATTCATCATTATTATCAAGGGTAAAATTGGAAACACAATTTTGGCAATTAAATTCATTTTGAGCAATATTAGCATTTGATCATTCATCTTCAATTTCTCCAAAGGTCTCATGAATTTATTCTTGCACTATGTCTCTCTCACATGACTTTTCAGTAAACTTCTTAAGAGACTCACTAATCATTATTTGAGATTCGCGTGAAGTTTCAATGAATTTCTTAAGCGTTTCTTCTAACGAAAGACTCGTACTACAGGAAGAAATGTGTGGCATTGAATTCTCATACTTCTGTTCAGTTTCAACGGATTGATTGAGTTCATTATTCAAATAAACAGAAAAATTAAGAATTTAAGGAGTTTCCATGAAACGCCGGAGGGTATATTCTAAAGATGGACTTTCATAAGAAGAATTATGTGGCAATTGTTTGACTAAATCATCCCTATGTGACTCTTCATAAAAAAAAATTATTACTATGTCAGATTTACGTGAACATTCAGTCAACCTCTTGAGCGAATTTTCTAAAAGAAAGACTTTGATCAAAAAGAAGTATTTTGTTGCAACTGTTTCATTAAATCTTCTAAAGATGGAGAATAAACATTTTGCTCATGATATTGCTCGTTTACCCGTTCGTACGACTGGTGAACGTGCGAATAATAATTGGGATCACTATGATATGAACCATAACCTCCATAGGATTGGTAGTGGTCCCACGTACTATCCACACTATGTTCATAGTACGGGTAATGTCCATTTTGGAATTCAGGTCGATATTCATTGTATTGGTCCTCATAACACCAGTTCGACATTTTTTTGGTGCACGTGCAAATGCAGGATCAACTACAATTGGGTAGGCTCAGGTTACCTTACCAAAATATACCTACAGTCAAAGACTGGTCAAAGGTACAAGGCTAAGGCTTGTGGAATTTCGACTGATAACGCCCAGAGGGTTCACTGTACTATTCCACGTGTTTTCCTAATATCGGTAGCGGAAGATGCAATATATGGTGCATGTGTTTTTGTTTTGTTTTTTTAATAAAGTAAATAAAATAGAATAAAAGTAAAATCTAACTAAATATAAAATAAAATCTAATCTAATTAATTACAAATAAAACAAAATTTAAAGAATAAAATAAAATCTAGGTTTTTTACTTTGTTTTGTTAGCAAGATTTTACTTTCAACTTTTAGCTTCCATTAAAATCTGTTACCCAGAGTAAAATCTAGCAAATAATATAAAATAAAATAGAACAAAATAAAAATCTAAACTAATATATAAAAATTTAATATAAACTAATAGAACAAATCCCTGGCAGCGACACCAAAAACTTGATGCCATAAAAATATTGACCGCAAATATACGTCTATCGATGAGATAGTTTATAAAATGGATCGTTCCACTGGGACTATTTAAATCGTTTCTTTTAGTTTACAATTAAATTGTTGATCTAAAATTATAAAAAGAAATGAATTTAGAAAATATTAAACTAATAATTACCCAAACTAAAGAACATTGGGGTTTTTAGAATCCACCAATTGAATTATATAAAATTCTCAAACACTCTTTACCAAATATTCATTTTTATAACTCAAGACTATCGAGACCAAACCGATACATCTCGGAAAATATAATCGTTAAAAAAAATACAACTTTTATTGTAAATCAAAATGGTATAATCTCCTTCGCTTATAAAGTATTAATAGCCGAAGACTATTCTGTACGATTAAAGAACGAAGCAAATATGAAGAGAAATTAATTAAACATTTAAGATCAAAAGAATATTTTATTAAAGAGAGTACCCGAGTCTTTTACATATTAGAGATGGTTTCATCTTCAACACCAGTGAAGAGGGTTAGCTCTACATTATTACAAAGAATGAAACTAGAAAATAAAAAAGAAAAGAATAAAATCCTAAGATAATTGCTCTCAGTGCTGGCTCCCCCTTGTCTCTCTGCTTCCACCACTATTTATATACGCACCATTTATTTTCAATATCTTCATGTCATTAATATAGCATATTATATCCATGTATATATGTAAGAAAATATTTCTCACATGAAAAGTATGTGGATTTTTTAGCTAACCTTTATATTTCCTTCTCTTTTTTATTTATTTTCTTCACTAAACAAAATATCTTCGAATATATTTTTATTAAAAGTAATATCTTGCAAATGATGTTGTGAATAAATGGGCCTCCACACTTTCTACACACGTCTTGATATGTTTACCACACGCGTTAACATGTTTACCGCACTCCCATATCTAAATAATTGGACCAAAAAAATAATTCTCCATGTTCTTCATGTGGGCTTAACCCATAAATCAGTTCATTTCCTCTATTTTACCTGCAAAATTCTTCATTTTAGTCCATCGAGCTCTATTTCCTAAAACTACAAAAACAAACTTATCAAATATGTACAAAGTGGAGAACTAATAAATATAAATTTGAGTAGTAAATATACAAGAATTAAGCATTTATCAAGATCTGTCATAATATTCTCTCAGTAAATACGGTGGTGTTCAGGTATTCATAACTACAAGTTCCAATCTGTCCTTAATATGGTGAAGCAAACGAAACCACTCTTAATCTTTTTATTCTCTGTACATTTGCTAAAGCAATTTGGTTTCCTATTTCTGCGTATATTCTACATCATTTAATGACAGTAAAGAATCTTCAGGGCTAGTTCCTTTCTTGGACTAATGGGCAGAATCCTATTTCTTCAAGCAGGCTCTACTAGTTAATTTGGTGGTGGTTACTTTCTGGTATATATGGAAAACTCGTTGTTCTTTAGTTTTTCAGCACATTGGACCTAATCCCATTAACACCGTCTATTGCATTTATTCCTTTTGTTCTTGTTTTTATATAAGCATAACTCTAGGTCAGTTGGTTTATAATCTTCCCTCTAGGTTAGTTGGTTCATATATGCATTGGTCTCCTCCTCCTGTAGCATGGGTTTCCATTACTGTTGATGCACCTATGTGTACTAATAATAACTACTGGTTTGGGTATTATTATTCATAATGATGCAGGAGAGTTCTTAAACTTCCAAAGCAATTTTATCTACAACAAGATATATTGACCAAGTTGAAGCTTTAGATGTTGTGGAGAGTTTGCAATGGGCACTACAACTGAAGTGTAATAAATTTCTTGCACAAAATGAGAATAAGGGTGTTGTTGACGATGTTTCATTTGTTTTCCATTTGTAGAAAAGAGGATATCAATCTCTTTTCCTATATTAGAGCTTGTTATCTTCTTTTCCTTCTTGTGTGGCTTCTTATATAAATAGAGTATGTAATAAACCAGCTGACAAGTTGGCGAAGTTTACTCGTAAAAATATGTATACATGTGCGTGCTGTGTAAATCCCCCTAATTTGATTAGGAGGCAGCTTCTGCTTAACAAAAGCTAGCTTGTAAGCTTGTTTTCTTGCAAATAAAAGTTGAGTTTCCTTTCAAAAAAAATTTAATGTTTTTTATTATTACCAACCAATTTTATATGTATGCAGGGACATGGCCGATGTGTGTATGCAAGGACAAGGATGGTACTATGGCCCATGATAAAATTAGTTAGTGTTAATTAATCGTCAAAACATGATTATTTTTTTGAATTTTTTCAAGAACACCAAACTAGAATCAACTGATAAGATGGCCCATGATGATTTTCATCATTCATGATGAACACGAGGAATCAACATATATTGATTGATATAGGCCGATTGTAGTCTAAACAGAATATGAAGATGTAATCAACCAAATAGCATGATTACAAAAATAAATTTAAAATACAATAAAAATGTTAAACGCGAACAAAAAATAAAATTAAAAAATAAATAATTGCATAATGTACATCATAGAAATCGATAATATGGAAAAGTTATTAATCAAGAAAGCAAGAGGAAAAAAACGAAAAATCATTAAATCGAGTTGATCATCATGATTCAATAGGAAAATAGAAAATCGAAATAAAGAAGTTGATTATTGAACATACATGGAACCAAAAACGATTTTGACGGTTGAGAAGAGAGAAAAAAAAAACAATGACAAAAAAAGTAAAAGAAAAAAAATGGATTTAAAAAATTGAACTCGACCAAAAAAAATACTTAATTTTCTCTCTTAAATAATGGTAAGACGGAGGGGTAATTTTGATATTTATAAAGATTGCATAACAACGCCACACGTGTAATAGGCTTTGGATTGCGATTTTTGCTCCAAAATTATGAAAAATGACCACCAGTTATACTAGCTATGGTGAGTGGACCAGTCATTTAACTAAGCCTACAAGTTATACTAGCTATAAAATGAGTGGACCAGTCATTTAACTAAGCCTACAAAACTTGTAGTAATTAGTATTTTATAGATAATAAATAAATATTTCTAAGATCTTCGCATCAATGAGAAGATTGAAGATTATTTTTTTCAATCGAAGATAAGTTTTTAGAAGATCTACATGTCTATATATATAGAGAGGTCCATGAAGATAGATAGTATCATCTTCAGTTGAAAAAATGGGTAATCTTAAAAGCACTATCCATGTCTGCGTATTTGTCTACTTTATTCTGTTTGCGGTTACTGCAGTGCTCAGCTCAACAACAATTCGGAAAAATCTATGTAAAAGTTGCAAACAACATTGCCGGTGCCGTTGACTTGGCTCTCCATTGTTATGCATATGAAAATGATCCGGGCATACAACATGTCGATCCCGGTCATAATTTTTCTTGGGTGTTTAATTCAGCTGCGGTTTATGATACAATTTACATGTGTCATATAGCATGGAACGATAATACCAGCAGGAAAAAAGTTCAGGGTTATGTCAGTGTTTATAATCGAAGAAGAGATGCGCGTACATGTGGTAACAGTTGTCAATTGTCTGTATCCGTGCGTAAAGATGGAGTATATCGACGTAACCCAATCACTCGAAGATTTGAGAAGGTGTATAATTGGCCTCCAGCACCCATGAGTTAAAAGTCATGGTATGCATCAAGAAAGTATGACAGTGTTAAAATTGTGTGAACATTAAACATATATGTTGCGTAGAAGTAAGAATTCCTCGTAATGTATTCAGCTGCCATTGGTTAATAGAAAATGCAAATGCGATCGAACTCAAGTCTCTAGTTTTTGTTCTTTCCCACTGAACAAAAAAATCACTTAAAAAAAGAATATAAAAAAATCTCACTCGTGATCACATGAGAAATATTAAAAATCAAAAATAATCCTAAACAACTCAAATCTACCTTAAGAATTAACACCTTCTGGACAGTAGGTAGAAACAAATAGGAATTAAAGGTTAGTTATGTTTTTATTGGATATAGACTGGTACTGGTTAGTCTAAAATTATCTCGTATAGACAATTTAATCTAAAATTTAAACGAGTTAGTCTAAACTTTTTTCGATTTAAAAAATTATATTTTTCTCATATTATCCTAAATACCCTGTTTATGTTTTTATATATACATTAAGAAAGAGCATAAATAACTTTTACATATGAGATTTCTGGAGAGTGATAGAAGCGATTTGGTTTTTTGTTCTTCATGATTTCTCGTTTTAGGTAATATTTTTGATCTTTTGATTATATTTATTTCAATGATTTCTTCTTCTTCTTTTCTTCTTCCTTTTTTTCTTATTTGTTTTAGATTTAGTCTGTTTTCAATTTGTTGATCTAATTGCTCTTAATCTTTAAAATGCAACATGTTTTCAATGTTCTTCGGCATATTATTCGCAAGGTGGTGGTGATTTTCATTTTCATTTTTTTTATACCTTTCTGATTTAGATTCCGTTCTACTTAATTAGGTTTTAGTTCTCTCAAAAATTCATCTCGAATTATTATTTTTGGAACCCTAGTTAAGATCTACATGTTTGGTTTACGGTTTAGACTCAATTAATTGAAGTTCATTTTGATTGGAAGGATTTAAAGGTTGTATAATTTCATTCAATCAGATAGTGAATCACATTTTAAACTATGTAATGATTTTGATTTGGGAACTATAAATATTAAAATGAATACGAAAATTGAACAAATTTCTCATTAATTATGGTTGGTTGTTACACATGTGTACATATTGTGCACATGTTGATTGTTATTGTATACATAGTTGTGCACATGTTGATTCCTTTTATTGTTTATTTTTAGGACCCATAAGCTCAAATCTCAAAAAGGTAGAACGCCCAAACCTTTCACAAAGTTTGCAGAGGTTGATGGTTCAAATCTATCTTAGTTTCCATGTTATGTTTATATAATATGGGTAGATGTGTTCACATTAATACACTAGTGTAATTCTCATGAAATAAATTTGCTTATAGATGAATTTGGTTAATTTGTTCCATGTTTTATAGGGATGTACATATTGGTGCACCAGCATATTTGAATTATATAATAATTAATTCGATGTTGATATGTTCTACTTCAAAAGTAAGATATACCGAATAAACCTAATGATGGGTTTATCAGAGTGCGCGTGCAATCAGAAGAGTTTTGCTAGCTATATACAAATCAATAAAGGGTTTTCCTGGAAATGTATATCGAGAGTGTACATATTAAATTTAAAAGGAAAATGTTGCTCGCCATTTTGATCCTCGGATGAATTAGTTCACCCCGACAGGTTCATGCATCCTAGAGATCTAGGATTTACTGTGGCTCCCCACCACAAACATCGTCACTGAGTTCTACTTGAATCATGACTAGTGAATCTTTGGTTGGTTCTTACAAATGAAAAGCGATGAAATCAGTTTTACCTGTGTCATATTTTCTATTGAAGCTTGATTTAGGGGCTCCCACTTTTGTAGAGGGGCTCCAATGTGAGGCAGGGTGACCCAAAAATCCGTTAAGGGGTGTCCTAGGGGCTATGTTAAATGTCCATATTACCTTTATATCTATGAAAAAGTTTAATTTGCCCTTCAATCAATTAAAACCTAAACAAAAACAAAACCTTTCCAATTCAAAACTCTCTCAAAACTTAAAGTTTCCCAACCGTAACCCAACATTTCCAATTTCAACTTCTCCATCGAAATTCCTCGTCGATTAATCGTCGATTCGAAAAATTCTTCGTCGATTAAACTCCATAAATCGTGACGAAGAATCATACTGAAGGTGTAGAAGGTAGTAGTGATGCCAACCAAAATCAAACTTTTCAACCTAATCAAGAGATTGAAGAAAAAATCGGTGGTGACAATCAAAATCATACTCTGAAACAACAAACAATGGTGTATCTAAGGTATTGAACAAAACCCATGTTATTTTTAGAAACCCAAAAGTGATTGACTTTCTTGTTTGATTGTCGTTTTTGTTAAAAAAAATTGGTTACAGAAGAATTTACGGTTGTGTTCGATTGGAAAACCCAACCGTAACTGGTTTGTTCTTCATTTTACGGTTGGGTTCGATTTTCAACCCAACCGTAAAAATATTTGCCCAATTTTTTTTTTTTAATTTTACGGTTGGGTTTGATTAATTTTCCCAACCGTAAATAAAAGGGTAGGAGATGAAGATGAAATTTTACGGTTGGGTTCGATTTTGAACCCAACCGTAAAAAAATTTGCACAAATTTTTTTACTTGAATTTTACGGTTGGGTTGGATTCATTTTTCCAACCGTAAATATTTCTGTGTATGTAAAAAAAAAATTGTTGAGGATTATTTGCGGTTGGGTTCGATTGGAAAACCCAACCGTAAATGCTTCTGGTTAGTTAAATTTTTTGGTGAGGATTATTTACGGTTGGGTTGTAGTGTCAATTCTCAATCGTAAATTCTCATGTGTAGGTGATGTTTATTATTTACGGTATGGCTTTATATGTGAAACCCAACTATAAAAAATTCTGAATTTTTTCAAATTGAAGTTGTTTGAGTTGAATTGCTTGGAAATTATCTAAATTGTATTGCTTGTATGTTGTAGGAAACATAAGAAGAATAGGGGTAATAATTTAACACCTATTTCTCACACTCCAACCCCTCGCCACGGAGTTCATTTAGGGGTAGCTAATAGAGGCTTGAGAAAGAGCCATAAGACGACTTTTGAGGTAGGGGGTGGTAGTTCTCCACAACTTTCACAAGAGGAATATAATGTTTTCCAAGACTTGGAAGATCTACCTGTGTGCAGTGGAGGTGCTCTTGTGATTAGAGAACCACCACAAGAGCAACAATGTGAGGAAGAAGAGACGGACATAGAACAATTTGTCCCTCAAGACAAAGGTAAAGAAATTGTTGTTGGTTCTACTGAACCAAAACTGAAGGAAAAAAAGCCAAAGAAGCAGCCTGAACCGAAAGGGAAGCATATTCCCAAAGGCAAAGACGTGGAGTAATGGAAGACCTTGGGGTGAGGCCCAAGACAGGTCTGCTATATTATTTGGTTATCCCTATTCATGGGATGCCAAAGTTGCTGAGACGAGGGTATTAATCTAAAAACTTTTCTTGTTTTATTAAATTTCCGTTTGTTTAACTTCAAGTTAAAAAAATTTGTTTTTATTCTTTGTAGGATCATACACAGGCGATCAAGAAATTGGTTCGTCAAAGGGCTTAACATTGGCCCTTAGATGAAGAATGTATGGCCGTCCAAGTTCTCGTAAATGGTACCGGGTTAGCTCCCGGAATTACCAATTCGATGTTGGAGTATGACAGTGTCACCTGCACATCATTCATGGAACGTTATTGGCCTGAAACCGATACGTTTCATCTCCCATTCGGCGAGATGACAATAACGCCGGATGATGTCCAGTCAATTCTTGGCTTACCAGTTGAAGGTAAATCTGTGTATGAAGATTTTGACAACAACATGTCATGGAGTGATCTTTGTGTCCTTTTCAAAGATACACTTGGATGGGAGAAGAGAGAATCTGAATCAAAGTTTAAATTGGATTGTGGAGATAAACCGGGGGCAACAACGAAGAAAGGTCTAGGTATGACCAAGAAGATCTTGTTGCGTAGTCTCAGGGAGAAGTTTGGAGGAACCCGGAAATTGGAAAAGGATGGGGTCTTCATAGATGAAACCATAGCTATGCGAACAGCCAGAGCGTATCTGTTATATATGCTCGGCACCATCTTCTTTGCTGACAACTCAGGAAACAGAGTCAACACTCACTTTCTGCAGTGGTTAACGGATGATCTCCAGAAGACGCATGAGTACTCATGGGGAACTGCCAGCCTGGCTTACCTACTTGACAACCTTAGAAAAGCTTCGGGGGTTAGGGGAACTGAGATTGCCGGGAATACTGGTCTTCTTCAGGTAATTTATTGTTGGAATTTCAATGTTTAAATTCAGATATTTTTTTTTGCGCATTATCTTATATTAATATTTATTGTCTTCATAGGCATGGGTCTATGATCACTTTCCGAGCCTGGCTTCTAAAACGAAGTCGAGCGGTGATGGTACTAGACCTACAAGAAAGAAATTCATCTTCACCGGTACTCAGGCAAGGCATAAAGAAGTGAAGATAGCAAAGATGAGAAGTGAAATTGATGATTTCACCGTTGAAGATGTTGTTTTTGATGCTTATGTGAAGATTAACATAGATGATGATGGAGATGTTGAAGATTTACGTCAATTCTCGGACGTGGTTAGCTACAACGGGCATTTGTACCATTCGTTTGGGTTCGTGATGTGCAACCCCCGTCGAACTCTCCGCCAATGTGGCTATGTCCAAACCAAGGTAACACACGAATCCTTTAAATTGTGTGTGAATGGATCGATGATTGAAGGCCCAAGCATCGTGCTCAACTACAACCCAACGCCTTCGGTCGCTGTTTGGAACAACCGTTATCAACCGGATTACCAAATCCAAATGCAGGAGATAATTTCATCTTCGTGCACAAAAGAGGCTGCAGAAGATTACTTGGATTGATATCATCATTTTGGTCATCCAAATGTCATTAACATTGATCCAGAAACTATGAAAATACTTCAAAGGGGTGACGGAAACAACACATAAGATGGTTTTTGGAAGAAAGCATATTTCAATTTGGTACGTAAATTACTTTTGTTATTAATGTTTTTAAGATTTATTACTAAAGACTCAACCAACTTTTATGTTCATATGTGAATAGAAAAATAAGGTGAAAAAGAAAGCACTTGCATTGGCAGAGTCTATCACTCCATGCATAAGTAGAGTTGATATGACGACATATGACCAATTGAAGAACCTGCAAGCCAAAATTGGGAAGCTTCATGAAGAAGACGAAGATGAGACGACAAAAAATTTAAAGAGGAGTAGAGCCGGTACAAGAGATGCGACTACTAGCCGAAGAGAGCCGCAACCTAGTGATGAAGAGACACATGATGAAGCTGAGGATGTGCAACGTGGTGCTCGTACTCGTGGTGGTCGTGCTGGTGCTCGTACTCGTGGCGGTGGTGCTGCTCCTCGTACTCGTTGTCCTAAGAGCAAAAAAAGATCTCGTCAAACTCATCGACAATCCCCTCCTCCTTCTCCCTAACTCTATGTTTATTACAACAATTGCGTCAAACTAAGGTTTTTTTTTTGCGGGTGTATTATATACATTATATCACACAAGTTAGAATGTATGAGAAAGTTTTTATATTTAATTTGTCTAGCTCATGTTTTATTTACAAAAATTTCAAGTTGGAAACCAAGCAAAGGAAAAATCAAGTCATAAAACAAAAAAAAATCATATTTACGGTTGGGTTTTGGGTGAAAACCCAACCGTAAAACTGTAAAAAGGAAAAATAACAGTTTTACGGTTGGGTTGTGGCTGAAAACTCAACCGTAAAACTATCATTTTTTTCATGCCAGACTTACGGTTGGGTTTTCACCCAAAACCCAACCGTAAATATGAATATCAGTTTTAAGGTTGGGTTTTAAGCCAAAACCCAACCGTAAATATTCCTGGATCATTCAAAATTGGATTCTAGTACTTGTTTTGTTTTCGGTTTTTGTTTGTTTGAATGACCTAATTTACCTTCAATCTAGTTAAAATGATTGAATAAGTTTAAAAATTTGATTTGTAAACCCAAATTTGACCTTAAACTCAATGCTTCGAAGTATATTTTACGATTGGGTTTTAAGCCAAAACCCAACCGTAAATATTCCTGGATCATTCAAAATTGGATTCTAGTACTTGTGTTGTTTTCGGTTTTTGTTTGTTTGAATGACCCAATTTACCTTCAATCTAGTTAAAATGATTGAATAAGTTTAAAATTTTGATTTTTAAACCCAAATTTGACCTTAAACTCAATGCTTCAAAGGATGTTTTACGGTTGGGTTTTAGCCAAAACCCAACCGTAAATATTCCTGGATCATTCAAAATTGGATTCTAATACTTGTGTTTTTTTTCGGTTATTCTTTGTTTGAATGACCCAATTTACCTTCAATCTAGTTAAAATGATTGAATAAGTTTAAAATTTTGATTTTTAAACCCCAATTTTACCTTAAACTCAATGGTCCAAAAGATGTTTTACGGTTGGGTTGGGAAACCTAAACCCAACCTTAAATATTGGATGAAATTGTAAACTAAAATTGGTTTTTACGGTTGGGTTGATTGGCAAATCTCAACGCAAATCATCCTTGATAGTAATTTTTTTTAGATTATTTACGGTTGGGTCCGATGCGAAAACCCAACCGTAAAACTGTTAAAATTTGTAGTTCATCCCTGAACAAGCGGTTATGGTTGGGTTGGGAAGAACATCCAACTAGGGCTGCACATCGGGTGGGTCAGGTCGGTTTGTCCTCACCCGTACCCGACCCGCCAGTTAGCGGGTAACCATTTTTTCACCCGCACCCAACCCGATGTAGGACGGGTCGGGTCGGGTTTGACCCGACACTACGGCGGGTCGGGTGCGGGTGACCGGCGGGTCACCCGCCCAGACTCCACAAATGTTCTAAAATCTAAACTTCTTTTATTCTAACTTCTAAACCCTCTTAAGCCTGACCAAACAAGAAAGATTTATGAAAGAAACCAAATACAAGTCATTATGATTCATGAAAGTCACTGTGAAAGAAACCAAATACAAGTCAAAGTCACTTCAACATTTATGAAAATGCAATGAATCCAATGTTCATTACAAGCACGACATTTGGAGAAATCTTCAGTCCAGGTGCATCATCGGAGCAGCTGCCGCACTTTCCCTTGGTGGAGCAGCTCCATTCAGAACCAGACTGTCTGTTTGAAATAATTCCAGATGAACAATGTAAGACAAGTACAAGGAAAGTCACTTTTCCCAAGCATAATATGATGAACATCTTAAAATGTTTACGACTAAGTAGCAAAGAAAGACAAACAGTAAACAATACAAGCCGGGGAGAGTTTTATATTATATGAAATGGCCAAGTTATATCAGTTATCAAACAGTACTAGCTCGTTAAAGAGATGTTTAATTTATGTATCAGTTATCAAGCCAAGTTTCAAAAGTACAGGATCACCATTAGATGACAACCCTTCTCCAACCATTAAAAGCAAGGAAACTTCCATTATATTTGGAGAAGGGTTGGCATCTAATGGTGATCATGGACTTTTGAAACTTGGCTTGATAACTGATACATAAAGTAAACATCTCTTTAACGAGCTAGTACTGTTTGATAACTGATACAACTTGGCCATTTCAAATAATATAAAACTCTCCCCGGCTTGTATTGTTTATATTTTGTCTTTCTTTGCTACTCACTCGTAGACATTTTAAGATGTTCATCATATTATGCTTGGGAAAAGTGACTTTCTTTATACTTGTATTACATTGATCATCTGGAATTATTTCAAACAGACAAAATGGTTTTGAATGGAGCTGCTCCACCAAGGGGAAGTGTGGCAGCTGCTCCGATGATGCACCTAGACTGAAGATTTCTCCAAATGTCATGCTTTTAATGAGCATTGGATTCATTGCATTTTCATAAATGTTGAAGTGACTTTGACTTGTATTTGGTTTATTTCACAGTGACTTTCATGAATCATAATGACTTGTATTTGGTTTCTTTCATAAATCTTTCTTGTTTGGTCAGGATTAAGAGGGTTTAGAAGTTAGAATAGAAGAAGTTCAGATTTAGAACATTTGTGGAGTCTGGGCGGGTGACCCGCGGGTCACCCGCACCCGACCCGACCAGTCCTACATCGGGTTGGGTGCGGGTGAAAAAATGGTTACCCGCTAACTGGCGGGTCGGGTACGGGTGAGGCCAAACCCGACCCGACCCACCCGATGTGCAGCCCTAATCACGCGTGCTAAACTAACTTGTGAAATTTCGACGGGTGGGCGGGTCGGGTCGGGTTAGAGGAGCTATCACCCGACCCGCCAGAAGACGGGTTTTAATAAATCACCCGCATCTGACCCGTTCATCGGCGGGTCGGGTGCGAGTCGGGTAAAATTGGGCGGGTGCGGGCACGTTTGTGCAGCCCTACACCCAACCGTAAATGGTGTTTACGGTTGGGTTTGGCATGAAAACCCAACCGTAAAATTCTCTGAATAAAAAAAAACTCATCTTTTATAACATAATTTCATCAAATTTGAGCAATTAAAAGACCAAGAGTTTAAGTTAGAGGTATACCTCACTACTCTGGTTGATTGAATCAAAATCTAGGGTTTTTTAAAAAACTCTAGAAAATTATCTTACATTTCCTCTAAATTTTTTTCCCACCAAACCAAAAAATAAAATAATTTAATTTGATTAAGTATAAAATTATTTAAGATTAATTATGATTAGCTTAATCTATTAGTTAATTAATTTTACTAATAATAACTAATCAGAGATATTTTAGTTATTATAAATATATCATGGATAAGGGATTTTTAAATTTTATTTTAAATGTTTTTATTTTTTCTTCACATGAGGAGCCCCTCTATGAATTGAGGAGCCCCTAAATCAGCTTCTTTCTTTTACATTTCCTCTCGAACACTATTTATCGTGAACGTGTTTTTGACGTGTTAATATTATGCTTCGATGTGAATTGTTTGTAGATGACTTTTTTTTTGCTAACCTTATAAAGAAGTCGATTATGAAAAATTGAGCCAAAAAAAAAGTCGATGTAAAACTGTTTATGAGTGCTGAGTTTTGAAAGTATTAAATTATAATAAAAGTATAATTGTATACTTATATTTTGTCTTATTATAGACTTAATAATTAAGTAAACTGAGAAGATATTGCGATATCTCATTTAACTTGGTAATACATATTTAGAAAGCCAATAACATAGTTATCTATATTTTTATTGACTTGGTCTTCGCTTTGACTTAATAATATAAATTTTAACCATGGTCGTTTGATCTTCTATCACTTGCAAGAGCAAGAACATGCAAAAAAAGGAAAAAAAAAAAAAAAGAGTAATCATCCATGGCGGAAAGGGAACAGTCAAGAGTAAAAAGATGTTGAAAAGATAAGGTAAAAGTAAACTTTTTATACTCACTTGATCAAACAATACGCCATACAGAGATGAAAAAATTGCAATGGATGGAAGAAAAGAAGAAGCTGAACTGTTGAAGGTGAAATAGAGAAGAAAAAATGGAAAGAGAAATAGAGCGTCCGGAAGTTGAGAGGGGATAAGGATTTAATGAAGATTTAATGAAAATTCCCCTTTTATAGGTCAAGGGGAAGTCTAGAAGTGTAACCGTCCCTAAATGCGAAGAGCAGTTATAGCACGAATAGGGGCCACTCGACAAACTTAGAGAAGTGGTGGTGTGGGAGGGAGAATTTTCTAATCCTACTTCGTAAAATATAAAAGAAAAATAAAAAACTGTTAATACCAAATATCTGGAGTACACGTGGTGTAATATGAACAAATGTATGTAAGATAATAACGTGGTCCCAAATACGCCATAAATACCTACAAAATATAGGATATATATTTTTTTGTCCATTTTAACTCATCACGAGAATGAATTAGATCAACGACCCCGATCAAGGCTAGTCGATAGCCCAAGGACATAGCTACTTTCAGATGGTCAGAGATATGCTGGAGTGGTCTACTCAGTACTAAATGCAACATGCAAATGACAAAGCACGTGGACAATTAGCATATGGAGTTGATGAACGGCAACGAAGGTACATGTATCATCAAGTCTTGATGTGCCTAATGTTAGCCAAGAGGTTCAAGATTAAGAAGGAAATAAATACTCAGCCTCACTTCTAAGTGGAGGAGAGACGATCAAAAAAAGAAAAATTACCACAATTCATACTTGTAATCAAAATCAAGAGAAAAGTTTCAATACTTAGAAGATCCATTTCATTTATCATAAACCTTGTATATTTGTTCTAAAATTTAATATAATCATCTCTTATTATCCCGTGGACATAGGCAAAAGTCAAACCATGATTTATACCTATGGATCCTAACCTAGCACAACTTCTATTTGGACCTAGACTACTTGCTAATTATATATCTACTGACCGACCAGATGTACCTGATGAACCAGATTCTATCCACTTTTCTTTATCAGAAGTTCATCCACCATCTAGACTAAGATAACCAAGTTGTGTCGAAAAACCAGAAACCTAATGACTAAATACAACATCTCTAAGAGCGTCCACAATCGTCGACTAAATCGACGATCAAAGATTAAAAATAATCGATAGTCGACGAAAGTGAGCCACAGTCGTCGATCATATTTAGTATTTGATCGACGAAAATTATTGTTCCAGATTAAATCTGATCGCTGATCGACGACTAAAGCTTATAGTCGCGCGTAATCTTAAGGTCTCGCCTGTGAAGAGACGACGGACCAGCATCTCGCTTAAAAACACGGGCGAAGAGTTGACATTTCGCTCAAAACTTGGCGAGATACTAAGGCCTCGCTTGGAGTAAGGCGAGATGCTAAGGCCACGCTTGAGATGGCATGAGTTGGGCGACTTGCTAAGATTTCGCTTGGTGGTGGGCGGGATGCTAAGGCATCGCTTGGGGTTGGGCGGTACCCCAAGGCGTCGCTCAGTCCATTTCCTAGCGAGATCTTGTGCTTCCGCTTGGCGTCGGGCGATACCTCTGCATCTCGCCCGGCTTCAATTTTCACACGAGTTTTCCGCACGATACACAGACGAAATACTAATGTTTCGCTTAGTTAGTGGGCGAAATGTTGGGATATCGCCTGTATGTTTTTTTTTGTAGGCGTTAGAGCAGTATCTCGCTTGTACCAGGCGATATCCTACTACTTCGCTTACGTTCAAGCGATGTCCTAGGCCCTCGCTTGATCATACCCCGTTGTTTTTAGGACGGATCAAAGATCAAAAAATCTGATCTTTGATCGTTTAGTATAGTCGCACCATTGGAGATGCCCTAACAGCTCCAAAATTTCGTGTGTGATCTGGTTCCATAGTTACATCCGTTACTTTAATTTTACTTAATCATCTTCTTATTAAACTATCTTATAACTTTGCTTTATTCTTCTTTGTCATACTCATATCTATCCACCCTTTATAAGATCTGAACTCAAATTACCACCTTAGTGTCAGTTCAACGGAGGTAACCTTTACTAACGTAATAAGAGGTCCTTTGAAATGATCTCATTACGTAGACTATCAAAACGAAACTAGTAATTACATAGACCATCTTAAGACACAAGCGTTATGGTAATCTTACTACATGGAGCCATAGCTGAGAATATCGCTAAGAATTTCAGCAATTAACTGATTTTCTGACTATTTCACGGTTGAAAACAGATTTTTAATTTTATTTATTTTTTTTATTACATAAAATATAAACGAAATTGCACACTTTTTGACAACATAAGAAATCATCTAAAGACCATATTATCACTCACCAGTCACTTGATACCAATCAAGGCCTCATTACAAGAAAAACCGGTTTAAGCGACCAAAATCTTAGCAAGAGCTCAGAATTTTAGTCGCTTTAAGTGTTTAAGCATCCAACATTGCAACTGCCAGAAATTTTGACGACTATAAATATGTGTCCACTTTTATTTAGCCACGAAAAAATATCTTTAATCGCTAAATCATTTGTTCAAGTAATTTATAGCAGCTAAAAAAAGTGATCATGTAGCTATTTACTTTGAGGCACAGACTCGTAGGAACAGAAAATTAATTGGTTGCTCTAAATGTTAGCAAGAGCCCAATATTTTAGTCG
>JAJJMC010032716.1:2323624-2367983 GCA_023531435.1 Papaver californicum | reverse complement strand
ATTAATTGGTTGCTCTAAATGTTAGCAAGAGCCCAATATTTTAGTCGATTTAAGAGTTTAAGCTATAAAACTTGTAACTGCCAAATAGTTGGGCTGCTTTAAAGTTGTGTCAACTAATATTTAGCTATGGCCAGATGTGTTTGATCGCTAGATCTTTTTTCAATTAATCTATATAGCATCTAGAAAAGTGCTCGTGTAGCTCTTTACTTTGAGGCACATACTCGTAGCAACCAAAAAATGAATTACTTGGTAAAACCTCTCCCAGCAACTAAGTTTAAGCCGCCACCACCATTTCAAAAGAGAAGTCAGTTTTTGAAGTAGACATTTGAGATCTTGGTATTGATCCAACAATCTTATTAGGATTTGTTTATGGAAACATGAAAACTCGTTTAAATCAATATTTTAATTCACTATGAGCAAATGTTTGGATGCACAAATTGATTTTTTTTTAACATGAGGACTTTTTTACAAATCCCACAACCCATATCATTCCAGTCAAAATCTGAAACTTTTAACACTCAGTTCAACAATTTCAAAATTAAAACCAAATTCTGCCATATCCTTGCATTTTCTTGGAAAATGACCCTTCCAACATCCAAAATGCTATTTGTTCAACATTTTTCAAGAATTACAACAGTTTACACATAGATTCTTGTACAAAAACATTACTCAAAAAAGAGATTATCACAAATAGTTCAAGAACTGCTATGTTTTTACTTTTATACTCCAATGTTGGATTTTACAGATGTATGTACATTGAGGTAGTTTAGAATTACATGTTATGTTACAGGTCCAAGCTTAAATGCATCGGAAAGTAAAGAAATGCCCTATTTCGGGCAAACAAGACGACAAGAAATTAAATCAACATCCAAAATGCAGAGTTTCGTCGAGACCATTCTTCTAGAGTCAACTACTGTAGCTTTTGTGGGCTCCAAGCCCTCTCCCTTTTATTTTGTTGCACACCGATAATATCATTGGCATACCCTCCTGCGAACACGATCGAAAAATTGAAGGAGTGAATATATTTTGTAGAGTGTAATATACTCTCAAATGTAATGAATAACAAAGTACCAGACCATTACTAGAACCTAACAGGAGCAGGAAACTAACAAGATGTAACACCGATAATATCATTGCCATGGCCAGATGTTTTCCAGACTGATCTTCTGAGCCTGTAATCCGAAGTAGAACACTTGATACGACGAAATACAATCATATAATGAAAAATAAATATCAAGGATTGCACCAGAGAAAGACAAAGAACATATGAAAGTACTCAAAAAAAGGTTTATGATTGCATACTGTACAATAAACAACACAAACAGATACCATTTTAAGCAAGTATGGCAAATAATCAAAAAACAAATTAAACCTATATAATACACTCAGAAACAAATTAAACTTAACCAAACAACTGAACAAGATTTCTACTACACAACTATTACTAACAGTTTAATCCAGTATCTAAGGTTCAACCTTATCTAAGACCTAGCAGTAGATGCATAATCAAGGCTGGAATATGACTTAGAAATCCTAACAAGCATGGCTGCTAAATTGTGACATTGCAACAAAACATAGATGATCTCAAGTATGGAGGAGAAATCAAGTAATCAAAATGTTCAGAACAACCAAAGGAGCATTCAGAAACAGGACATATATACTAATAAATGATAATGAAAATGTTATATTTTATATTTCCATTTTGATCCCCAGGCCTACTTAGCATATTTTTAAGGAGTTCAGATCAACCTAAAATGTGGAAGAAGTAAAAGTAACAAAATAGAATGGATGTGAAATATTATACAGCAAAAACTGAACAGAAAAGTCGCAGGACCAACGTCTCTGACAGCCTGCCTTGACGAGGCTCTACAGACTTTGTTAGAAGTCGGAATTCGACGCTTAACCCCAATTTAGAAACTAGAAAGACTCCGCTTTCATATGCAATTGACAGATCCAAATTCCAAGTTCATTCGGTCTGTGAAACTTGTGTGCAAAGATGTAGACATGATTGCATTCCTGTAGTTTTCAGTTCTAACGTGATGTACGTCGAGGGCCATATCTCTTAAACGAAAAATCGATGCACCAAGCCCTATGAAACCATTATAGAGGAGAAATAGAGGAACCTTTCCCGCCAAGAAAATGAATCTAAAATCCCTGTCATTGGTGCCAGTTTCGCAGACAACAGACTGCACTTAAAGTTGTCAGAAAATGAAGTTTTCAACTATAATGTTCAAACTAACTTACAAAAGACAATCATCAATAATTAAACCCTTTAAATATCAGTAAATGAACTTCTAAGACAGTAGATTGTGTACACTCTTAAAGACATCTTTTAACCCACAACAAATGGAAACAAGACTAGGAGCTTTACAGCACAAGAAAAACACAAGTATTCAAACAAGCACGGTCCATCAATCATGATTCTTGCCATTGCAAATATAAAGAGAGCATGATTGGAGCCTACACACAGTACCAAATATCTTAAACCGAACAACAAACCACACATACCATTCCTAAATTGTACTTCCTTTTGTTTTACAGGCGAAATTTGGTCATACCATACACATGTTCTAGATCATCAAAATTGCTAAACACCAGAAGCTACACTGTGTATTCTTTTTCTTGTTATGTATAAGGCAAGTGACTGGTACACACATAATTTTCATTTGCGAGAGAATAAAACAAGCACACATACAACTAACAAGCCAAGGAATAAAAAAAGGGCCAAGTAAAGACTATGTAAACTTAGTTGTAAATACAGAAAATCTAAAACACATTTCATGCCATTAACTTAATAAAGGAATACCAAATAGTGAACTATGATATACCTGCAACAGCTCAGGAGCTTCTACATCATACTTGATCGCCGTAAAGGGGTAAAGAGCACCTGCAGAATGTACATGCTGCAATTGTGCTGCTTCTAAACCTTGTCCTGCAGATGTGTTGCTTTAGATATTTCCTAAGCTGCAACAACACATTCTTTTCAAGTTTATATTTGATTTAAAGCCACTGAGAAAAACTCACTATTATACAACACCCACATACAGGACCCAAATATCAAATCCCTTCAAAGAAAGGAAATTTCACATATATTTACAAAACCCACTTCAGAAAACTCAAATATCCCCTGTAAAAACTCAACCCTTAAGTGCCACATTTGACATAGATGTAGACAACAGTAATAATCAATAAGATTGATTTTATACAGCAAAATAAGATCAATGAAGCAAGAATGAACACACCAACAGTACAACAAGCCACCCAACAGAAAATTCTGAAAGTAATACAATAGCCCAAGTGGATTTCCATAAATTTCACTATTGAAAAATTGAAACCACCAAACTAATACCAAAAAACAACCTCTCCATTGGGTAGTATTTTTTTGGCCCAAGCGCTTATTTGTTCAGGAGAAACTGATCCAATTCGAAGGTGTTGATGTTTATACCGGTCGATCATAGAAGAAAAATTCTGATTCATTCCGATCAAGCTTCCTTCCTTTGAATCTGGAAGTTCTTCTCAGATACAAGGAAATGATTCAATTCCAAATCATAATCTCACGGAAAAAAACTGTGTGTTTTGGAGTTCCAATTCGATGCTCGTATTCACCTGACTATTCACATTTTTGGAGTCTCTACAATTCCCAACTATCAATGAATCAACTAATACTCCATTTTGATTTGAATTTTTGTTATCCAAATCGATTTCTTTGAAGATTTTTATCAAACATAACTTGAGCAACGAAGGTTTTGTAGTTTCAATTCAAATACCCAATTTCTTATGTAATCTTCTCTCTCTGTATCTACATTTCATTCATTTCCCAACTATCGTACTATTAAATAAAATCAACAAATACTCCATTTTATCCAACAATTTCTTTTCATATTTTTACATCAATCATACAAATCAAATGACCTAAATGTAAACTATCACCAGTTAGATCAAAAACCACAATAAAATGTTTAAAACAAACTAACCTTAAATCCACACCAGTAATTGATTGAAGAAGTCTTCTTTCTTCAAGTATGTTAACAATCTTAGCTATCTAAATAAAACCCATGTCTTAAATTCCTGTTTTAAGTGATTGTGGAATGGAACGATTTACATCTAGCGGTGGGGGTGAAAAAGAGATCTATATTTGTGAAAATCGCCATCAACAACAGCTTGTGAAAGATCTAATTGATCTACTACTTCGGTAAGTTTTTGTACAGAGGGAGTAAGAGAGAAGAGATTCAGTGGTGGTAGTGAAAAAGAGAAGAACCGAGAAAGAGAGAGAAAGTTGACGGGGAAAAAAATATTTTGGGTTTTGAATAGAAAATTTAGACGGTGGATAAGGATAGTTATAAGGATCATGAAATTTTTTTGGAGGGTATATATTTGATGTTAGATTCTCATATAAATTGAGACAAGTGTATGAGAAGCATGTGCGATTCTCTTTGTGCTAAAACGAACTAGTGCATTGAATTTTATTATCAACTTTCGGTACAAAAAATCCAAAGAATATATATAAATAATTTGGATATTGTTATCGATGATAGAGTTCTGGTAAATATTTTGATTTAGTGGAAAAGGTTATTAAGGATATAATATGAACAAAATCGGTAAGTTTAGGGTTCCGTGAAGATTTCGACTTAGTGGAAAAGGTCATTAATTAAGGATAATATGACGAACATCGGTAGATTTAGGGTTCCAGTGAATTTATGACTTAGGGAAAGAGGTTATTAAGGATAATATGACGAACATCGGTAAACTTAGGGTTCCGATGAAGATTATAACTTAGAAAAAAATATCGTTAAAGATAATATGACGAACATTGATAGGTTTAGAATTCCGGTGAGGGGAAAAGGTCATCGAGGATAATATGAAAAACATCGGTAGGATTAGGGTACCAGTGAAGATTCTGACTTAGAGGAAAAGGTTATTAAGGATAATACGACGAACATCGATAAGTTTAGGGTTCTGGTGAGGGGAAAGGGTCATCGAGGATAATATCACGAACATCGGTAGGATTAGGATACCGGGGAAGAGGTCATTAAGGATAATATGACGAACATCGATAGGTTTGGGGTTCGACCTAATTTGACATGCTTACAAATTTACATAAGTTTATTCTAAGAAAAATTCGTCCGGTTCTATAATTCGTTCGATCTAATTGGATATGCTTACATAATCAACTCCAAGAAAAATTTATCCAACTCTAGATTTTGCTTACATAATACATTACTCATTCCTGATCAGGATGACATTAGGTCGCACCAGATCTGGAATGAGTGATGTATTATGGTATTTTTAGAACTAAGTAGGTTAACGTTTTTTGTTCTCTGCATTTTCTTATTTATATGCCTCTCTAGCAGTGTGGACCAAAATATGCCTCGTCATATCTCTGATTAGTCGAAATGTCTATATAGGAACCCTAATCTAGCAATAAACAAGAAAATCCGCTTTGTTCCATATCTGGTTGATCGGAATGTATAATGGAGGTCAATATCTAGTTGTGTGAACCAAATATGCTTTTTTCGATCTAATTAGTCTGAATATCTATACTAGAACTCTAAATCCAACAATGAAACCGATGGAATCCGAGAGAAATTGAATGAGGCCAACCGAAATTACCAAAGTCAACGGGCACTTGGTCAAAATGATGGATAATGGGAGAAACCAATATAATCTGAGAGAAATTAAGTGAGGTCGACTGACAAAAGGTAAGATTGACGGATAAAAAGCAAAATTAAGTGAACCAGATGGAAATCCGGTTTGAATTAACCGTTAACCTATATAAACCTATGAAATACAGAAAAAAACGATTGAGGTGGAGCGGTATTGGATAAAAATTGATAGATAACGGGTGAAATTGACTAAAATCAATAGACATTCGGTTAAAATGAGGATAATTGGAAAAACCGATGAAATCCGATTGAATATGAGTGAGGCGACCGAAATAGGTAAAATTGGCGGGTAATAAACAAAATTAAATGAAGTGGATGGAAATTCGGTTTGTATTAATAGGTAACCATATAATTAAACCCATTAGAATCCAAGAGAAACTAAGTGAGGTCGAACGTTATTGGATAAATATACCTCGTCCCCTCTCATATTACCCGGAATATCTGTAACAAATCTCTAAATACACCGTTGAATCACAAGAATTGCTCTGGTCGAAGGTCAACTTCCTATTTTCCGAAATTCATTTATCATCCTTCCGGTTCATTCCCATTCTCAGACACTCTTCGGATTTGTGTTTAGTCAAATGTCATAACGATTTCCCGATATATTTCTCATTTTTACTAAAGCTTTGAAACCTTGTAAAACGATATCACATGGTTCGCGAAGGAAACTTTAGAAATATTTGCTCCGTTGGCCAATCGCCTAGGGATCTCTAGTTGGAAGGATCGCTTGGAAAACATGTGCTTCAAGTATCTCAAACCAGACCAGCACGATGTACTGTCGTCCAAGCTTATGAAGTCCTTTGATGATGAAATGATAACTTCTTCAGTAGAGAAATTGGAACAAGCTCTTCAGGATGGAGCAGTTTCTTACCACGTTTTATCTAGGCGACACAAGAGCTTGTATAACATTTATTCCAAGATGATCAAGTATGTACTTTTTCCATTTATATGGTCAATTCATAAGAATAATGTATATCCATTCCTAAAATATATTTTAATTTTTTTGTCTTATCATTTTAGTATGATGCTCTGCTATGCATAATTTGGTCGTTAATATTCTGCTAATCCTGCAGAAAGAAGCAAATGTTTGGAAGGTCCTCCCACAATGACAAGCTATTGCTTGTTAGAGCATTGAAGAAAAGAGGTCATGTTGTTGTTGTGACTGGGGAAGTCTGTTACCATTTTCCATATAGATTTATATCCTTCTTTTACATGAGACTTCTCAGTTAAGGAAGACCACTGAGATTTAAGTTTAGAAACTTGGTTAGGTTTTATTTCGAACTCACAACAATGTGTTTAGTTCACTGATTGTATGTCCCCTGTCTAGTTTTTTTCCATTGATCTCTCAATTTTCTGCATTTGTTGAGAAGTTTTGTTTATGGGAGCAATTGTTTTTTGGTTGATTGCAGTTGGTCATTCTTAGGTGCCATGACAGAATATGAACTGGTACAATCTGATTCAGTTGTTTTTGGTTCAGTTTATGCTTAAATATGAATTGGTAGAGTCTGATTTTGAAGTGTTTTCTGAAATGACTATCATTGGTGTGTTGAAAATTTGAGTTCAAAATTTGATTCCATTCTTTGTGAAATTCCCCTTACAGGTCAGTCAATTTTTGTATCATGAAGTAGAAAATTTTGTTTAGTAATAGTATGATCTTATAGTTTTAAATAGTTGATGATCTTTTTTGTAGGAGTTACCTGAAGACTAACTATCAACTTCAGTTGGATTTCTCAGACATCTTCTGGTATATCTCACATCTCCTACTACTTATGCAATAAAACAAAAACGAGATCTTGTTGTCAACCTATGCCAAATGATTTAGAAGATGAATCCCTAGATGAACATGAAGTTAAAGATAGACGTACAGGTGATGATTTGCAAGAAGATGAGAACGACGATGTTAGCGATGTAATTGGTGGGGATACTGAAGTACATGTCAATATATGTATAATTTTAGAATTTTAATTAAAAGTTAATTAAGATGTTTTGGTTACTTTTATCTCAATTAAAAGTGGATAATTATAATTGTAGAATCTTAATTAAAAGTTGTCATTTATTATTATATAATCTTAATCAGTGATAACATCCAATATTAATTTTTAATTATAATTATATTTTGGGATTATCTAAACCAGAATTTGCTTTTAACGAGCAAAGAAATTTGGTAGTTTAAAAACTTAAGCAACCAACTTCAAGCCAATCAAAATCAGAATTCCAAAACAATTTGGTAGCTTAAAAATCTAAGCAACCAACTTCAAGCTAAGTTGTTCCATGTATCTATCAACTAGGTATTTTAGTAGCTCCTAAATCACAAATTGCTTTTAGAGAGTAAAAACATTCGGTAGCTTAAAAACTTAAGCAACCAACTTCAGGCCAATCAAAATCAGAAATCGCTTTTAGCGAGCAAAATTATTTGGTCGCCTAAAACCTTAACAAAGCAATTCCAGGCCGAGTTGTTCCATGTATCTATCAACTAGGTATTTTACTTGCTTTAGGATGGATGGTCTATCTGAAGCGATTGGTATTTTACTAGCTCTATTGGTTGGTCTAGCTATTAACCGATAACAATTTTACTTGCTCCATGGTGGTTGATCTAGCTCTGAAACAATGAGAAGAGTACTCGCTTTAGGTAAGTTGGTTGATTACTAGAGCGACTGCCTAGCTGCTCTAGACCTTTACAAAACGGGTCTTTTGTAACAAGCGGAGCGAGTGCCACTTTTAGTCACTCTAAGGGTTATAGCGACTGAGAAATGGCTTTAAATGACTTAAAACGGCCTGTCGCTTAAACCGGTTTTTCTTGTAGTGCCTGGACTGGCATTTACTCTATTTTCTTATTTTTTCACCTGTAGAGAATCGAAATTGATATCCCACTAAACTCAATAACAAGAAATCTATCATTTCGACGATACTTTAGATGTACATTTAGTGAGTGGCATTTCAGTTGGTGTGCATACTAATGCCCTCTGTTGTAAATGTCTCAAGCTTTGTTCCATACTGACTTGAACCATTTCTGCCAACATCTTTTTTGCTTTTCCGCCTCGATCTTCCCCATCGATTTGAGATACAATGTCAGACACTATGTTTTCTAGTGTGTCAGCCTCAAATTCGGATCTTGGGTACGGAGAGTCCCTTAGTAACTGCAAAAGGGTACGTGCTTTTGATTGAGATCTGGGTGTTCCTTGAACTGTCAACTCGAGAAGGCCAGGTATAACCCCTTCCTTGAGTATAGGTTCTCTAAATCTATCTCGGTCACTTTCACACATTTTTAATAGTGCACCAACAGCACATTCACGGCTTTGGGGTGATCCGTTCTCGAGAACCTCTACTACTGCAAGTACTCCCCCTTCTTCACTTGTTAATGCAGACCTTCCCTCATCAAAATCTAATAAAGATTCGATAAGAGCACTGCATTTTTCAGTTGTTTTAGATGATTTTTTGCAGCTCTTGAGCAAATTCACCAGCGGGGAGATGGCTTTTTCTGAGAGAATTACAGTGAGATTTTCTCTCTGTGTTGACAGATTGTATAGAGTCATCACTGAATCAACTTTTGCTTGTGGGGACCCATTACGTAGTATTGCAACTATGAGAGGGATAGCACCAGAGGAACTGATGGTTGGCTTGTTAATTGCAGAAGCAGAGAGAGTGAGTACAGCAGCAGTTGCATATTCTCGCAAAGTTGTACTATCAGACCGAAGAAAACATATTAGTGGTTCAAGGGCACCGGCATCTACAATCTTGATCTTATTCCTGTATAACAGAAGGCGAGGAGACATTAGTCTAACTTCATTAATCTGGCAAAAGACTATTACCATTTCACTAGACTATGAGCTGGCTTATTTGATGAGCATGGATCAAGTTGCAAAATACACCAACATGGTTACAGTGTCACTACTAGGTCAATTATGTGCTTGGCCAAATATCATGTGTAATAAGTACAGTCAGAAAATTATGAACAAACTAAAAATGAAGAAGGCACAAAGTAAGAAAGATGAATCTTCTTAGCTTTCAATTCATAAACTGAACAAACGAAGAATCCTTACTACCAATGAGAAAATTGAACATTTAAAACAAAACAACAGTACTAGTTGTAAATATAAGTTGTTTTCAACAAACTCAAGACACTGCAAGATTAAACAAGGACATGGTTTCTATCTTCAATTTCATACTTTACTATCATTTAATTCCTAAAAATCAAGTTCATTAGTATCAGTAGCAGGAACACCAAGAGTAGAATTCGGGGTAACTAGTCTCGAATATGCGCTATCAATTCTGACCGATAAGAATTATCAGCTCATGCCTACTATAGTTTGTTATAACACACCAAGAATCACTAAGAACATTTAAATACTCCATGAGCTAATTAAAATTGATCACTAGAATCTAATTTGCGGGTTTTTCTTAAACATTTCTATAGTTTTAGCCATATCCCGGAATTAGGTAAACAGAATATCTACCCAAAAACAGATTCATCTACAAATAAAACAGAATCTCCCATATATAACTCTCTTATTAAATTCCAAGGAAAACCATTTCAATTAAATTTAATCACTAAGCAAACCCCAAATTTCCAAAAGGAATCAAATTCAGAACTATCTGGTTGATTCGACAAAGCAAATCAACAGTGAAAGGAAGAGAAAAAAAAAAGGAGAGACATATATCTGAAATAAAGAACAATTTCACATTCAGAGATATCATAAACGAATCCAATAAAGACTATAGCGAAGGAGGGAAGAAGGAACATACTTTTCATCTTTGACGGCAAGATTGAGAAGAGCAAGAACTGAAGCTTCATTGAATTCAAGAGAATTAGATCTAAGCATAGAAACAAGATATTGAATAGCACCAGAGAAATGACGACGATATTTTTGAGATGTTTTTGTTAGTCTTCGAATATCTTTAGCTGCTTGAATTTTGGAACAAGGATCATTTGATTGTATTAGTAATTCCATTGTCTGATTCACTATTGCTGGGATTTTTGAGTCAGTATCTATCTGACTATCTGGTTCCATTTTTTCTGTTTGCTGTTCTTCAGAAATCACCAACTAAGACAAGACAGAAAGAGAGAGTGATGACAGAGCGAGAGAAGGAGATGATGATGATAATAATAAATTCAAGTATGTATCAAAATATGATGCGATGCGTGTGTTTTAAATCACAAGAGAGAACGTGGCGTTAAGCAACAACCGTGAATGGCCTTCTCGTCACAACCTGCTGCAACGGCTTTCTTTCCTTGTTTCAGACAGAACTGGACAGGACGTTTGTTCGGTTTGTTTGTTTGCGTTGGAATTCTAAATAAACTCAAACTACAAAATAAACACAATCAAAAGACGGGTGAGTATGTTGCTTATAATATGCACACATAATTGTTGTTTACTGAGTTATTTTTTGAATTAAGTTACAAATTAGTGTCATTAGTTGGGTCTGTTAAAGCCTATATAAAGGCAATATTTGCAAAATTAGTAATTAAGTAGGATGAATATAATGTAGATATTCAAAGATTTTCATTGTTCGATCCTCTCTGCTTTCTCTATGCCAATTCTACATTTGGTATCAGAGCTAGGGTAGAGAGTGGTTAGGTTTTAAGAGAGGATATAAAAATTAGAGAGTGTCTTTGTTTTATTCATTGTGGTATTTGATTCTTTTGTGTAAAGAATAAGTCAGAAGTTTGATCTTTGTAGTTTCGCTGGTGTTATTGGTAGAGATAGTTCACTCTGATATAAACAAGACGGCTTGTTTTAAAACCCACTTTCAATAATTCTTGTTTATGGTAATGAAATTTCGGACTACCCATGATGGTGTTATCAGTAGAAGGTTTAGTTTGTTAATTAAGCTTGTTATTTTGTTAAGAAATGTTTGATTTGTAAAGATCATCTCATGGGTTTGTTTTAGAATTTGTTATTGAATGCTTCAGTGAAGGAACATGGTACAGTGGGAACTGTTTCGAATGTTGCTCGTGTGATGTTCGATGAAAAGTCTGAGAGAAACAAGTTGGCTTATTTCCAGTTGTTGATTGTTATCATAAAGGCATTTGGTGTTTGATGTATTTTCTCAAGAAGTTCTGGAGTGATGCGTGTTTGAAGATCATTAGAAAAAATTCCTAAAGTGAAATATGAATTTGGTTTCATGTCATGAAACAAGCAGATAAAATGAGTCGTAGCTCTTGCTTGTTGACAATGAAGGTCGATACTGAAGTATCAAGGGATGGACATGAACTAGTGAATCCCTGTTGTGGAGTTAATATACTCCATGGATGAAACCAATTGAGTAGTTAATTAAGGCGCATGCTACCAGATGCATCATGGGAAGCCAAGTGCAGGTTTGTTTTGGGAGTTTGATACTATGAAAAGGAAACCAAAAGTGGTGTGATCGAGCAAGCCGAGCATAGCCCAAAGCTAAGTTTCAAAATAACTTACATGTTATGTTCGTTTTTCATTCATATATTTAAGAGTTATTTTTCTTGTTAAGAGTTTTATTATTATTCTTAATGAGTCACTACGTACGGAGTTGGTGACTTAGATGGCTTATAGCGTGATAAGTCTTGCACCTTTGAATTGGTGATCTGTATTGTTCCCTTGACGTGTTTTCAGTCCAGCATGGTTCTGATTGGGTGTGGTACAGTACTGTTGGTGAGGTGATGTTGTTTTACTATGTTTGCAAGGTCTCTTTCACAGGGAGTTGATGTTCCCAAGCAAAAACTATACAGTTATCTAGTGGCGCAAACTTTATATGTAGAATGGTTGTATACATGGAAGTGATGTATGGTTTAGTTCCTTGAAGGTTTTACGAAAAGTTGTGAAGTCATGTTGTTGTGATATTCAAATTCCAATCAAGAGTTAGATGTGGGTCTTAACTTCTTCAGTAAATTAGCCAGATGTGAAGGTGATTAATTGATTAACTTTTTTGAGTTGGTGTTTGAGGATTTGAGCACGTTGATGGGTCTGTATAACCATCATCCTTGTCAAGATGGTGGATGGTGATTTGTTAAGCTTGGAGGTGCAGCTCTTTCTGTTTGGTTGAAGCAATTATAAACAAATACAGTGGTGTCCATTCAGTTTATGTCTCAAGGTAGTGTTATTGATGGAGATAAACCGGTGATCAGAATTGTGTTAGCATTGATTTGGTAATAGTGGTCAAGTGATGTTGCTAACGCAGGTGTGCAAGTTGTGTATGTCGTTTTACTGATATTGGGGGTCACGGAAGTGGAGCATTTCGGTATTGGTGGTTTCTCATATGTGGGTAGTAATAATATTTCATTATTCCCTTTTCTTGTTCACAATAGATGGATTTGGCGTAGATCTAGTAATGGTCAGATGCGGTAGCGCAGATCTAGTAATGGTCAGATGCGGTGGTGTAGATCCAGTTGTGTTCAAGTTTGGCTTGCAGGAGTTTTGTAAGTCGTCGATGAAAGACGAGGTGTTGCGAACTTGGTGTTGCGGACCATGATGGGCTGGGAACTTGGTGTTGCGAGCTTGAATAAGCTTTGCTGGCTTGCGGACCTGATCTCCTGTTGCGGGAAAATGGTTGTTGCGGACCTGAAGTAGTTGTGTGGGCTTATGCTGCGGACAAGAGTAAGTTTTGCTGCGGGAATGATTGGCTTTAGTTGCTAGGCTTTACTTGTTACGGGCTGTGCTATTGCGGAAATGTTGTTACGGGCTGGAATATTGGGCTTTAATTGCATACTTTAGCTGCGGTCAAGAAATAGTGTTGTAGGCTTGCGGACGAAACGTTGCTAGGCTTTGAGACGGATTTGGGCTGCAGAACTATCTAATCTTTGAATCTATTTTGTTTGAATCTTTGCCACGTGTTGGAGTGGATTTTTGGTACCCACAATTTGCCCCCTTTTCTTAAGGTTTGTTTGAAGAACAATCCTTAAGAAAAACATCTTGATGCCTTGCTGGTTCCGACGCTCTGCGGTGCATCTTGACTTAGTATAAAATGTCTGCGCCTGGATTGTATGTTGTTGTCTTGCAGTTACTTTTCTCCTGGCTTTGTCATGATAAGAGAACGAACCTGATCCATTCAAGAATAGAATTTTGCTGCGAAACTTACACGTAAACACATATTAGTGTAAAAATATTATTTCACACGTTTTAAAAAAAATGATAAATAGATTAATAAATTTTTAATCAATCAATCTTTATGAAAAAATTTATTATTGAATCTAGTATAAAAGTATAAGCCTCTCAGGAACTCAAATTCAAAGTTGTGGTGGATGGCATTTAGCCTGTCACCATTGATAAAAGGGGTGGATGGCATTTATCCTGTCACCATTGATAATTGTGAATAAGAGCCTTTTTCATGACTTATACAAATAAAATAGTTAAAGCAAAAGAATTTTAGATCTAAGAGATACGGGGTACTTAGCTCTTTTATGAGAGTCTTGCCGGCTGATATCACTTCATGAGTGTAGAAGTATATAAAGAAAAAAGAATGAAGAATGAATTATAAGAAGTACTAATTCTTGAATGTTTGTATCCGCATAGAATGAAAAATGAAGGATGAAGTATCGAGCCTCGAAGAAGTTCTCTTCACATAAGAAACCCGAAGTATAAGAAAATTATTCAAGAGTAATATCTTTGAGAAGTATACGAGAAGTATCCATAATAAGAAATAAAAAAGTATCATAAGAAGTAAGAAGTATCCATCTCTTAAGAAGTAGTCGTTGCGTAAGAAATCCGAAGTATAAGAAAATAGAAGTACCCGTCTTCAAGAAGTGCTTAATATTGAGAAGTATGAAGTATCCATTTTCGAATAAAAATTTACGAAGAAGCATTTAAATTTCCGCATGAAATATAAGAAATATCCAATGAGAATTCTTCTCATAATTCAGATGAAATATAAGTAGTAAGAAATATCGATTCCTGATTGTCGAGTAGTATGGTTCTTGAATATGAAGTATGAAGTATACGAAATAAATAGAAGTATCCAATGAAAATTCATCGTGAGAAATATAAGCCATTAGAAGTACCAATTCTCGTATGCTTGTATGAAGTATTTATGAATTGCTGACTTATGTTAAGAAGAACAAGGCATATAAAACAAAATATGCGAACAATGGGAAGTAGTGAATTTACTGAATGTCAGTAAATTATTGAAATGAAATACCTTGATGACGCGTAATATTTAGTTCATTTCCCAACTAAAAACTTGGTTTCTTTATAAACTGCCCTTATTACATCATCGCATGACCGCCGCATCTCTGAAGTGCCTTTCATAGGTATCTTCACATTTCATAAAAATGTTTTAAGCAATTCATAATATCCAATGGGTACATGTTAAATATGATTCTCATGCTTTTAATTGCATATTACAGTTAAACATAGTCAGGCAAATTGGAATTTGTATAGGCTAAATATACATCTCACTAAATTGATATGTTTCTAGCATAGATAATTATGGAGTCAATTCTAACTTAAGTATTTTTGGAGCAAGTTCATGATGTATAACATCACATGTCATTCAGATGCTATCAGAAGCAATTGATCAGTTCATAATGTATGACATATAAGAAAATGACTTGCAGTATTCTAGCAAGATATGTACAATGGATACTATTTTAGCAAATTTTATCATCTAGTTCATTACACAGATATTCTATTCACAAATCAAGCAAGCTCATGTTTTTAAGCAGTAAAGATATATTATGATTCAATCATTTAAAGATGATGGTTAGGAATCATTCTTAAGTTTTAGATGCTGCTTTAAATATGTATCAGATGTAACAATCAAAAGTTAAAAAAGATAGTGTATATTTATCTTTTAGAAATGATTGTCTTCTTTTTGTTGAACATCATCTTGTAAGAGCCAGTCAATTTGTGGCTGGAAACATCATTTTGCACTTTCATCATCTTGAACCATTCATTACACATGCTAGAAATATAATTCTGCTGGTGATAAGGGAATCCATGTTGCTGATGATTCTATTTGTGGTGTTATTGTATCCATTTGTCACAACTCTTTCTGGGAACTAGGCAACAGTTCCAACACTTAGTTATAGCCTTGACTTGTTGTAGATTCGGTTATAGCTGAGCATTCTTCTTACGTCCTTACAAGTCCATATTAGGAAATATAAGCATCAGTTAACTTTGAGGCATCAAAAATTATTGAAAAACTTATCTGTTTGAGGGATTTTATTCCTGAATTTTCTGCACTCAATTCACAAGTCCATATTCGTACAGTTCTATAAGGGCTCAACGGCCTAGCATCCAAAATAGCTTAAATGTAAACTGATAAACAAAGTATGCTCTTTAAGAATTCATAATCATTTTAAGATGAATTACAAACAAGATTAGCAAGTAAGCCTCAGAGAGCTATTTTAGGCCTAATTTACTAGGTTAGATCTTAGATAATACTTTTAAAGTTCTAAAATAATAAACTCAGAATGAATAGTTTCTAGAAGTGTTGCAGCATGCTCACATTCATAGAACAAATCAACAAATCCCAATTAGGAATCATTGGGATTATCCAAAGCCTTTGTGTCATGCATTAGAAAATCAGAAGAAACAACATACTGCGACCTAGGCAGGGAATTAGACACATCAAAGTTATTTTCATGCTCAAGATCATTGGTATCGACAAACAACTCAGCTTTCCCTAAGTTGCTCAAAAGCAATGTATCATGCTCATTTTCACAGAACAATTGCACAAGTCCCAGATCAGGATCAACATCACATGTATATACAGATTGAGATGTATAGAAATTGTTCATTGAGTTTGAGATTTTCATTCACAGATTGCATTCAAGGGTTCAGGGGAGTACAAAATTGTTCAACTTCCAACTGTGTTAATTGGTACATGTGTACATGGTTATTAGAGTCTATAACACGCGAATCGCAACCTTCGAAAAGTTGATCAGAGTCCCATTGACTTACTGCATGATAATCTGTGACTATTTCATACCTTAAATTAACATGATCTACTCTAGACTGTCTGAAAGCATGCACTACAAGGCAGTGCTAGGTCAAATGATTTATGTTGTCACACACATCGCAGACGACAACTTCACTTTGGTTAGATGGCTTATAGTATTCAAGCATGATTTGTACAGTGGATACTAGTTGAGAGCAAACATCACACTTCACTAAAACCCAAAGTATAGGAAACTACAACAAGATCTAAAAGTAGGTTACCTAAATGGAATACAAGGTATATGCTATAATAGTAGCTAACATGCTTAAAAATGAGCAGATACACCATCTGTGGAAAAATTTGTGCATACGGTTTAACAGGACATGTTGTACCCATACAAAATACATAATCAATTTTAAATAATGGAGTAATATCTTAGCTCCTAAAGGCATGAGATTAAATCATCTAGCTCATTATGCAGATAATTATAGATCATTCAAACAAGTGTATTGTTATGCTTAAGGAAGCATCAGATTAGGCTCAATAATTTATAACTCATAAATTTACAAAACTTCATTCAGAGGTAGAGGTTATGCATCAAATATGACCTATAAATGCCATACAAGGTATGCTATATAGATAGAAGTTAAATAAAATCCATTTTCATAGTTCATAGCTAAGGATTATAGATCTTAAAAGCTCAAGTACAAGTAACTGGATCACATTCGCTCACAGGTGAATGGCACAATGGGTCTCTGTAATTGAGACTCAACAGGTTGCACTCATGTACAAATATTAAAAATTGATTTTAAGCAAGAATGAGGATGCACTTATCTTCTTGTGCTCCCTGCAGGTTCAATAGATGTTCATATCCAGTAAGAGCTTCAAATGTTGCAGGTCAGACCACTACTTGCTATAACATGCACCGGGAACTTAGAAAGTTTGTTAGAGCAGTTGAGGATAACAAACATCATTAGGGACTTAAGCCTTATGAGCTTGAGGTAAAACTTATAACTTCTACTCATGCTTAAACTTGTATAAAAATTGAGATTAGCCGGTTATGTTGTAAGATAGATTCAATAGGCTTTAAGCAATATCAATTAAGCTCTTAAGAAACAGATAAAAATCAATCACAAAAGATTAACCTTATGCTTTTAAAAGTCTGAGATAACTCAAGTTGAGATTCGATATATTTTTTGAATAAGATGAGACATTGAATTCATGTTTATCACCATAAAGCAGTTAAGCTTATAGGTGATAGATTGAGGGGGTTACTGGTCCCTTTTTTTCCTTTGAGAACTTGAAAGCCTGAGATTAAACTATGTCAGCTCATGGATAAGAATTGACATGCAGGTAACACCTATTCAGGTAGTAATTATGTAAGCTATAATAATATGCTAATATGCATATTTGAGGTAAAATTGATAATGATCATGTATCCTATATGCTTAGAGTTTAGAATAAGATTTTGGCATTTATGCATTTGCTTTAAAGTCTTTTAAAGTAACATTTACTTGCAGTTAGATTTGGTGATGCTTAGCTTTCTGAAAATAAGGCATCAGTTGCAGCACTTTGTTTTGACTTGACTTGTTGTAACTCTGTGTCTTTTTGCAGGTGGATCAGAATTCAATACCTTCCCCCTGAATTTTCTTAGCATATCTGTGCAGAGAGTATTGATGTTCCATAAGATACAAACCCTCATCATAGATCCAATCTAGTTTGAAGAAAAAGAGAAAGAAAATCCTGTTAGTAGTCACAGCAATCAACAAGGTCATTCGGTGAGTAACCTAGAGAATATTTAACTAACTTTTGCCAAGCAGAGAATGAAAATTATCAGTAGGAAATCATCCAATTGCGTACACAGGGAAAAATCCCCAAATTATATCAAAGTTTGGATTCTTAATATTTTCAAATTAATTAAATGGGTTTAATCAACCATCACCACTGACTGTAAATCCGTAATCAAAACTCATTTTATGCTTGAATTGAAGAAAAATCAGAGATTTTTATTGAAGAACAAGGGCTTTCAAGTAGATTTTTTTCTCTTTCCAAAACCTCGTGTTAAAATTTCTAGAATCGAATAATACTACGAAGATGATAAAAAATATAAGGAGAGGATTTATGATTTAGAGCTGATTTGAGTGAGATTTCTTCATTTCTACTGAGATTCCCCTCAAACCCGTCTCTGATTCTTCACTCAGAACATTTAAATGAATGTAATTGTGATCTAACCCTTTTGTTCTCTATTCATCACTAGCTTTATGCTTAACTCAATTCCATGTAAACTCAACATCAATTGTAATCCTTATTTTTGACTTCAATCTGAAACCCTAGCTCTTTGATTTCTTCTCAAATTAACCATTTCTATTGTTACTCTATCAACATCAATAACATCTTGAACAATAATCCTCAATTTTTTGCCATGTCTCTCGATTCAAATTTCACTTTTACTTCTCGGTTTTTCTACACAGTTGATGAAAAGAGGAGAGATAATAACTATTAACCACATGGTTTCCTTCACAGAACTCTCTTCAATCCCCTCCTTCTAGCGCCAACTTGTAATCGCCAAAAAACTGGCGATCACAACAACATGAAATCAAGATGAGACAGAAACAAAAATGAAATTAACACCAGAAATTTAACGTGGTTCGGCGTTGATGCCTACGTCCACGGGTAAAGAAGGTTGATTGATTTTATTGATGGTGGTTTACAGAGTGTTTAAGCTCTCATTTTCTCTCACAGACAAATTTTGGGGAAGAAGAAGAAGAGCTCACCACTCCCTCTGCTCTCTGTTTCATTTTTTGGGGAAGAAGAGAAAAGTCCATTCTCTTTCCTCGTCTTCTTCCTTATCAATGAAAAAATCTCTCCCTCTATTTACATTGTTGCCCTTATGACTAAGCTACATGTTTCACCATCAAATTCGCCACGTGTCAACGTGGATCCGCCATATGTCGATGAAGTCCGCCACGTGTCGATGTTGATCTTATCATTAAATGGCTTTAGCCTAATTTTGGTGCGGGCAAAGGATGGTGCGAGCTTGCGGACTAAATGGTGTTGACTTGCGGTCATGACAATGGTTCCGACTCTGCGGGCTTGGATGGATGGGCTTCACTGCTGCGGAACAGCTTCTTTGCTGCGGAACAGCTTCTTTGCTGCGAACTTGGTGTTGCGGGCTTGAATAAGTTTTGCTGGCTTGCGGCCCTGAGCTCCTGTTGCGGGAAAATGGTTGTTGCGGACCTAAAGTAGTTGTGTGGGCTTATGCTGCGGACAAGAGTAAGTTTTGTTGCGGGAATGATTGGCTTTAGTTGCTAGGCTTTACTTGTTACGGGCTATGCTATTGCGGAAATGTTGTTACGGGCTGGAATATTGGGCTTTTATTGCGGACTTTAGCTGCGGTCAAGAAATAGTGTTGTAGGCTTGCAGACGAAACGTTGCGTGGGTTTGAGACGGATTGGGCTGCAGAACTATCTAATCTTTGAATCTATCTTGTTTGAATCTTTACCACGTGTTAGAGTAGATTTTTGGTACTCATAGGTTAAACCCAAAGTTTGGTGATGTCATATGTAGTCTTGGAGATGCTATTTCAAAGATGCAGTGCGAGAGCAAATTACAATGATAAAGAAGATGGTCGAAGATCGATACTCTCTTATTCCAAATTATAAAATATACAATTCACGTTAGATATTGTAATCCCCTAGCGTTATAACATCTTCATATTCGGTAAAGAATGAAGACTAGCGGCCCATAGCATAAAACTGACAGGAACATTTTTCTCTCACCATAAATTACCCACTAAATTCTCCCCACCCAAATCGATAGGAAGTCTTTTTAAATACCCCTAAAAACACTAGGGGTATCCCTTTATTTATGTACCCTTAAATTTATTTTCCTACCCTATCAAACCTGTTAACTTTCTATACGCCCAAAATATAACACAAAACCATTGTCTTCATTTCTCCGTAATTCGGATGATCGGAAGAGAGGGGTTATTACTTTAATGAGGGAAGGAAGACCAAACCAGCAAAGAAGCAATGTAGTGTTCTTCCATACCGGAAAAATGAAACATAAAACCCTAGAAAAATTGGGGATTTTTATGTTTTCATTATAGTTATGGAATTTTGATATAGGTTTGATTGATATGAATCATTAGATACTGGCAACTTGTTTTAGAGTAAAAATGTTGCCGAGAATCATATACAGATCTGTGAGATCTAGCTAGGGTCGGTTAATTTCTCGGCTATGAAAAGGTTTCCTAGAGTGATGATAATCAAGCTAATACTGTTGCATATCATGTGCATCAACTGCTTGTCATGGAAAAATGGTGGTCGGATAATAAAAGTTGGAGTTTTAGTTGGGATGAAGATTTGCAACTATTGCAAATTATACCTGATGATGTAGAAATTTTATATGTATTCTCACCATCGTTTAGGGATTTTTTGTTTTAACTATGGAAGTTGGGATGAAGATTTTAACTATTCCCACCATTACTAGCTAAATTCTATCATGGATTCTTTGGATTTCATAGGTTTCTCACTTCTCACCATTGATTGGGGATTTTTTTTTATGGTTATAAAAATAGAATTTTCATTTTTACGGAAAGGGGTAGATGTATTAAAAAATGAAAACTCTTTTATTAAGAATTTTCTACTAACTAAATTATAACTATTTTCTTGTAACTAATTAGGGTTATTACTAGTGTTTTTGGGGTATATAGTGTGATGCCCTACCAAAATAGCAGTATCTCGTATCCATAATCTAATCCAAAAAAGAAAAGTACCATAAATATTTTTTAGAAGGTTGATATATGGGCTCCAAAATCCTGAAGGTGCTCCAATAATAAGACGAAATAATGACATTTTAAAGTAAAACTCAAAAACCCCTTATCCATAATATTTTCACAATTCCCAAACCACCCCTGATTAGTAATCTTAATTACATTAATTAGTTAAGATTAAATTAAGCTAATCATGATTAATTAAACATAATCTTGTATTTAAAAAATTGAATTTAAATTATTATTTTTTGAATTTGTGTTTTGTGGGAAGAAAAACTAGATGAAATTTAAGAAAATTTTGTCGTTTTTTTTAAACCCTAGATTTTGATTCAATCAACCATAGTAACATTGAGTATACCTCTAGCTTAAACTCTTGATCTTTTTATGGCTCAAATTTGATGAAATCACGATTTGAAAGATGGATTTTTTGTTATTCAGAGAAACTTACGGTTGGGTTTCATGTCGAACCCAACTGTAACACCAAGAACACCCCAGATTTACGGTTGAGTTTGGTTGAAAACCCAACCATAACTAATTTGTTCTTCATATTACGGTTGGGTTATTAAACAAACCCAATCGTAACTTCAAATGTAGGAGATGAAGATTCAATTAAGATTTACGGTTAGGTTTTCAACCAAACCGTAAATCTGGGGAAGGTTTATTCTTCATATTACGGTGGGTTTTTAGGCAGAACCCAACCGTAAATACTAGGGCTTCACATCGGGTGGGTCGGGTCGGGTTTGGCCTCACCCGCACCCGACCCGCCGATAGGTGGGTTAAATTTTTTTCACCCGCACCCGACCCGCCTGGTCCTCGGGTCGGGTCGGGTATGACCCACTCACATGGCGGGTCGAGTTGGGCGGGTGTGGGTCACCCGCCCAGAAATGATGCAAAAATCCATTTACTCACTAATTATCTTTTAAATGACTACCCTGATGCAGAATCCAACCATAAACTAAATTATACTCAAAAAATTTCATTATAAACTAGAACTGGGTTATGGACTGGGACAGAGTAAAATACCTGTAATGCTTATAGTCTTTTGTTTTTGATAAAAAAAAACTGTACATTTGTGGTAAAAATGAACAAATGTAAATTCTCATACGAAGATAAGGAATTCCAAGAAATGAACATCTCAGGACTTTCCATCTCAAATTTACAGATATAGATACCTAGCAAGCACTAGTACTTCAGCTTTAATGGCATGTAACTGGGAATTAGCAAGATCCGCAGCAGATTTAAGCAGCTTTGATTTCCACAAAAGTGTTTCTTTCGGTATTATATCCTCCAAACCCTGTAGGAAATGGTGCACGAATCAAACTATATCCAAAATTCTTTAGAAGGTAAGAAGCCTAGAATATTGAGGAACTAAACCCCCAATAATAGTCATTGTTATCGATACTCGCGGTAACAAAGCATAGAGGTTTCCAAGAATTTGCTCAAGTGTCTGTGCAGGAAGGAACTCATTTTCAATATTGGTTGTCAAAATCTTTATTGGGTTCCCTGAAACAATGCATAAAAATATAATTGCGCTTCAACTGTAATAAAATTACGGGAAAAAAAACAATAGTAAAAAGCTGAGTACCCGTAATGATGCCAAAAAGATAAAGAAAGGCAATATGAAAGCTATCATGCAAAGCTTCCACGATAGGGAGCAAAGGCTGCAATGCTGACCTGCCAAATGATGTTGCTGAACCACAAGAAAATCACAGTTCACGTCACATTCGTATGAAACTCCGTTGAAAGAAACATTAGTCATATTTTGGATACTTACCTGGATTGGATAATATGAGTATTAGGTTAATAGTAGGGTTACGAGCAGCTATGGAAAGTTCCAAGCATCCTCCCATAGAATCCCCAACTAAATAAATTGGTCTATTTGGAAATAAAGCATGCTCAATCCTTACAACATTTTCAATGATTTTCAAAAGGCATTCGGACATGAAAAGTGCCCAATCACAAAATATCAATAACATTATGAGAATATCAACATAAATTAAGATCTAAATAAATGGCTAGAAAATGAAAAATTCAATACGACGCGGCAAACACCGCTAATATGCAGCAAGAAGTATGTATGGATCAGTATACCTTCAAGTGGTGTGCGGTCATCAACAGGAATATGCAAACACCTAACATAGAAAACCTTGCATTTGTAACGCAATTTTGTTTTTAAGAAGTAGTGCAATGCAATAGTATTATGGGAAATCCAGGTAGGATATGGGGGCATGCACGACATACATATGCAGAGTTTCAAAATAAACAATCTGCATAAGAAAATCAGAAACTAAGCTCCCAAGGGATTCGTGGTGCAAAATGAGTCCCCATCCGGTACCATCGAAAGTTATAACTCAAAACCCTTGACCACTTCTGACATGAAAAAAATAATAATATCACAAGACCAGTCTACCAGGCAAGCACCACTTCTAACTCAAAAGCTTGTCTCCTCAAAAGTCTAAACATGAATATGCACAATCACAAAAAATCACTTAAACGCAGGAGAAATCTATTTGTATCCAGGAATAGATTTCACCGTTTTGATCATAACTCCTTCATACGATGTCCGACTGAACTCATTTTTTTTGGGTTAGCTTCGTCTTTCAATTCTCTACAAGATAGAAATGAAAAATATTAAAATCTATTTATCTAATTTTACGATTGAGGTTTAAAGATTAGTTACGGTTGGGTTTTGTCTTAAAACCCAACCGTAAGTCTGGAGTGAAAGTTAGAGAGTTTTACGGTTGGGCTATGGCTTAAAATCCAACTGTAATATCCTTAAATATTCATATTATACCCTACAATTTACGTTTGGATATTGAAGAAAACCCAACCGTAATACTCAATAACATGATATATTACGGTTGGGTTTTACACACGAACCCAACCGTAATACTCAAGAACATGATATATTACGGTTGGGTTTTACACACGAACCCAACCCTAATATGAAGAACATGTATATTACAGTTGGGTTTTACACACGAACCCAACCGTAATATCAACTGTGTCCAATTTTTTAAAACTAAAAATACGAACAAACATGCCAATCAATCAATTAGAAGTTCTAATAATAACATGGGTTTTGTTCAATTCCTTAGATACACCATTGGTGGTTGTTGCGGTGATTGATTTTGATTTTGATCACCGATTTCTTGATTAATATCTTGATTAGGTTCAAAAGAGGAATGTTGATTGCCATCACTACTACCTTCTACCGCATTACTATGATTCTTTATCACGAATTGTTGAGTTTAATCGATGAAATTTTTTCCGAATCGACGATTAATCGAGAGGTTTTTAAGAGGTTTTTGAGATTTTGAGTTTAATGAAATGATTAGTGTTTTAATGTTATTTAGGTTTTAATTGAGTAAAGGGTAAAATGGACATTTAATTTGCCCCTAGGACACCCCTTAACGAAAAATTGGGTCACCTCGCCTCGACTAGGAGCCCCTCCAGGATTTGGGAGCCCCTATATCAAGCTTCATTTTTTAATCCAAAACCAGTCTGGCTTATAACACCTACGATGATATTTTTCAAGATTGAAAATGGGTCCCCTACATAAGAGGATCTCCAATGACAACAATCCAACCCTACTAAAATTCTAGAACTAGAATGGGCCCTCAACGAACATATATAAAATAAATGAATATAAAACGTTAACATCGGGTACGTTTGGTGATTACGTACGTTGGCAACTACATCTCTTTTCCATTTCCATTTAAGAGTTCTTATGTGTTTCCACATCCCTTTGAGACTATAAAAAATAAAAAGATATCCGTTATAGACAACAGATCTTCCTTGTGAGGTTATGAAATAATTATCAATTACGTGATGATGGGAATTTTTAATCCTTTTCTTCAACTTGAGCCACATCTTTATCCAGTTAAGAAATAAGTAAGACAAAATTTCAATCAAAATATGGACAACAGTTTTAAGTAGAAATCTTATGTAGCCCCTGCTAAATCATTTATTTTAAAAAATAATCATTTAATGAATTTATTTTTATTTTTTGAAAAGGAAGATCAAACCTCATTATAAACTCTCACTCAACTCCCTTGTAGCTAGAAGAGGAGTTGATTATACTGGTATTCCAATATTAGAAGACCACTGATATCAAATTGTTTAAGATAACAATATTTTTCCTAACCCACTGATGGTTTATAGCATAATGGTTATAATAGGCTGATATACGAGCTGCCTCAGTAATATCAAACTTATTTTTAAAGATAAAAGCTTGGAATTTTAAGTGTACGCAAGTGTTTTCCTTAATTCCAGAATCCTCATCGATAGTGTATTTTTTCACGGGTTTTGGCATACATTCCCATCAGCAACATACGAGTATTTTCAGAGTCATTTTAAAATATGATATTATGTACATTTTATTGTGTCGTCTATTGGAAAGCAACTTCTACCCCTCTTATTTCTAGCTCCTATATGTTACTAAAGTTAACATGCAATCCATTTGTTTTAGTTGTCCCTGCATAATTACTAAGAGTCATACCAATCCCAGAAGTGGTGGTATTATTCAACATTGATAAGGTTATGTTAATTTTAACATACATGAACACCTTATTCCTATCAGGTTCTACATGAGTTATCTCCAATTTTTCATCATTCAAAGGGTTGTAATAAAGTGTTTGTATAATGTCAAGAGGATGATTAAGTTGTGAGAGAGAAGTGAAGGAAGCGGCTACAGACCGAGATAGAGATAGAGATATGGTTTTTGCTTTTTGCTTTGGTTATTTTATCTGTAATCGCTAAAATAAAGTAGGTATAACAATCTTTGGATTAAGACCAACAACGTCGAACCTGTAAATATGATCCACATATAACAATCTTAAGAACACCACAAAAACAAAAAATCGAACAGTGTAGCAGATATATACTAATGCAGTTGTTAACAAAAATGAACATTAAAACATCCATTTCAGTATCCATATAATGTCAACAAAATAAAATAAATAGCAACACCATGCATCATATGATCAAATACATATTAACAACATATAACTCAACATAACCTGAAAAACACAAACAAAACATATTATCCATTGTACAACAAAATATGTACTAAACATCCGAGACTCAAACAAAGCATATTATCTATAATACAACGATATATGCATCAGTCTAGTGGTACCACACATCTTATAGATATATAAAAAAAAGCATATAATCAACAGTACAACGAAATATGTATCGTAGGATCGTAACAAATCTCAAAAAAAAAAAAAAAAAACATGATTTTAAGAAAATAAAAGTAAATCGAATCAAACAGATGAAGAATGAGATAAGCACTTGTATATTTTATAAAAGGAGAGTTCTCTCTCGATTAATGTTAAGCTGAAAAACATTCTTCTCGAGTTAATGTGATCAAGGAATTAGATAGGAGTAACTGGATTCATCTTCCATTCAAGTGTTGAAAGAATCAAAAGCTTCAATCTCTTGATTGGTTTAGCTGAGATGGATATGACAGTCTATTTGATTTTTTTTGTATAAGGAATTTATTGTAGTATATTTTTCAAGTAAATGGATTCATCTATTTAATATCACTCAGTGTTCTTTGAGATGAATGTGTTGACAGTCTATTTGATTTTTTTTGTTTTTCTCCTAGATTAACATTTATTTTTGTTTTTTACAGCTTCAAGAGCTTCTTGCTAAAATCAATATTGAAAACAACGTTGTTGCAGGAGATGTGGAAGAAAAAAAGGTTGATAGTGATGTCAATGTTGATGGTGATGTCGATGAAATAGTGACTCTTAATATGTTATTTAGATCTCTGATACATGGCCTGTACGACTCCGCCAAGTTTTGGGGAGTTGAAATTCCAGAGCAATTGGCTTCAACAACTGTTGTTGGTGACTTTACCCATGTTAGGGACGTTGCTGCTATCAAGGAGGTGCTATCACCCGTAATTCGAGCAAGCCAGGCAGTAGAAGGAGCTTGAATTTCTCTAGCAGCTCTCTGGTTGGTTGGTTGGTTGGTTTATCTATCTAGTTCTATTTTTTTTTTAAAACTCTATAACTATGCTTTGTTCTGTGGGAAACAATTTTAAGCTTATCTAAGTACTATGGATGTTTATTTAAGTAATACTAGTGTATATACGAACGCGCGATGCACCTACCGTTTCCACTCTTAAGCAAATCGAACTTTTCATTCGATAATTTTTGGTTAGAAATATTCATTTATATATAAATGTGTTTTTGTATGCATTATTTTACATAATATATAACATAATGTAATTTATTTTTCAGAAGGAAGACTTCCTTATCTACAACATTTTTCTTAAACGTGCCCTTCCAAGAGTAATACGAAAAATAACAACAAAGGTAAAGCTTAATTCTTTAAATAAATAATCGCACAATGTACATCATAGAAATCAATATTAGGGAAAAGTTACTAATCAAAAAAGCAATATCAAAGTCAAGATTTGCTGCGTGTACATATCTAACCAAAAAGTTGCATATGTTTTTCAAAGTCCAAGCAGACTCATATTCATACTTATAACTTGTATCTAAAGTTTTATTATCTTGGTGTTGGTGACATAATCAAACTAATTAACAATTTAATTGATCACAAGTTTTCGTAGTGGTAGTAAATCCTTGGATAAAAATAGTACTTGGTGCGGTTATTGTGCTTAAATCATTTTTATGATTCCATATTTTAGGAACCATAAGAATGATGGAAAAGCCCCATGAAAGGAATATTAATGATTCGTATAAATCACTTAAGAAAAAATATTCTGAATAAATCCGTTATGAATTGAATAACCCTTTTGAAGCTTTCATCTCTAGAAACAGGCTCGGTTGTATGTGGTTTAATGTCTGGTATCCAATAATCATCTTAGATATCAATATTTCCCTCCCCTATTACTATTAAAAATTTAGTTTCAACTTCTTTACCATTTGGATTTTACTAAAAAAAAATAGTAACAAAATTGTAAAATAGTGTGAGAATAACCATGTGAACAGATCTCTTCTCCAATTTCAATTAAAAACTTGGTTATCATATGATAAATTATCTTTCAAGGGTTTTTGTTACTTTTTCTCCCAAAGAATTTGAACACAAATTTTAGTGTTGGTTTGTACAAGCGAGTTACGAGGTTGGTAAGATTATTTGGCCACGTGCCACCGTTTCAAAGGTTCACAGGGTAACTAGGTAGGAATAAGCGGCAATAACTGTTTTCACTTATGAACTGGCTTCTACGGGTTATTTAGAGAATTGTTTTTTGACATAACCCCTTCTAAACACTTTTTTCTTTTAAAGGCTTGAATCCCAAAAGTTATATTAAAGTATAAACCTCTTTTTCAAAGAAGAAAGTCAAGTACTATAAGCCCATGTAACTAGGTAATAAGAAGAAAGAAAAATTCTTTTATCCTGATGATGTGATGAGTTTTGAACTCAGATCATTTGTATTATCACCCGATAATTTTACCATTATATTACAATAATATTTACCTTCTAAACATATTTTTAATTATTATATTATATATTTATGTTATTTTTTATTTTTACCATCTTTTACTTTTTATCCAAAATATGAGTCCTAATCGGATAAGATGCCTACTTTCAATGAATGGTGTTAGTCCAGTTAAAGCCACACCAACGTAATCGAAAAGGGGGAGACAAACAAACAATTTCCTCCAATCCGATTATAAACGCACCAGCCAGTTGTCTTTCGCTCGAGACAAAAAAAAATCGTGCTTCTGTTTGCAGTTTGCACGGGCTAAAAAGTATGCTGTATATGATATGATATGTGGATGGTGACGAAATCTTTCTCAAAAAAAAAACGTGTAAAGATGCAGCAAAAGTAGTATAATCCATGGAAAGTCGATTGATACAAAAATGACATTCTTTTCTTGGACATTAAGTGACAAGTAATATGTCTCTTCTTTTTCTTTTCTGCTCCTTGTAAAGGCATTGGTTTCTAAGAAAGATTTCCATGCATTCATCGGAAGTTTTTCCTTTGATTTATTATTTTATATGCTTTTGTTAGGTAATTGACTCCGAAAGAAAACTGAACAGAAAGAAAATTTGCAAGACTATAATTTTCTTTGCTACTTTTGACTAACTAAATCTGATTACCTTTTTTTTTTGTTTTGGTTATACAAATTGGTGTAGCATTAACCGTGATCCTCGTAGGTTCCTATAATTAGCCTCCTCAACCTCTCTAATTCTTTATATTTATTATGTATCGATTATGGTGGTTGCATAATAATTTTGACAACCGCTTAACGATATTTGTGTTAGAAGAAATAATCACCTCTGACTTTATCGTAAAAAGCTTAAAATTTTCTATTGTTGTTTATTCTTGTTGTCTAGATCTTTTTAAGGAATTCCTACAAGATAAAATTTGTAAAACTACGACGTACGATTTTTTAGATACATTATATTTTTAATTTAATTGTAAATTATACTCCCCAAAAAACTAAAGGTACTTATGTTTATTCTTTATTTTTTACTTTTTATAATTTCAAATAAATATAGGCCTAGGAATAACTTTGAAATTACTAGAACTAGGGAGTAGGAATCTCTTATTTATTTTTATTTAAAAAGAAAAAACCTTAGCTTAATTTTCCCTTTACCTAATGCTATAGATGGGCAAGTAGATCACATGGGCTCCTAACTTTCTTACTAAGTCGGCTGAAAATAAGTTATTGTATTAGATGTATGGGCTTGGTCTTTAAAAATAAATGAGGTTATTAGTGGGCTAAAAAGCAAATATTAGAAATCTAATTTATGCACCACCTTCATGTAAAATTTTTGGGCTAAAAAAAGCAAATATCAGAAATCTAATTTATGCGACACAAGTAGAAATTTGTGTTGAGGGCGGCTGGAATTCTAGAGGGGCATCTCTAGGATTATTATGTTTAGGTAGAGGGATATAGGGTGTCCTAGTACATAGAAAATGACTAAATCACCCTTAAATTAACTATATTACATATTACCCTTTCCACTATAAACCTAAATTTAAAACAAATGAAAATCGAATTTTTTTTACAATCAATCGACAAAAAATCGATCGACTACAACAACAAAACGATAAACAAATCAATCAAGAATTCCAAATACCTCAACAAATAGTTTAGCGTCCGGGCATAGTTTATCTTAGAAAATAGAATCGACAAACAATTTTAGAAATGAGACATGCTTTGAGGAAATAACTCCCAATAATATGAAGATAAATAATACAATTCTGCAACTGACATATGTTTGTTGGATTCGATTTAAAGGATGCATGTGAAACAATTTTTATGATTTGAATATCTGCGAATACTTAAACATAGCTTGCAAAAGTGTGAAGATGATAAAAGCAACTGAATGCCATTTTAGACTTCTTGGGCCTAATTTTACGCTTTTATGTTGTGATGGATCTTGCAATAAGCCTGGTTTAGCTGGGTATGGATTTATCTATTGAGGTCGTTTTGGTGATTATTAGTTTGTTGAGGAAGGTGGTATTGGTATAACCTGCAACTACATTGTAGAGGTTGTAGCTGTAGTAAAATCTCAAGAATGGGGCATTGCTAACCAAGGATTTAAGTGCGGTATGATTCTAGGTATGCAATTCAAGCTTTTATAAGAGTGAAATTCCTTGGATTTTCTAGTCTAGGTGGAAGACTATTTGTAACCGGTAAAAAAAAAATACATTTTAGGCATGAATATCTTAAAATCTAGTTTTCAGCCGATACTTGGGCTAAGAAAGGAGTTGCGTCAGGTGATATCCAAATTTTTGTTTACGATTCAAGGCCTAGCTTTATGACTAGACTAGAATATCCAAATAGTTCTTATTTTCCATGCAAGTTAGCTTATAATGTGAATCCAATGGATTCTATAGCCTGTGGGGCTCTTGAATTGTTCTGTAATATGTTTGGTAGTTTAATAAAAAGAATTAAGAAAAACAATAAACACTTCGATGAGACATGCTTTCGACAATTATACTGGAAGGAGCGCAACAATCAAATCTTCTATCAACAAAATATGAATTATTGTTCAGATAATCAATGCCTCGGAGTTGTTACTTTTTACATAGGCTTTAATCATTAAAGGTTTTGTGAGTAACTTTTTAGCCAGGCCGGCCTTGGGCCTATGTAGACCATGCCTTGCATTAGGTCACATAATTTCAAGAGCCACAAAATATCCTCATTTTTACATGTACTTATCCTACACAAAAAAGAAAATTCTTTATGAATTAAATTATTTTAAATGGCTACAATATAATATTGTAAAGGGCCAGTTATTAAAATTTTAAGTGCCACAAATTAAACTTTGATAAATTTATTTACTCACAAAATAATTACACTTTTTTTTTTATCAAAAAAGTTAAAAAAAGAATATAATCTGAGATCTTATCTTCTAGCCAGGCTTGAAATAACTTAGGTTCATGTTATATAGGTGTTATATTTTACATTAACTGATTGATTTAGTGTCTTATACCTCCTATCAGTAATAATAGTATTAGTAGTATTTTGTGATAAGAATCAAAGTATATATATTGAATTTTTTAGTAATATTATACATGATTTTACGTGTGAAATTATGTAAAAAAGTCAAAAAATCAAGTAATTAGATGAAAAAAAAATCTTGAATCATAGGTATAAATTCTATTAAAAGTTTTTACCTAAAACAGGATTTCACAATAAATGACTTTGAATTGGACTACTAAAATATCAGGATCAGGCATGATTTTCTAGGATATCATGATTAGCAGGGTCAAGATTTATTTTGAAACTTCTTAATGTTGTTTTGATTGTGGTAGCTCATCGTGACTGATCCTATGTACCATTTAAAGGTGTTCTCTTAGAGGTTGCATTCTTTTGTTCCTTTTTTTCTCTTTCGTACTAATGGAGTATTCTTAGCAAGTCAAAAAAAAAAAAAACGAAAAAAAAACGAATTATAACGCCTCAGCTAGCCCCGTCCGTAATAGGAGAGGTGATGGTGCTACATAAGCATAGAAAAAGAAGCAACTCCTTAACGTCTGGACGGAAAATACAAGGTGACGGAATTAAATACCAAATATCTGGTGGTCCTGTTATTTAATTTAATTTAAGAAAGTATTTAAACTATTTATTTTGAACATTCATTGTAAGTAAGAAGTCATCGTCCTCATAAATACAAACGAGACCACTAGACAATACACAGCGTAAGCACGTATGTCAAAATTCGATTTAGTGCAGGATATCTATTTGGACTTTTTCTTTATACAGCAAATAAAGCAGCCTAGCTTGATCTTGGTAAGCCTTAACCACCGATCCATTGTTTTGATTCTCGTTTACCTGGAAACAAAATAGGACCAAATAAATGCGTGAGTATCTCATACGAGTTTGATTAGGATGGACCGAATTAATATCCCCATGTAACTGCAACTTCCACTTACGACCCAATAAATCTAATTTCTAAGGGAACATTATTACTTCACCCCTTGAATTTGGGATCTTTTAAATATATTTTTGACATTTATTATCATATACTTCCTTCGTCCCGGTAAAAAAAATACTATTATCTTTGCAGTATTAATTTTTCTTTGCAGTATTATCTGTTGCATTTGTTGTTTCATTGTAACGGTCAGATGTTAGATTACTCATTTAGCTTTTATATCATATTGGATTGTTTCCATTGCAGTTGTATATGTCAGTGCGCTTGTGTCTTGGAGGATCTGGCCTAAAAGCTCCGTTATGTGTTAGTCGCGAGTTGTCGCTGTTAGTTTCATTATCTAAACTTTTGATTTCATTGTGTGAATTTACCAATGCGGGATTTCCCCCCGAGGTCTTCTAGTTCCTGGAGGTGGCCTAACTGACTATTCCCTTGCTAAAGAGTGAAATCCAGATGAATTATACTCCCTCCGTCACAAATAAAAAAGTGATATTTTTATTTTTCCATAAATTATAACGTTATTTCCTATTTAACTTATTTTAGATAAAAATAAAAAAGTGAAAGTGCCATTTTTCCTGAGACCGAAATAGTATATGGGATTCATGAAGGAAAATAGAGGCCAACTTGGTGAATGCCACGATTATTTATGGAAGTAATCAGTTTTTTTTCTTTGTTTTACTTTTAAAAAGAGAGGAAATAATCAGATGACAAGCTCTCGCACGTGTCTACTGATGTTCAGAGTAACTGTTGGATCTGCAACAATGGAAAACACTAAACAAAAGAAATTTGTTAAGGTTAGGAAATCTCTGATGATGCACACACAATGGACAGAGCCACCTGCTCAGCAAATTGTCGTTAACACAATAGTTCTCGGGTACTCCTCAAGAATGAGAGATGCTATACCCCAACAGAGGAGATGTGTCTAGGATAGAAATGCCCGTTATAATTAGTATAAGCACAATACTAATCACCCTCAAGAACATAACAACAAGATAGAAGTGGAAGGGAAATAAACAAAGCAATGCGTAAAAAAAAGCAAGAAAATGGGAAAAGAAGACAGGATAGTAGCTGCTTCTGGAGTGAATATTAATGGAGAAATTCGTTCTCTTTTTATAGGTAGAAGAAGAAGAGAATGTTGCAATAATCACGGATATTAAGTTTGAATATTAATTCCACGCATTAATCATGGAGATAATGGTTAAAACGGATATAAAACGGTTAAGAATAATTCTCTCCTAAAGACTCGTCGGGTCATACGCCCCCATAATTAAAACAAGATTTGAATTAGTCAAAAAACGTAAGTCTTGGTTGCTCCGCAGCCTCAGCTACGCCCACAACACACACTCAGACCCGCAGCAGCAGCCACGGTCACACCCGAATCCGCAGCCACAACCATAGCCATAACCACAAGCACGCAAGCGCACAAGCGCGCAAGCACGCAAGCTCGCAAGCTGCAAGCGTGCGTGCTTAGGTGTGAAGCACCGCACATGTGTGAAAAGCATGTGTGCACCAACTAGCTCATTGCCTTAGTCCTCCCCCAACCACAAAAGCTTCTAAACCCTAAGGGCCCTCTCTTAGTTGCAATTTTTGTGGTAATAAGGAGAGAACTAATCTCTAGTCTCTCCAATGTGGGATTAAAAGTTCTTCATTCACAACAGTGAAAAATGAGCTATTCACCCTTAGTGACATCTAGGTCCTAAGGTCCATTCTCACCAAGACTAAAATTCATTTTAAAGTTAACTTTTCTCTAACAATCCCCCACATGAATGAAAACCCGATAAAAATCAAAAAATCAGAAAGCGAGAAATACCTCTTAGGCAATAGGCGTCCATAAGGTCTTGAACCTTTGCTTAGTGAGAAATTACCGGAACTACTTGAAGGACAGTGAACGCGATGTCTTGAACTGCCATCGTTTGGTGTAGTTCATCAATAAATTCCACGCGTGATATCTCTCTAGGTGCTGTTAAGTTCGTGCCGTAGTGTCCATTTTGGCCATGGACGTATCCCGTTTCTCAGAATGCTCTAGAGAATCATCTCAATTCTCATAGGAAGCGGCCCACTTCCTCATTCACATAGGTGAGTTCTATCAAGAGTGTTTACTGCTACACCCCACTTCAATCTTAAATTGAAACTATATAACGCATTAAGACTTAATAAAAAGTCATCCTCACATGCAGTCACATTATCACGTCTACACCATAGGGAAGGGACAAAGAATGAAATTCTCTCATAGTGTTTCCTTTAACCCACCAAAAATTAGTTGTCTCATTCGAAACCTTGATCTTAGGATCTCCAGTCAGCAAGGTTGAGTATCCTTCATGGCAAGTTTAATTGATGAGCTTAAGCCCCATCCCCCTCGATGCATTACTAACTATCTCCTTGGACAAACCTTTTGTAAAAGGGTCCGAGATATCTTCCTTAGACCTCACAAAGTCAACAGAAATAACGCCAGTTGAGATTAGTTGTTTTAGGGAATTGTGTCTTCTACGAATGTGTATAGACTTCCCATTATAGTTGCTGTTTTTAGCATTAGCTATTGCAGCTTGACTATCACAATGTATAGATATAGCTAGAACAGGCCTATGCCAAAGAGGAATGTCTTCTAAAAAGCATCTTAGCCAAGAGGCTTTCTCTCCTGCTTTATCTAATGCAATAAACTCTGATTCCATAGTGGATCGAGCTATACATGTCTGTTTGGAACTCTTCCAAGATACAAACCCGCACGCTAGAGTGAAAACATATCCACTCGTAGACTTAGACTCTTCTGAGTCCGATATCCAGTTTGTGTCACAAAATCCTTCAAGGACCGCATGGTATCTCTCATAATTTAAACAAAAGTTTAAAGTGTACCTTAAGTACTTTAACACTATAATAAGTGCATCCCAATGCTCCTGTCCCGGATTACATGTATACCTACTCAACCTACTCACATCATAAGCAATGTCTAGTCTAGTACAATTCATCAAATACATCAGACTTCCTATAACACGTGAATATTCAAGTTGCGAAAATCCATTACCCTTATTCTTTTTGAGTCTACAACAAGGATCATAAGGATTACAAGCAGGTTTACAATCAAGATGGTTATATTTTCTAAGCACAGATTCAACATAATGAGATTGACTAAGACTATATCCATTAGAATTTCTTCTAATCTTCATCCCTAATATTACATCAGCGGGGCCTAAGTCTTTCATGTCAAAGTTCTCATTTAGCATGCTCTCAGTGGAAATAATTACATCCATGTTTGTATCAAGTATAAGCATATCATCAACATACAAGCATACAATCACACATGCATCATTCACAATTTTAGTATAAACACACTTGTCATATTCATTTATTTTAAAACCACTAGAAATCATGACATGATCAAATTTTGCATGTCATTGTTTAGGTGCTTGTTTCAAACAATACAAATATTTTTTCAGTCTACAAACTTTTTTTTCACAACCTTTCACTACAAAGCCCTTAGGTTGGTCCATATAAATTTCTTCATCTAATTCATCATTTAGAAAAACTGTTTTTACATCCATTTGATGTATATCTAAGTTATGAATGGCAGCAATAGCAATTAACATCCTAATGGAAGTAATTCTCATAACAGGTGAATAAGTATCAAAGAAATCCACACCTTCTATTTGTTTATAGCCTTTAGCTACTAGTCTAGCTTTGTATTTTTCCAAAGTTCCATCTACTTTACGTTTCCTTTTGAAGATCCACTTACAACCTATGGGTTTACACCCTAGAGGTAAATCTACAATCTCCCAAGTCCCAAGTATCATTTTGTATAATGGAATCCATTTCACTAATGGCAAATTCTTTCTACCATGAAGCTTCATAAGAAGTCATGGCTTCTCTATAAGTATGTGGATCAGTCTCAGTTAGGCATGTTATGAAGTCTGGCCCAAAAGATTTTTCAGTTCTAATTCTTTTACCTCTTCTAGGCTCAAATTCATCTTCCTCTAAAGGTGATGTATGACTAGTGGAAGGAACGTCTAGGGGATCAAAACATATCATGCGAGATTCAAATTTCAAAGGAAAAACATTTTCAAAAAACACAACATACCTAGATTCCATAATAGTATTCACACAAATTTCAGAAAATTCAGAACTTACAACCATAAATCTATATGCAGTAGTATGTTCAGGATACCCTATGAAGACACAATCAACAGTTTTGGGTCCTATCTTGGTCCTCTTAGGTGGAGGAATTGACACCTTAGCCAAACACCCCCACACTTTAAAGTATGCATAAGAAGGTTGTCTACCTTTCCGTAACTCATATGGATTTTTGTATGATCCTTTAAAGGGTACTCTGTTCAATACATAGCAAGCTGATAGGACGGCCTCCCCCACAAGTTTGCAGGTAATCCTGAACTAATTAACATGACATTCATCATCTCCTTAAGGGTTCGGTTTTTCCGTTCAACCACACCATTAGATTGTGGTGAATAAGGAGGGGTTACTTCATGTATGATACCATGTTATATGCAAAAGTCTCCTATAGGGATTACATACTCACCACCACGGTCAGACCTAACAGTTTTAATGGTAGCATTCATTTGGTTTTCAACTTCTAGTTTATATATTTTAAAGGCTTCTAAGGCATCATCCTTTCCCTTAAGTAAATATATGTGACAGTACCTCGTACAATCATCTATGAAGGTGACAAACCATTTCTTACCACCTCTAATTTGGACTGATTTCATGTCAACTAGGTCTGAGTGAAGTAATTCTAAGGGTTTAGAATTTCTATGAATATTTTTTCTATAAGATTTCTTAGCATATTTTGATTCAACACATATTTCACATTTATGTTCATTTTCCAATGTAAATTTGGGAATGCAGCCTATGCTAGCCAGTTTATTCATTGACTTATAGTTTACATGACCAAGTCTACCATGCCAAACATTCAATGACATACAAACATAAGCAGAAGAATCAAATTTATTCATTTCAACAGAGGTTACATTAAGTTTGTAAAGACCCTCAGTCTTATAACCCTTTCTTACATAATCATTACCCTTAGTGACAATAACTTTCCCAGATTCAAATACAAGTTTAAAAACCTTATCATCTAAAACACCACAAGATACAAGATTTTTGCAGATGTCCGGAACATGAAGAACTTCATTCAATGTGAGAGTTTTCCCTAGCCCAACCTTGCCTTTTCCCGCAACCTGTGCTGCGGACGAGTTACCCATGTAGAGTTTTTCTCCTTCCCTTACCTTCTGATAGGAGGTGAACATATCTTTGTTTCCGCAGACATGCTTGGTAGCACCAGAGTCCACCCACCAGTCTCTCACATTGGTTACAAAATTGACTTCAGACACCGTGCCAGAAAACTCGCTCTTGTTGTTCTCAACCAAATTAGCATTGTTTTTCTTGTTATTAAAATCCTTACGTTTTCTACAATGCATTTCCATATGGCCAGGAAGTCCGTAAACATAACAAGCACCTTTAATTTTACCAATGCCAGATTTGAGTTTCAAAAATGTACCTTTCTTGTGCGGACCAGGTTTGCGGTTGCTGCGGTCCAGGCTTGCGAAAGACTTGTGTTCAGTTACATGAGCTCTGTTGGACACGTCCCTTGCGGAAGATACGTTTTTCTCTTTTGAACACATCAATTCTTTCACTTGAATCTTCTTACCCAATTCAACCATACTGACTTCAACAGTTTCATGTCTCAATCTTCGTTTGTATTCATACCATGAAGAAGGTAATTTCTCAATCACCGCAGACACTTGAAACGTTTCATCAATCACCATACCTTCAGCAATAATTTCATTAATAATGCGCTGAAGCTCAAGGAATTGATCAACTACAGATTTATCATTAGACATTTTGTATTCCAGGAACCTAGCAACAAAAAATTTCTTGCTTCCAGCCGTTTCCGGTTGATATTTTTCTTCTAAGGAAGCCCATAAATCATAAGCAGAAAATTTCTCTTTTGCATTATAGAAATCATACAATACATCTTCTAAACGGTTAAGAATATGATTCATTGCCATATAGTTCTGTCTACCCCAACTCTCCAATTCTTTTTCATTTACAGCATCATTCAAACTATCATCAAATGATTTTAGAACTAGTTCATCTAACATATGGAAACTCAGAAAGAAGAGCATCTTGGATTGCCATCTTTTGAAATCTTTGCCACTGAATTTTTCTGGTCTGACTACATCATTCTTACCCATTGTTACAGAAGAAATTGATATTGTGTTAAGATTGTTGGATCTGCAACAATGGAAAACACTAAACAAAAGAAATTTGTTAAGGTTAGGAAATCTCTGATGATGCACACACAATGGACAGAGCCACCTGCTCAGCAAATTGCCCTTAACACAATAGTCCTCGGGTACTCCTCAAGAATGAGAGATGTTATACCCCAACAGAGGAGATGTGTCCAGGATATACCTGTCCTTTATGATTAGTATAATCACAATACTAATCACCCTCAAGAACTTAACAACAAGATATAAGTGGAAGGGAAATAAAAAAGCAATGCACAAAACAAAGCAAGAAGAGGGGAAAAGAAGACAGGATAGTAGCTGCTTCTGAAGTGAATTTTAATGGAGAAATTTGTTTTCTTTTTATAGGTAGAAGAAGAAGAGAATGGCAATAATCACGAATATTAAGTTTGAATATTAATTCCACGCATTAATCATGGAGATAATGGTTAAAACGGATATAATACGGTTAATAATAATTCTCTCCTAAAGACTCACCGGGTCATACGCCCCCATAATTAAAACAAGATTCGAATTAGTCAAAAAACGTAAGTCTTGGTTGGTCCGCAGCCTCAGAGATGCCCGCAACACCAACTCAGACCCGCAGCAGCAGCCACGGTCACATCCGCATCCGCAGCCACATCCACAACCACAGCCGCATCCGCAAGGCCGCAAGTCCGCAAGCACGCAAGCGCACAAGCACGCAAGCTCGCAAGCTATGCAAGATACACAATCTACGCAAGCCGCAAGCGTGCGTGCTTCGGTGCGAAGCACCGACATGTGTGAAAAGCATGTGTGCACCAACTAGCCCATTGTCTTAGTCCTCCCCCAACCACAAAAGCTTCTAAACCTAAGGGCCCTCCCTTAGTTGCAATTTTTATGGTAATAAGGAGAGAACTAATCTCTAGTCTCTCCAATGTGGGACTAAAGGTTCTTCATTCACAACAGTGAAAAATGAGCTATTCACCCTTAGTGACATCTAGGTCCTAAGGTCCATCCCCACCAAGACTAAAATTCATTTTACAGTTCATTTTTCTCCAACAGTAATTACACGAGCAAATAGTTAATATGTTCAATTTTTAATGTCACCCCCCATAACTACTTATACAAATTACAGAGAGTGTTGAATTCTGTCATTTTCTCATCCACCATGTCATTCTTTCTTACCATGTGATGTCACACTAATCATGTATATCTTCCTTTTTTTTTATTCTTAATCATCTTTCTAATCATATTTTAGATTTTCAGGACCTTAATCACGTTGTCAATTAATTTGTTTTTTTTCTTTTCTGACCTTGATCATTGTTAAGTATAGTCAAGCCAATCTTATTTGACTTAGTTAGTATTTGACCTATGTAGTAAGGCCATCTGTATTGGTCTCATCTTTATATACTATCTCAGATAGTATTGTGATGACTCTATTGATTCAGACACAATATTTCTTTTACACCATTTTATTCAACGTTTCTCATGGTATCAGATAGATACCCGATTCAAATCTAAAATTCTTCTTTCTACAATTCTTTTAACAAATTTCTTTCATCAATCGGTTGATTTATCATCTTTATCTGATTCTTCTTCTTCGATTTCATCATTTCATTATCAAATCTTCAATGCTGCTTGTGTTCTTCCTTTACTTCAAATCTTTAGTGCCAATTACAAGAAGGATGGTGAATCCAACACAGAATATTAATTCTCAACCAAATTTTTAGAATTCTCAATCAAATTTACAGAATCCATGGTCTAATTTCAATAATGGGACAAGTTCATCCGCTGCGAACTCTACCAACACATATTTTTCACTACTTTTTAATAACATTTCTAATTTTGTTTCAATAAAATTAGATTCAACAAATTATTTGCTTTGGAGAGATCAATTTGAATCTACATTGATATCTACTGATTTGTTTGGGTATGTTGATGGAGAATATCAAGAACCACCAAAAGAAATTGTTCTTGATGGAGTTGTAATCTCTAATCATAAATGGATCTATTGGAGGAAGATTGATTGCTTTGTTGCTAGTTGTTTTAAAGCCACTTTCACTCCTACATATCAGGTGACATTCTTAGTCTTTCTTCTGCTCGAGAAATTTGGGTTTTTCTTGAATCAAGTTTTAAACAACAATTTACTGCAAGAAAGAATATACTTAGAAATAAATTGCATAATATGAGGAAAGCTAATCTGTCGATATTAGATTATCTTCATACTATTAAAAAAATTGTTGCTAATCTAGCTGCTGTAGGGGAGAAAGTTTTTGAATTTGATCTACTAATGCATATTCTAAATGGGTTAGGAAAGGATTATGTAAACTTTGTAATTTCATCTCAGAATCGTGAAACATCTTTCACCTTTGCTGAAATCAAGGCAAGATTACTAAATCATGAACAATGGCTTCTTAATAAGAAAAATAGTCTTCTGTTTTTTATGAATCTCAAAATCCTGCTGCCCTTTACAGTAAAAATACTGGAAATGGTTCTACTTCTCACAACAATGGGTATAGGCACAAGTTCAAGAATGGTGGTCAATTTAATAATAATCAATTTCATGGAGGAACATCATCTGGATCAGGTGGATATGTTAATTCAAGGAGACAACAAACAAATTTTTCTAAAGTAGAATGTCAAATTTGTCACAAGATGGGTCATTATGCAAGCAGATGTAGATTTAGATATCATCCACCACCTAACAACAATACTAATACTTCTCCTAGTTTTGTACATGAAGCTTATGAAACTGAAATACAACAAGCTTTTACAAGTATGGATTTTAAAAATCCTTCTACAAATGGTGATACTTCACATTCAGCTTATTGGCTATCTGATTTTGGAGCATCTACTCATATGACTGGGGATTCTTCTATTTTTGCATTCTACTTATCCTTATGCTGGCAAGGAGAAGGTTCAAGTTGGTAATGGTATGACATTGCCTATCTCTCTTACTGGTTGTTCTTCTTTGAAACACCTACAACTAGTTTTAGATTAAACAATGTTATGCATGTGCCTGCTATGAAACACAATTTACTATTTTTTGCTAAGTTCACTAGATAACTGTTGTTAATTTAAGTTTTATCCATATGGATATGAGATTAGGAGTCTACATAATGATATTCTTTTGGATCAAGGAAGAATGGTTAATAACCTTTATCCAATATCACATATTCCTTTTAATATTACTCTCATGCAACACTCATTTGCATCTTATTTGACTTGTAGTTCTGATTTATGGCATATTAGACTAGGTCATCCCTCACAGAAAATTATTCAACATCTTCATTATAACAAGGATATAATGCTAAATTCTCAAAAATCTAATGTGCTTTGTCATCCCTGTCATCTTGATAAAAGCAATAGATTAACCTTTCAATTATCAGATTCACATGCTTCTTCTCCTTTAGCTCTTACACATTGTGATGTATGGGGTCCATCTCCAGTTCTTTCCTTATCAGGTCATAGATATTATATCGTTTTTATAGATGACTTTAACAGATTTCATTAGATTTATCCAATTTTGTTAAAATCTGATGCTCTATAATGTTTTAGGCATTTTAAAAATCTTGTTTCTTCTAAAATAGTGTCCTTTCAAACTGATGGTGCCTCTGAGATTATTAAAGGGCTATTTCTTAGAACCAACTGGTATTCTAATAAGAGTCTTTAAGCATAGGCACATTACTGAGATGGGGAATACTCTTATGTCTAATGCATCTTGTCCTAAGGAGTATTGGTTTGATGCATTCTTGTGTGCTACATATCTCATAAACATAACTCCAACCCCTATTCTTAATCTTCACTCTCCACTTTATGATTTGTTTCATGAAAAACTAGATTATTCTTTTTTTAAAATTTTTGGTTTCATATGTTATCCTTTTCTTGGTCATTCAAGACCAGATAAGATATCTCCAAAATCTGTAAAATGCATCTTTGTTGGATATAGTTCCTTACACAAGGGCTATAAATGTTTTAATCCAATAACAAAGAAAATGCACATTTCAAGGCATGTTGTATTTGATGAAAATTCATTTTATTATAATCATTCTACTTCTGAATTTTCTTCTCTTTACTATATTACTGAAATGCCTTCATCTACTCCTTCTGGTACTACTACTTCAATTATTACTAGATCACAGAGGAATTTTAAAGCCTAAATTTTTTCAGATTATGTCATAAATCACTCTGTTTTATATCCTATACCTGTTGCTTTCACATATTTATTAGCCATTCCATCTGAGCCTAAAGGATTTAAGACTGCCTCTAAAGATGCTAAATGGGTAGATTCTATGAAACTGGAATATGGAGCATTAATGGACAATGAGACTTGGGATTATGTTCTACCAGATCCAAACATAAAGATACTTGGATGTAAGTGGGTCTACAGGATAAAGTTAAAGGTTGATGGTACAATAAAGATACAAGTCTAGGCTAGTGGCCAAGGGGTATGACCAGCGAAATGAAATTGACTTCACTGAGATATTTAGTCCAGTGGTTAAAATTACAATTGTAAAAGTGGTTTTAACTATGGAAGTAAACAATAATTGGTCTATAAAGCAATTGGATGTTTCCAATGCTTTTTTACATGGACAACTTCAAGAAGATGTATATATATGTCAGCCTCCTGGATTTAATAATCCAGATTATCCAAATCATGTTATTCACTTAAAGAAAAACCTTTATGGTTTGAAATAAGCATTGATATGGATTTTAGATGGTGGTAAGAATGGGTTTCAAACTCTCGAACTTGTGAAGATTGATTTTAGATTCAAACTCTAATATTTAAACTAGAAAACTCAAAACAAAGTTGGTATCAAGATTAAAGAGGCACTGAGACTCAGAATTCAACCATTAACCAATTAAAGCGATTCAGTCTAATCAATATTCAAACAATTCTTTACATCTAAAGTGATTCTAATATGTTGCAAAAGTAGATTTTCAAAGTAACAATTGTAAATCGAAAGTATAGAACATCAAAAACCCTAGGCTAAGCATGCTCTATAAAAAAAATCACAATTGTTTAATAAAAATCCTTAAATCAATTTTTAATCAAAGCAAATAATCATAAAAGAAATTGCAAAAATCAACTAAAATAGAAATATACCACTTTTTTTGGAACAATGACTTCCTCCGTCGCCTCAGCAAAGGGGTTTAACTCCTCATATTAATCACTTGCTCAAAATAATGATTCATGGCTCAAAGTGTTTACAAATGATGAAAAAGGAGAAAAATAAAGAAAATAGTGAGTTTGCAACGTTTATAGGCGTCACAGACTCACTGTTACAAAGAAAGGATGAAGAAAAATGTTGCAAAGCTGAAGATATACGTTGCAAATGGATGAAGAATCTGCGGCTTAGACGTTAAAGAAATCGTTGTCGTAGCCTCTGTTATTCGTGTTCTTCAGCAGCAGCAGAGAAAAATTCTCTAAAGTGATTTGTTGTGCTTCTGGCCTCTGCCAGCCCCCCCTTAATTTGTTTCTCTCGACT
>JAJJMC010032716.1:2285345-2323614 GCA_023531435.1 Papaver californicum | reverse complement strand
GTGCTTCTGGCCTCTGCCAGCCCCCCCTTAATTTGTTTCTCTCGACTTCTTTATATGCTACAACAACAACCAAGCTTCCAAACCTCAAAAATATCTTGTAATCAATGCTTTTAATTTCGGCAGATCTTATTCTTGATGAGAAAGAAAATCTCGGTGATTTTCTTTTGAACAAGTACAACACGAACTTAATATTGTTGCCTTTGTTAAGACAATACTCTTGATGTTGATGCCTTAGTTGTTATTTTGTTTCCTTAATAAACTTGAGAAAATATCTTTTCAAATAAAGTCCGTGAGTGTATCCAACGAGATTCTTATGGATTTCACGTATTTAATTTGTGTACAACTCTTTGTTTTGGTAAGGAAAGAATATTCTTGTCTCAAAAACCAAAAATCTCCAATAATTCTCGTGTTTAATTCATACAGGCACTTTACAGCGAGATGAAATAGTTTCCCGCCTGTTTTTGAATTCAAATTGAAGGTGGGTGCCATGAACCAAGGCATGGGTGTCTTTATCATTTTCTTGTGGGTGTATTTAGTATTTTTCATGGGTGCCTTTAACACTTTTTAAGCCAAAATTCCATAAATGTTTATTCCTCCAAAAATACCTACAGACATAATAAAAAGACAATATTAATACAAAAGCTGAGTAATAGTGATATAAATATGAGACTAAATAAGACACATAAATGTGTCTATCAAGCACCAAGGGCTTGGTTTGACAAATTTAAGACGTTTTTGATTGCTTATGGTTTGTTCAGTCTAAAACACATTATTCAATGTTTGTGTTTACTACTCAGTATGATATGATGGTGTTATTTCTATATGTGGATGATATCTTATTAACTGGTAGTTCAGATTATATGATAAGTTCTTTGATAGAAGCTTTGAGTGAGAAATTTCCTATGAAATTATTTGGAGACATTCATTATTTCTTGGGTATAAAAGCCTCTAGAATAGATTCAACATTATATCCATCACAAAAGAAATATACTTTAGGTTTACTTGCTAAGGTTGATATGCTTGAATGTAAGCCCTGTGATACTCCAGTAGTCAAAGCTTCTAGAGCATCTATCACAGATGGTACTCTTCTTGATGATCCACAACAATACGGGACAATAGTTGGTGGTTTACGGTATTTGACACTAACAAGACCAGATATTTGTTTTAAGGTCAACTATGTCTCTCAGTTTATGCATGCTCCAACTGAGATACATTTTAATCTAGTAAAAAGAATAATGAGATACCTAAAAGGGTATATTGGTCAGGGAATATACCTATAAAAAGGTGATATTCACTCCTTGTGTGCTTATACTGATTCTGACTGGGCTGGATGTCCTGACAGTAGAAGATCCACATCAGGTTGTGCTGTTTTTACGGGTTCATATTTAATATTTGGTCATCTAAGAAACAATATACTTTGTCTAGATCTTCAGCTGAAGCCGAATATAAGTGCTTATCTGTGGCAGCTTCAGAGTTGAAATGGCTTTCTTATCTTTTTGCTGATCTAAATGTTGAAGTTAAACTTCCTATTAAACTGTTATGTGACAACACAAGTGCCATAAGCTTGGCTTCTAATCCTGTTTTCCATGACAGGACAAAGCATGTAGAGATTGACTTTCATGTTATTAAAGAGATGGTAGATAGTGGATTTCTCAACATAACTCATGTCAGATCTGAAGCTCAATTAGCAGACATCTTCACCAAGGGATTATGCTCTCCAACTTTCTCAAGTCTGTTACAACAGCTACTTAGTGGATTTACTTCAGCATAGAGTTTTTTTTTATTGCTTTCTGTTTGTTTGTCTAAGAGATAGTAAGGTCTTTTCTTATACTGCATTTTATTTTAGTCCTTGATTGTACAAGCTGATACTTTGCTATTCTTGCAATTATTAGCTTGAGGAGGTATGTTAAGTATAGCCAAGTCAATCTTATTTGACTTAGTTAGTATTTAACTTCTGCAATAAGGCCGTCTGTCTTGGCCTCATCTTTACATACTATCTTAGATAGTATTGTAATGACTCTATTGATTCAGACACAATATTTCTTTTACACCATTTTATTCATCGTTTCTCATGACACAAATTAATTGGTTCAATGTTTAATCGGGGAAACCGTGCATGTGCTTATGGCCAAGTGGGTCTACATCAACTTGCCTAATTCAGGTTTCTCCTCTTGGTACCATGACATGTGTGTGACTGTGTTCTTCATCAAACATAATAACTTCTGTTACAGCCTTGACTTTTATTGTAATTAGTATTAGGCCAGTATATTAGTGTCTCTTAATTGTCTCTGCTCCAACCGTATTCGTATATACCTTTGTTCTCTGTTAGTATTAACTAATCATTCATTATGTGCATTAATTAAGATTCTATTACCTTGATTCTGAATTCAGTTAATGCATAATTTAATGGCTTTTACGCGTGTCAGCATTTACATAGCTGGTCCCCAATTATAAAACTGTTGGATTCAATTATGGACAAGAACACATTCAGTAATGTAGTATCCATCGAACTGTTACACCTGCGGTTTTCCCCTTATTTTTGAAGCATGAGAATTGCATCACGAACAACCGCATCTCGTTGTTTCTTTCTTGTGGTCCTCTCCTCTGATTTAGGCTAGCATTCATAGCGTATCTTAAGATTCAGGTAGACAATGTATATAATGTAGTTTGGTTCTCTACGACTTAAAAACTGTGTCACATTATTACCGGTGGTCCTAACTAGCTAATATAGCTAACATAATGAAAGGAAAATTGTCAGCTATTGTAAGTTGTTTTTCGGGGTTGTTTTAATTGGCTCATTCAGATTCACACATCAGAATCTCATGCACCGCTACAGAAGCAGCGTGTAGCATGCTCCTGTGAGAGTTATATGGCAAATACTACCTTGTGGCTTATGCCATTAAAGAGTCCTTGTAAAAAGGAGTGAAACCACATGCTGTTCCGATCATGTGAAAAGAAAATAAAAATATCTTCACTCTGGCCTAATTCAGATCATCATTTAAGGAGCTGATTTAAGCTTCATTAGTATCTTTTTTAATGGTCGAGGCATCATTAATGAGCAATCAATGGAATAATTAAGACTGTGTAAGCATGCATTAACTGATGACAAGTGCCCCTCTTCGGTGCTACCCGATTATAAGAAAAATTCATTGATCTTCTTCTGTCATTAATCACTCAATCATAGGTTACTAATTGAAGTTTTTAAGTTGTCATTCCTGGTTTTCATTTTAGTATAATTAATCGGTGCGGATATTCTATCGTCTAGCTGTTGATTAACTTTGGATACCTTATTTAAAACAAGTGAACTGAAAACAGGGCATGAAATATCATAGGTACTCGCATAATCACTATAAGAACAGCTAATTTATGAGATTCAGAACAGCTATGTACAAATAAGTGCAATCTTAAGACTCCTACGGTTCTACCTATGTTGTAATAAATCTGAAAGTACAATGAAGACATATATTACGAGTCGAATGATCTTCAACACCAGTACTCTCTTATGTGACTTCAGGAGTATAATTTTATGTCCTATTTTTATACTATTCATTGTGATTTTTGTACTTTAATATATATATCAATCAACTACGATCATTGATTGTATATCATGTTTCTATATTGATTTTGACTTTTGTAAGTCGATCTACGATTATCAAATGTGTATCAAATTTTCTACTGTTTATATTGGCATTCTATAGTCATCCACGATCACTAATTGTGCATCAAATTTTCAAAATGATTTTGACTTTTTGTAACTTGGTATTTTAATAATCTACGGTTACTATTTATTGTACGTTAAATTTTATACTATATATTTTGACTCTCTGTAGTTCGATCTTTAATCATTTTTTTTCTTCCCTTAACACTTGAAAGAAATACAGATGGAGTTAAGCCACTAACGAGAGAGCCTGAGCAACGTAGTACTTGTCTTACATGTTACAATTAAAAAGTAAAGGGTTGCTGGTATCTTCTGTCGGATAAAACGAGCTTATAATGTTTTTTTGGTCTTGGTGGGAATGGATCTTAGGACCAAAGGGTCACTAAGATAACTAGTTCATTTTTATTTTTGTAAATGAACTTTTAGTCCCACATTGGAGAAACTAAAGATGATTCCTCTCCTTATTACCAAGAAAGTTGTATATCTAAGGAAGGGCCCTTAGGGGTTTAGACATTTTTATGGTTGGGAGAAGACTAAGGCTATGGGCTAGTTGGTGCAACCATACTTTTCGCACACGCGTGGTGCTTCGCACCGAAGCACGTACGCTCGGGCTCGGGTGCGGGCGTGGCTGCGGCTTCGGGCCAACCAAGACTTATCCTTTTGAAAAAATTATTTCTAATTATTTTCTTAAAGAATTTAAAACTAAATTAAATTTCTTTTTAAATGTGGGGGCCATCTGACCCGGCAAGATTTAAGGTGAATTAAGGATTGAATAATTTTAGCCGTTTTAATTCCGTTTTAACCATTATGTCCGTGCTTCATGCACGGAATTGAATTTCAAACATTATGTCCGTGCTTCATGCACGGAATTGATTGTTATTAAAGCTATTTCTGCCTATAAAAGAAAACAAATTTCTTCATTCCAACTTACTCCATAAGCAGCTACTATCATGTCTTCTTTTTTCCTCTTCTTGCTTTGTTTTGCTCACTGCTTGTTTATTTCCCTTCCACATCTATCTTGCTGTTAAGTTCTTGAGGGTGATTTGTATTGTGCTTATACAAGTCATAACGGGCAGTTCTCCTGGACACATCTCCGTTGTGGGGATATATCATCTCTCATTTTTGAGGAATACCTGCCGACTATTGTGTTAAGGACAATTAGTTGAGCAGGTGGCTCTGTCCATTGTATGTGCATCAATTCAGTGATTTCATTAACCTTAACAATTTCTTCTGTTTAGTATTTCCATTGTTGCAGATACAACATCCTCTCCACATAATGTAGCGTAGGAACTAGCACTAGTTAATAGTTTTGGTCTCCAATCTTGTGTTTGGGTAGTGCTATAAAATTGTCTAAAATATATAGTAAAATAAATCCACATTTCTTCAATCAGTCTGGTATTTGCTGTTTTTTGTGGGGACCTCTATTTTGTCTTCAGTTTCTTCGTCAACTTGTTGTCCTCATTCCCTAAGTTGCATATTTTCTTCTTGAGTCGGTGAGCCATCTCATGGAATCCAATGCTCCAAATCTGTTGCTTTCTTCTAGAGAGGCCACCTCGTAGTTGAAGGCCCTTTGTCCTTTGCTTGCTCCTTCTTCATCTATTATTACAATAAACATGGTTGTTATAGTTAGTTGTTTTTTCCATATACTAAAGCACGACATTAACATTTTTTGTTGAGGGGTTCTGACTTGTGTGTTGAGAAGTTGGTCTAGGTTTGAATTTCTGTTGGTAATGTATTTCTAAGGGTTGATATTGTAAGTTTTGATGGCATCATTGCACATTGTGCAAATAGGTGATATTGCTTGCACCCATCGACCAAGGATATTACTAACATGTAAGATATCATTGTATTTCCATACAAATCTTCAATGCTATCAAAACAATAATGGGGCTTGATCCAAACACTCTACTTCATCACGAATACGATAATAATTCGATATTGGTGCCCCACCAAATCACTTAGAGATTTAAAAAATTGCAAAAAAAAACCAGAAGGTGATATGGTCGAGATAGACTGCAAGATATGCTTGTTCAATAATTATAATGTTATTTCTAACATATGAGTGGATCTTTCTATGAATAGACCATTTAGCTTAGCACACAAATTCCTATAGATAAGAGTTAAGTTTCCATCTACCTACAATAGTTAGTGTCATCCTGAATTGTTCACAAGTTTCTAAATTTTGGACTTTTATTATTATACTAAAAAGTTTCTCCCTTACCCCCAAACTTAAATCTAACATTGTCCTCAATGTTCTAAAGATAATTGATTAAAAGCATGAACAAGGAGAAACTGTTATTAATCGAAAGAAAGGATTTAAGGAAAGATATTACCGTGTCGCATGAGCATGGGTTACCTCCCAAGAAGTGCTAAGTTTAAAGGCTTCGGACAGACTAAGAAAGAATTAGTCACCTCATAAAATCATATAGCAATAGCCAGAACAATTGTGGGTCATCTGAATCAAATAATGATATTCCAAATAAAAGGAAACTGCAACATGCCAAGAAAATTAACAAACTGAGCACACCCTTCTCTAGTTTTCTGTTTAAGACAACTACATATAGTTGTGGTTCAGGTTCAGGCTCTATAAAAGGGTCTAGATAAAATGTTTTCATGGGATGGATTTCCTCATTGGCAGGATCCGAAGAATCAGGTTGTAGAGTCTAAAATAACTCAACTAATAAATTTCAAGCACGTAATAATAACCTGAATAATTGTGGATCCTCAAAGTTAATCATATTGGACTCACACAGTTGACTACTATGAAAATGGTGTTCATTCTTAATCAAATGTATCAATTTTAATTTCCTAAAGTAATTAGGCTTAGTCTCAAAACTTAATAACTGACACATTTGAAATTCATACGTTCCCACATATGGAAGAAAATGTTTTGGTGGGAAAACAAAGTCAATCTTGGTATGATTGCCTAGGTGAACCACATCGACCAGAGGATGGGTTTATAACAACTGAACTTCTTTTTGGACATCAACAGGCTCAGGGAATCTAGTTTGAAGATGATCTTGAAAAATAATAGAGGTGCAAATGTCAAGCACCAAGTGAGGGAATTTAAACAGGGATACTTGACAATCACAGGAATCATCGGTACCCCCAAACTTAGGGTGGACATTACTCTCAGATAGACTAAAAACTATTGGTTGGATTCTAGGGTCCTTAAGGTCAGAACTACACTCAGCTTCCTCTATAGAAGGAAATAAGGTAGACTTATAAACTGGTAGAAGTTCAAACTTAGCTTTCCATATATTATAAGTGTCCATCAAAGGTGCATAATCTAACAAAGTATTCACCTTATTAATAATACTATCATCGTCAATATCAAACCCAAAGTGGGCTAGGCATTTCTCTAATGGATTTTCTAACAAATATTTTTGGCAAAGATTTCTGAACTGAAATACTAGTTATGTTCACTTCTTCTAAATCATAGATCTCACAAGAAGGTTGTCTACTCATACTTAATAGATTCAGTTCAATAGTCATGTTACCAAAAGAAAAATAAATTATTCAATTTCCATAATTGATGACGACATTATATGTAGCTAAAAAGGGACGACCTAAGATCACTGGTATTTGAGCCTCTGGGATCTGAAAAGGTTGGGTGTCTAGGACAACAAAATCAACTGGGGAAACTATTCTATCAATTTCAATCAAATCATCCTCTATCATATTAATCTATGAATCTATCATCTTCCTCAGAGACTATTGTCTTCGAATCATTAGACTCTAAATCAGTATTCTCAGGATAAACTCGTTCCTCTATACCATTATTGGCTTCGAAACAAGAAAATTCTACATCGTCTAAAACAGTGGTATTTCTAGTCAAATTCTCTTCCTTTTGAGTAGGTGAATAATCATTAAATTTTTTTGGATTTGAACCAAAAATAACAATATAATCCTGAAGCACAATTGGAGTGACAATTTCCTGATCACTCTGCCTGTATATTTCAAGTTCTTCGTCAATACTATCCTCATCATCATAATAATATGAAGATGTTTGAACCTCGTCTAAATAAGTAGTGATACCAATTATATCCGCGTCCTCTTGACTAGGTGAATAATTATCAAAGAGTAGCACTATATAGGCAATTAAGATCATTTTGAGCAATATTATTCTTTGCAAGACTTTTGTTCATACTTAATGCAAACCTATTTGTATTTTCAGTTAACTGCTTGAGGGATTCTTCTAGAGAAAGAATTGGACTACTAATTGTTCCCCCCATACTTAATATGAACCTATTCATATTCTCAGTCAACTTCTTGAGGGAATTCTCTAGAGAAACAAATCGATCATAAGGAGTACTAGATCGCAACTGCTCGTGTGATTCTTCTAGAGAAGGATTTGGGTCATCATAGGGAGTACTAGATCGCATCTGCTTTAGGGCATCCCTCCAAGACAAAGAACTCGAATTTTTCACATTTTCATTTTCATATGACGGGTGTATGTACGAATAGTAATTGGGATCACCTTGGTACGAGCAATAACCTCCAAAAGGTTGGTGGTGGTCCCGACTACTATCCACACCATGTTGATAGTACGGATAATGTCTATTTTGAAATTCAGTCGGATATTCATTGTATTGATCCTCATAATACCAGTTTGAAATTTTCTAACAAAAACTTCCTAAAATATTTACAAAAAATCTAAGAAAATAAATCTTAACAGGAAGGGGGTTCTAAACATAACAAACAAGGCCGACTCAACCAAATCAAACCTATTGAATCTAGAAAACAAAAAGCATGATGGATCCACTTAGATTGTTTCTAGACCAACTTTTACTCTTCCAAAAGGCAAGTAGTTATAGTTTTAGCTAATCTCTTAGAACGATCCGAACTAGATTAAGTCGAATAAAAACAAGATAAGATCTAAGGAGCTTTGATAACCCTGCCTCTTTGGTAATGTTTCCTTGGGTTACAAGGCGGCTCGAATCTACTTAAAATAATCTTCCTGAACTTTGAGTTAGGCTAACAAAGTAACCAATACAGTCATTTTGAATGATTTTCTAATAAGCTCGTTACCATATCCGTATCTTTCTAGTCAAATTTTAAGGATTAGATTCGCGTTTGGTAACATGTTCCTAAAGCGTGCAAGAAGGAAACAGTGATGAAATCCGAGTCCTTATCTTGTATGGCCAGTTCTTGCCCTTTACTAGAAAAGTAAATTCGTATTCAGATCCTCAGCATATATGCACACGAAGGAGTCCAGAAAACCTACTGAAAGGGGATTCTTGGGTGGTTAAAGTCTTACCTCCCGTTCCATACGGGCGATGAACCGTTGAAGTCGACTCAGGCCACCGACTTCTATGTCAGTGTACGAACCCGAGAGGCTGAGACAATGTAATTGTCGTCCTTCCCTGTGCAGTTTATATTTAATACTATCCTTCCGTAGGGTTTGAAAATAAAAATAATGTCCAAATATGTCCCAAAGTAAAGTCCAAAGTCCAAAAAAAAATACAAAAATAAATACAAAAATTAAACATTTCCTAATACAATTTTCTAAAAATAAAAATAAATAAAACCCTAAAAATAAAATAAAATTAAAATTAAATAAAATAAATTTGTCTTCTTTTTCCGTTCTTTTCGATTTATCTTTGACTCCAAGTCTTTAATCAATCAATATAATCTTTGGCTCAAATTTCTTTTTGATCCCAGACCTGTAATACAAAGCAAAATACCCAAAAACGTAAAATAGTACAAATAAAAATAAAAGTCTAACTAAACTAACAAACCTAAAAAAAACTAAAAACAAATCTAAAAACAAGTCTGCTTCGGCGGCGCCAAATCTCCAACAGATCAAATCATTCAATCATAATATTCTCGGCTAAGATTTTTTTCTTTCTCTCGATTCTCTGTATGATTCTCGACCATTGTTGCCTTTTCACAGCTTGAGAATATATACAAAGAAATCTCAAGGAGATAATATCACTTTATCACATAGATTTTTTCTTCCCGGAGTAATACACCCGAGAATTATTTTGACGTGAGAAAACATCTCACGAGATATCTTTTGTTGATTTTTTTTACGTGAGCAAGCTATAAACAGATCTTACTAATTGAATATTGCCTTAATCCCTAGAACTTTTTTTCCAAAACTCGCCAGATTCTTCACATAAACTTTCCCGCTATTTTTTGATTTCAAACGTAAGAAAGTTGGTGCCTTTAACACATTGATGGGTGCCTTCATCATTTTCCTTGGGGTGTCTTTATCAATTTACGGGTGCCTTTAAAACTTTTATTGGGGATGTTTTTAGCACTTTTTAGCCAATTTTCCCACAATGATTATTTCTCCAAAAAGACCTAAAAACATAGAAAAACAATTATATTAGTACAACAATCGAGTAGTAGAAATGTAAATATGAGAACAAATAAGACATATAAATGTGTCTATCAAATACCCCCAAACCTATTATTTGTTAGTCCTCGAGAAAATCTAGAAAATAAAAATCCTAAGTCACTTTAGCAGGCATCGCGATTGCACTTAGCGTATGCAACAAGCCTTTGAACTCCTAGGTGTCCCTAGTGGACGAGTTTCATCTCGTGGGGTTTACAAAAGTTATACCCACAACGACCTTTACTCCAAACCCTAGCTACTTGCAAAAGATTGAGGGTAGACGCTAAACATGCTATTTAGTTGGCTACAAAATTCTTCGCCTATAAGAATCATTACCCTATATGAGTTCAATTGTTGTACACGAGTTTACACTCAGCGCACCAAAATTCATATAAGAGTGTAAAACTCTACTCAAATAATCATCAAACGTTCCAGAACTGAATGGAAATTATCAACACTCACATTGCTTGGAAGCAATCAAATTCAAACACATGGATAGATTAGAAGATGAATATAGAAGTAATGAATGGTGCACATGTTGACTAAGGTGAATGGTGTTTCCCATATCTGTCTGAAGGTTACTGTCAGGAAATTTTACAGTGTTTTCAACGAAGTTGGGGTAGATCATCAAAAATAGACTTCGTATGAATATTTTACAGTGTTTTCAATGAAATCCTAAATCTGAATTTTCTAACGATGAAATTTCACAAAAATTCTCTTGTTCGTCCAAATCCAAAGAGATGATGCCCCCTACCTTATCCGTCATAGGAGAGATAAAGTTCCTTCTTAGTACAAAGCTTTCCATCTTAGTCTCAAGACAAACCATGTGCGTCTGCATCTCAAACAACCAAAGAATACTTTCAAACCCTAATTGGAAAAACAGATGTTTTACTCTTTTGTCCTCAACATGTAAGACTTAGTACAAAGAGTAAAAACGTAAGCATGTTGCCTCTTGGCCAAAATTGGCGTTTTACTCTTTTTGCCCTCAACGTGTGAGGCTTAGTAAGAGTAAAAAACATGGACGTCTTGCTTCTTGTTCAAATTTGGCGTTTTCCTTTTTTAGAGAGAGGTTATTAAACCATGTAAACACTCTTTCTTTTAGGATTGACGAAAAAAACCTGCACATCACTATATCATTATGTTCCCAATCGCAAATACACTAGTGGAAAAAGGCTGTTATACGACACCTAGAAGTTGTCCTAGAAGCAAGTTATACGACAGTTTCAAAATGCTACGGAAACTGCCGTTGATTGACTTTTCTAGAACAATGTATAGCTGAATTACTTTAATAAATTTGGAGTTGTCGCGGTGTACGGCATTTTGAATATGTTGTAGTCTTATATTTTATATTATAAATCTGAAATGTTCAACCTCACAATTAAAGTGTCGTCTAATTTATATTAATATTAAAAAAAAAACTGATTCAAACTCGAATTACGTTGAAACTCAAAATTCTTACTAAATTACTTAAAACCCAAATTCTTACAGATTACAGTGAAACCCAAATTATTACAAAATTACAGTGAAACCCCAAATTACAAAATTACAGTGAAATTCAAAAAAAGTACTCAGATCAAAGTTTCTCAACATCACCAAGTGCAGGATGACTTTCACTCCATCTGGTCCACCATTTGGATCAGCACCTGTATACACAGATGGAAAAAGATAAAAGAGAAGAGGTTATAAACATACCAAAAACAAGTATACCTATAAACACTCAATTCTGGCATTGATCAGCAACAAGAAGATTCCAATCAGTCTATAAATAGTTAATACAAGACATTTTCTTGGTCATTCAGGAGCTTAATCTCTAGATCTGGTAACACTGAAACACCATCACCAATGGTACACTTCCTAAAGAGCCTAGACACCCAACTTTAACAGTAATGTGAACATCAAACTGAAGTATCGAGTCACAAGTCATTCAGTATATAAACTCCAGACAAAATCCCTCTCTTAAAAATTAAGACTCGTTACCATTACTGCAAACTACGGGTCTCGGAACTTTAATCCATTTTCCTTCCACTTATGTTCTACTCCTCTGCTTTAACAACCAGGCCTTAGTAAATATTTTTAAAGAGTTTCAAACAACATAACCAGTTGGAAAAATTCAGAAGTAATAGCAGTAATCAACCCCACTACGGATATCAAACCATTTAGACAAGGATGTTGGGAGAACTAAGTGCATGAGATGCCTAAATTACAAATCAGTTCAAGCAATTCATATCATGATCCAGTAAGAAGCTCACTTAGTTAAAGAGCTAAACAAGTGGGTAAAATGATCTTTGTTGACAGATGATTTATAGGTAAAATCAAAGTGAAGCATTTAACCTGAGAGTTATAATTATACTGCAGTTGAATCAAGAAGAGCCACTATACCGAATGAAAATGTACCCTTAATGCCAGCGACCAAAAAATAGAGGAATTCATTACTCAAATATATAGAAGGGAAACTTTGAGTTCACTCAACATTATCACTAGTATTATCATCACTTCTTGAATTGATCTGCTGTACATACCTTGTTCCAGATATAACTCTTAACACTACAACAGTTTTATGTTAAATAACATAGTCAAAGCAAATTGCTACTAAATTTAGGAAGCAAACATGGTGGCAATCTATAGAAATTATTATAATTAGTTTTTACTGAATATAACATTTACGATTCACATTGATGCTTCATGTTAAATGCAATTTTAGGATTAACCATGCTTTAACGGGAAACTGACAGGAATAAACATTTGGATTCGTAGTATATAATAAGCATGAATCAAAGGGGGCTGATTTCTTTATAAACTTTTCAGTGAGATATCATTTAAAAGATGTGCGACTATGCTATGTCAATATACCGCCACAGTTTATACTCTATATACTATTTTATCAAATCATGCTTATTTAAAATGTAAGTATTCCCAGGTAAGTATTCTTATCTAAAATGTATGATGACCAACTAAACAAATAACATTTCTTAGCTCAGAAGATTTGAATTTACAGTTAATAGATACTCTTAGATATTCTTTACTACTGATAGTTCTGAAATCGAAATGATTCACATGAAATTCAGCCTGGTTTTATCATTCAAATAAGATGATCTCAGTCAATCCTCCTCAAGGTGGGAGAGAGCGACTTAATTGGTTTTCAATTGAAAGAATAACATATGTGGAATTTATCACAGCAACTCAAATCTTCCTATCATTCAAGTATTGCCTCATGTTATGACATACGTATAGACTCTTTAAAATAAATGATACTTAGCTGGCTTCGCTGCTGATTAATGCCTTGCTTAACCATGGTGATGATTGTACGAGCCCCTTTGAATTTCAATTCAAGACTAATAATTGTTCAAAAAGCTAAAGACAAGTCATACTGCTACAATTTAATTTAACAGTAGTCTTTATCAATGCTCATGAATTTTAACCAAACATATGCTTCAATAATGAGCAGCGAGTGCTGTTCAAACTTTCTTATGGGTATCAAGAATTCCAGCAATAGAATTTTATTTTAAGTAATAACTTTAAAGGTCAGAGATAAGAAAGTTAGAATGCTCCCCTTCTAGTGTGTTGGTTGTAATCTGGTTGGTCTATCTCGACGAGCTTTACAGATTTGGATGGACCGTTGTGACTGATCTGACATGGTTACCTCCTCAATAGACGATGTAATGATGTTCATCAGTTGATGACACTGGATCATCAGGTGAAAAATCAAGTTTCTCCTCTGTCTGCAACAAAGACAAGTTCCCCTCTTAAAAGAAACATCATTTGAAGGGTATAAGTGCTAATGACTGACAAATCACCATATCTAGAGCTCCATCATTTAGATACATAAAAACCAACTAAACGGATTTGGTCCAACACAAATTTTATTTTGTTTACCTTAATGACAATGACATATTCATGATGTTTACCAGGTTCATAGAGAATACCATTTAAGAGAAAAAAAAACTAAAATAAGAGATGGTATAGATTGACAACCTGGTAGCTCTTTCAATACCTATACCAACAGCAAAATCTTTTAGAACCCAGCCACGCCTTGTCCCAATTCTCCCGTCACTTTGACACCATGTTTGGATCTCAATGGCATCACTCCTATCCATCCATACACATTAGAGGAAAAGAAAAACATAAACAAATTTAGTAATTCAGACATCTCAAAATTCAGTAAATCAACTCACCACCTTTAGAATAATGACCTTCAGCCCATTTGCTACAAGCAACAGATTGACCAAAAGGACCAGATCACTACTCTATCATACTCTGTCCTACACACAGACAGAAATACCAAAAATCAAAATCTACAGAAAAGAAACAAAATTTATTGAAACTGTAGATTTGAAATTTAAAGGGTTTTTTTCTTCTCACCTCGAAACATCTGCAATTGTTTAACCTCTAAAAAGATCTGCAAAGAAAAACCTCAAATTAATCAGAAGTGAAGTGTAGATCTCTGAAAAATAGATATTAGAGCTAAAAGTTCAAAGAATAATTTGATGAAGACCCATGGAACAATAGTAGTGACAAGTGAGAAACGAAAAAATTAGGGTTTATACCTTTTGATCCTCGAGAGAGAAAGTTATGGTTTTCTGATTGTGATGATAAAATATGAAGATAGGGTTTCGATAGTTGTTGACGAAGAAAAAGTTGATGTGGTTCGACTATGAATGATTTTTTTGGAAGCAAAATTCGAAGCAGCAGCAACAACAAATATTTAGAGAGAGAGATGGGTAGATAGATAGAGAGATAGGTAGGTTGGAAGCAGAAGTCGAAGCAATAACCTCTCATTTTACTTCTCGGCTGCGGGAGGAAGAGTTGGAGTGATGATGGTGAGTGGTGGTGGCTCGAGTGAGGAGAAGAAGAAGAGTTAGGGTTTAGGTAATAATCTTTAGTCTTTTATAGGATAAAATGGACGGCTATGATATTAGCATATCAACGGCTTCAATGAATCAGTCTATAACCAGTGGGCCCACCAAGAAAATCTTTCCATTGAAACAATATTATCACTGTCGTTGTATTAGTCAACAAAAGTCATCATACAACGACAGTTTGACTTTAGTCAGCCACAATTTTAAAGTGTCCTTTAATCTTTCTGTTTTACCAAGTAAACGACAGTTTGAGTCGTCAAAATATCGCGATAGGTAGTTCATGTCGTTCTATTGCGTCTTAAATTGCCCATTTTCCACTAGTGGTACTCTTGTATAGTACTTCAGATGCGTTGCAGCTTTGGTCGTGCCATTGAAGCAATTGAATGTTCGGAAACAACATTTTGGAGGAATTGGCGCGCTGTTTAGATAGGGCATTAATGTGTAGTGTGCGCTTCATGAAACACCTCTTCTAGCCGACCGACGTCTGACTTTTTAGGCTTTCTAACTCCTCTCCCATCTTAAGCATTTTCTCAAAGATATGGTCAAGCTATTTTGAGGATCTTTGGGACTTTAACCCCTTATAAGACCGAGTCTTATCTATGGATGGATTGTATAAGGAATTTGTTTCTGAAATTGATATTGCCGGTAGTGGGTTCACTCCTAGGTGCATATGTGTTGGATGAACAACCATTCTTCCTTCTAGTAGCTGGTGATTGTTGTATGTGTTTTTCCACATGGAACCTTTCGATCCTTGCACATCCTGCATGAAAAGTTTCCACTCGGTCCCGATCGCTTGAGAGGATATTTTTCATCTCCCAATTTTCAATGGCTAAAGCCATCATTTTGTTTGTTTGTTCTTTATTTACTTTTGCTAGTTCCGCAAGTTGAGCCCTTACTTGCACCATTTCGTTGGATCCACCATTGACGACGTGAGTCCCATTTTCAGTTTGCATAAAAGTCACAATGGGTACTGTAGGTAGCAGCTGATTTGGATCTGTTATCCGCGGTTCAATCCTGCTACTGAAGAGTAGCGCTTGGTTGACATTCAAGGGGAAAGGAAAACCAAGTGAATATGACGGCAAGGTTTGCCCGGTACCTTCTATGTGTGTGAGAGTTTTAGTCCGCAACCTTCCTCAAATGCGTTCATTATTTTTTCTATCTCCCGAATCTAGTGTTAGGTTCCCGTAGTCGTGGTATGCGACTATCACTGCTTGATTAGAAGCCACCTAACTTCAGGTTCACACTAGTTCTTCTCTTTGGTTCACCATCTGGTTTGATCTCACCATATTGGTTTAATCCTTTACACTTGAAAAACATGAACATGTATGGCTAATAATGTTCTATGCAAGTAATTTCAAAGTCTCTTTAAGGAAACAAAAAGGATAGTTCACGATTTTTATATGCTTTTCCTTGAATTATTCACTGGATATTCCACGTGAAGAAGTTTGATCTGACAATGGAAAATAAAATATAATTTTAGTAAAAAAAATTGAACAAAGGTGACCATTATGTCCCTCATGTGGAATGAGTATTCTAAGAGCGTCCACATTGGGACGAGCAAAAGACGGAGTAAAACTAAATTTACTCTTTGATCGGCCCAAAAGTAATCACAATGGGGCGAGCAAATATGGTTATAGTCCAGATTTTTTACTGTTTGGGACCAAATCTGATCCCAAATCTGGAACAAATCCAATTATGGTGGAGCGTTCGTCTACCATTACGTTCCACATCAAGCGTTTAGTTATCATTACGTCTCTTGACAGGCGTTGCGGTGGAGTACGTCTCATGATCAAGCGCACCTCAAGAACATGCCTTTAGTAGGCGTTAATATAAGAGCACGCCCCACTGGACGTTAACTTATCTGAACGCTTGGCTTAAGGCATTGACAAAATGTACGCTTGTGTTGGGCGTTAACTTACACAAATGCCTGGAAGAGACGTTCATTTACTCTAACGCATGTTACGTGCGTTCACTTACCCAAACACCTCTTCTGCCAGGCGTACATTCAAGCAACCATTTGTTTAGAATGTAGATCATTTGGAGAGTGGTTGTGTTAGTGGAACTTATACGAACCATTGTACATGTTTAGATATTTGGACTTATAAGAAAACATATTTGGAGAAGAGTATTTTAAGTACCGATAACAAGGATGAGTTATGGAGTTGGTGTAAGGAGTTTAGTATAATCCATCCACTTGGCATTATAAACCAGTTGCTTTTACAAAGAGTGGTTTGGGCATACAGTTATAGGAGCGTCTGTCATCAAGCGTTCATGCAGGTGTACGTCTCTGTCTGAGCGTTGATCAAGCGTCCGCCCAAACCAAGCATTTCAGTACACAACCGTTCAACGAACAGACGTCTCTCTATGCATGCGCCCAATTTCAGGCGTAAATTATATTAACACCTGACCAAATTATACTCATCCACCATTGCGTGTGACATGGACTATAACCAAAAAAATTTGGTTTTTACTCTTTGGTAGTTGCATGACTGTGGATGCTCTAACTCCTTGAGATGGTTTTAACCCAAATAGCTAAAAGGATAAATTGAATATAAGATAAAGAGCGATATCCACTCCTTCCTGGCTCAGATCTTCGCTAACGCCTTTTCTGCTTTTGTTTTAAATAAGTTGGAGATGAAAAAACTTATATTCGAAAAAAATAAAAAAATCAAGAGTACTCGAAGATTATGAAAAATATCTAAATCAAGGACACAAGTTATTGTTTCTAGCGTTAAACTGTAACTAATTTTCCTATAGTTTACGTTATAGAGATCTACGATGCTGGTCAGTTAAGTGATTGACAATTCTTTCAATACGGTTGTGTACGTATTTTGACTGGTCTTCTAAACAACTATGTTAACGTGCGAATAAGTAAAGAGTGTTCAATTAAGTACGAGTTGTACTATTAAGTAAAATAAGAGTTAGGAAAGTAAATAATCATAGCTTAATATAATAGATTTAAGTGGTTCGACTAATACTTACGTCCATGGGGTATTAAATTGATAATTTTATTAATATTTAGCGGGAGATTACAATGAGAAATACTTTTGAGAAGTTGCAAGGATATCAAGGAGATTTCAATGAATTTCTCTTTCTCTGGTTTCTACTTCATATTTTTTCCGGCTCCTGTTCTTGAGAATGAGTTGGGTATTTATAGACTTATAATTGATGGTGTGGTTGCGTAGCTCAACCTTTTTTAGGGTCCCACTTGTATGTCTGATTCGTTCGTATGGCTCCATGTACTCTTATCTTCTGCCTGTTGCACTTAATGCTGGATGGATGGCCAGTCCATGCGCCTGACCTGTCTGATAGAGAATACATCTTGCCTATATCAACTACTCCATCTTTGAACGCTCATGTCTCTTCCTCGAGGTGTATAAGTGGAATGGAGACGATGTTGTGCTACGCAGCTATCCTGTAACGTAATGTTGTTTGGTCCCATTGGTCTAGGATGTGCCACATGTACATCAGATTATTTGTACTCACGCTATAATAGGATTTATGCATTTATGATCATTAATTATCTTGATAGCATTTAATGTAGATACCTTATTCAATGGTTGTTGATCCACCAGAAGCAAGCAAATATCCATGAAGGATTCCCTAATTAAAGACGGTCGATCATCTTGATTGAGATGAAGTCATCAGTTGCATTATGGTCTTAATTATGTAATGTGTGACTACATCATTAAATTTGATCATATGCTGGATGGATCTCTTGACCAGCGTGTACATACCCTTCGGCTATATGAAAAGGTATTGGGGACTTATTTTCGTTTTCCTTATTCCTTGGTATTAATTTTGATCATGGGTTACATTGAATTGTTAAGACCTAAATTAATGGCAATGTCATTTGCCAATTTAGAGTATCTCTTTGAGATCGCCTTTATTTTCCTAGCAAAGACTCGGTTTGTTACTGCAAGACCTGGTTGTGCAAAAACCGACGGAAAGCCCCTAACCACAGTGTACATAGGAGTTGAGTTCAGACCTCTTATTACAACCATTAAGCATTCTAACCAATTCACTGTTAGGCACTAACATCTCCTCGATATCATCAAACATCAAATCCTAAAGTTTAGTACTAATGTACTATTTCCTTTCCAGTAAAAGAGATATCGGTATTATTTATCATATTGAAATATTTTTGTATCTAAAAAGAGATATAATGTAATTAGCTCTTGTTCATAGTGGTTAATCCATTTGAAATATAGTACAAAGAAAAGACAAACCAGACGAAGGCAGGTTCATTTTTTTTTTATTTTTTTGTGTGTGCGTAGCCGCAATACATGCACGGTTCATACAACTAGCAATCTCGTAAGTCCATTTTGTTCACTTCGTTTTTAAATGATAGGGTTGTTTGGTTTAGCACAAAGATTAAGAAAATCAATCATTATAATTATTTTTTTATATTTTTTATTAATTTATTTATTTTTATTTTAAATGGTCCCTTCATAAAAAAGGATGGATAAATGATCTCTTTATGGATAAATTAGTAAACTAATAACATATGACTTTTCTTAAAGAGAAAAAAACCTATCTTTTTAACATACCTATTTATAGAAATCTTACCTATATTTTAAAAACGGAGAAAATATCTCACAAAAAGAGAGTTAAGGAAAATATTATGCGACTACATGACACAAGTAATTTTAAACTGAGAAAATAGCCATATTCACCACTCAGGTGAGCGACTACTGGCCGTACAACTTGTAGTCCAGCTAGTAGTCCAATAAAATAATTTTGCACTCTTGGTAAGCCTTCCATATAAAGGATGTTAACTAATCACCAACCTTAGGCTAGTAGCTGGACTATAAAATTTGGACCACTGATCATATTTTCGGAAAAAAGAGATCTCCGAAAAGAAAAAGTGGTTGATGTAGTACTATTGACACCCGTGCACGACTGATTTTCCCCCATAGAATAAAAAAGGTGGTTGATATAAATGAAGTTTCTAATGACATCATATAGTGCACGACTACTACTCCAACTGTGTTCTTCTTCAGCAATTGTTCTCTAGTTGAGTAGTCGTATTTTCTTTTTCAATGCTGAAATTTAGTATGTATATGGGGAATGTAGTATATATCTGACGATAATGATGATAAGACCGCAGTATCAGGGATGTTGAACTGCTCATGTGATTCATTTAATTCCCTTGATCACCATGTGATGCTTCACTAAAGCGACACGCAGTAGTTACTTGAATACTTCATATAAAATCACTTAACTTCAAATGGGGTTTTATTGGTGAAGTTGGCATTTGAGAGGCGGTTGACCTGGTCAAAGTTGGTTGACCTAGTCAAAGTTGGTTGACCTGGTAAACGGTAGGTAAACCAAAATAACAAAGTTGAACCTTTAAGCTAGAACAGACCCCGGATAAAGACACTTAACTGGGTTAGTTGTAATCACGCCGGCGGCCCGAGTCAATGGTCGCACGCACTCATTTAATAGTGCAACTTTGTGCTAAGTGTCGTTTGAAACTTGAACGCCAACATACACAATTGAGTAGACTCCCAGCAGTTTGACACCTATCCGAGGCTAATGGACAGTGCACGTCTTACTTCCTGTAAATACCTGAGATTGAATGTGTCACTCACCAAGGATAACTGAAAATTGAACAATCAGAAACATTAGTCATTATCTTCTTTGATTTTCACGTTTATTGGCATCATCAGATTTTTTTTGTATATTTTATTCCTGGTTGAATCAAGGTCGTACAAATTCTGAATTCAATAATATTGTTATATTGTTAAATCGATAATCTGTTTGTACTGATGAATTGAATTCAAAAATATTGATTTATTATCTAAAAGAATATTGTATAAAAACCTTGAAGTTAAAAATACAACAATCTCTTTTTTTAGTGTTTCATCCTTCCAAACCAGATATCGTTTTTAACATTTTAAAACAACATTATCAATAATGGAGAGGCAAACTTCGATTATCTTTTCTCAATCACTGCAAATCATAAACCAGGGTCTGAATCGTTAAATTGTCAGAAAACTTTACTTGTTGGCAAGAGACATCGATAATCATCAAGAATGGTTTGAAGATTTCCCGATCATGGACCTCTACTTATATACCAAACTATTTTTAGCATGATTTTTTTTTGAATACATCCAAAGTACTTGGATGTTAGTTTTCCTCGTGGTGATGGAAGAAGAATAAAAAATATTTTTGTTTTCTTGTTTCTTATTTTTTTACCTATTTGAGGCTAAACCAGGTTGTACCTTAGGTCCTTTTCAAATAGGTTTATAGGCAAAAAAAAAAAAAAAAAAAAAAGAAAAAAAATAATTAAGCTTTGGACTTGAGATAAAACTTACTGACCAAGTGTGGAAGGAAAATGTTGAATTTCTGAGTTTGTCCCTACTGGAGGTAGAAAAGTTATATCAATGAAAGATTAAGTAAGACAAAGTCCCTATTTAAGACAGTTTGAGTAAAATTAATGTGAATCTTATTGCCAGAGGCAGCAGCCCATGCTAAGGTCAAGTTTAGGGATTTTTTGAGGACTAAAATGACCGTGTTATGTAAGACCATAACCAAACCCAATCATTAATCCTTTTTTTCTTCCTTTTTCTGAATTGAAAGAGAGACTGTTAAAAGAAGGAGAGTGTATAAGATTATAGAGCTATTTAGTGTTTGGGTCCTAAGTCTTGGTATGTTTTAGTGTTTGGGTCCTAAAATTCGTTAGTTAAACCATTTTAAATTAACATTTTCAATTCGTTAGTAATTTATTAGTGTCTAATAGAGTTAGTTTTGCATAGGGATACACATTATTCATGGTCAAACAACTGAATCACTTATATCGAAATGAGTTGACTTAGTTTGATTGAGATGTTTGGGACCCAAACACTAAATTGGAAATATTTGAGACCCAAACGCTAAAACGTACCAAAACTTAAGACCCAAGCGCAAAATAACTCAAGATTCTGACTAGAGGAGAAAAGTTACATCAATTAAAAATTAAGCGAAGATAGATTAACACATTTTGAGCCATATTAAGATGAATCATGTTGCCAAAGGGCCGAGGGCCGAGGCAGCATCTCAAGCTAAGATTCATTAAACATTCAATCATTTATTCATAATCCATATTAGGTGTATATGATTTCATTTTATTTATTTTTATTAATCAAGGATAAACACATAATAACTTCACAATTCCAACCAATTAATGCATACATATCGGTGACGTTTATGCATTTATGACTATTAATAAGTTGTTGATCCGCTAGAAGTAAGCAATTATGCATGAAGGATTCCTTAATTAAAGACGATCGATCATATTAATTGAGATGAAGTCATCAATTGTAATACGGTCTTAATTGTGTAGCTAGGCTCATTAAATGTACTAATTTGATCTTTCGCGAGTGTTAAAACATAAGATTTTGTTCAATGTATTAGATCTCACGACCAGCATGTACGTACCTTTTGGTTCTTTCAAAAGATATAAGGAACTTATTTTCGCGTTATTCAGATTTTTTCCTTGAATTATTTAGATCTAAAATTAATGTTAGTGATGTCATTTGCCAACTTAAATTATTTATACGGTTAATCATCTCTTGATTAAGGGTCGAGATACCAGACATGTATCATATCTTCCAGCATATTAATACACGCAAACTAAACCCACATCACTGGGGATCCATTATATAGTATACCAGTAGTATTTTCTTCTACAAAAAAAATATTATATCCGTTTTACAGTATTTTAGTGGGACTAATCTAGCTGGTTAAAAAATATATATGGTGTCCTTTTAAAAAAATCATCATCATTTATTTATTTAGTCGGGATTAACCCGTTCTTTTAGAATATAAATTTTTTTAGATTTCATAAATATTCATTATTTTTCTTATTTTATTTTCTATCTCATTTCAAAGATAAGAAACATTAATTTGTTTGTGATAATACCGATGTCTAATACATAAAGGTACATATAGAAAAAGTCAATTTGGAATTGGAATTCCGTCTATCTAATAGGACAATTAAAATCTAAAACTCCGCTTTTATATAGGGACCGAGGGAGTATTACATTTAATGCCTAGCGGTTAGTTTTATATAACTTTTATCATTGCCACCTACAAAATAACCTGGCTAATTTAATTTTGATATCTATTAAATTATTTGAGGCATACTAATTTTATTCTCACTTAATGAAATGAGATTTATGGTATCTAAAATAGATGAAAGTACTAAATTACCTTTACTATTAAAGATTAATAACTTAAACTAAATCTATTTCAATTTCACTTTTTAGGTATATTTCTATCAACCCATTTCTTTTAATTAGATTTTTCATTCATTTTACGCATTCAAAATTGAATTTTTTTAAAAAAATTGTTTTATGGGTTTCACCAGAGTCGGTCGATATGAATGTCTACATTAGATGATTTTGGATAACCAACTGCCGATTCTGGTTTGATGTTCTTCATGGTTGAAGAACAACAACATTGAATCGATCGATGTGGATATTCATATCGGCCGATTCTGGTTAAAGGAAACAAAAAATTCATATTGGCTTTTTAGGATACAATCGGTCAATAAGGTGGGAATTCCTGTTTAAGGAAATGCCAACTTATTTGTTGGTTTTAACCTATGATTGGTTGATGTGAACATTCAATATCTAAAATCGACGTATATATTAGTGAATACTCTGGATTCCTCGTATTCTTTGTGAATGGAAAACAACAAATCAGAATTGCCATATGTATGTCATTGTATCATCCAATTTTGGTTGATGTTTTTGATAAAAATAAATTTTTTATGTTTTGACGATTATTTAACACTAATTAATTTCACAACTAACACGACTAAATAATTATTAATTAAATCAATTAACACTAATTATTTTTATTTAAATTTTTTTGTTACACTTCTTTCACACCCGATCTTGGTCACCCATTAATCTTAATGGCTCTATCTCCAAGAATCTCAATGTTTATCCATACGACTATTTTCTTTTCAAAGCGAGATTTTTTCTCTATATGAGAAAACTCTTATTCTCAAACACAAGTTGTTTCAATCAAGTTGAGTTTCTTATCCCTCTGCTACTCAAATTCTCTTAGTTTAATTGAATTCAACATAGTCACCATAGTGTATCTACTCTATTTTAGAAACGCATTCATCAAATCATTATCTCACCTAACGGAAAAGGATCCGCATTCCTTAAAAAATAAAATAAAAACAATTAAAAATATATGAGAGAATACGTGTCAGCTCATAATGTTATATATCGACAATATATATCCGGTGATTTAGGTAAGTACTGCACTTAGATTAAATTTCTCCGATTGGTGATAATAGTAATTAACTTATTGTTTTAACTATAATGTTTCAGAATCTAAAAGGCCTAGAGGAATTGCAAATGTTTACAGGTCAACCATTCAAGTATGATGTTAATATAACATTTACTTCGAAAACAATTACAATTAAACCCTACTTAAACAAATGACATGTATGGAAGTTCTTTTTTTTAACATTGTTCCGATGTTTATTCTTGTCCAAATCAGGGAAGTTCCTCCTATATAAGCAAGTAAAGCCTTCTTTGGGGCCACAAAAATAAGGGGGCATAAAAAAAAGTCTTACATTAATATAGCCTGAGATAAAGTGAATAATAATGAGTAATTTTTGAGTGATTGTGGTTAAAAGAATCCAAAATAGGATTAAATAAATAAAAATACTATATATGTTTATCATCGAGTATATCTCGGTTTCCCCAGAGGTCAAAATATATTACCTAAATTATTATTATTTTTAATCGTGATATTTTTCCAAACAAATATTTTAATAACTTTAGAAAATAAATGAATATATATTTTAATTATATATTTGAATATATGTATGACAAACTAATATAAGTAAATGTTCTACTTTTGTAAATTTATTTCGCTTGTAAAATCAATAATAAACTAGCACAGTATGGTTAAGTTAAGAAAGTTCTTTCAGTTAACCAGTTTTTAGTTTTGTGGTTCTCGCAAGATGACATTTTTAAGAATTAATCAACCTATCAAGTCTTGATCCAATAGGAATCTCTAATCAATTTACAAGTTTGTTTGTCGGTTTTGAGGGTTACTAGTTGTATTTTTTTTAATAGAAAAAAATTATTTGTGATCTTTCTAAAAATACTTTGGCTCTTCTGTTGAGGTTATAATTTTTTATTTTACTTGGGACCATATAAATATTAGGACCGGCCCTGAAGCAACTTAACAGATGATTTTTTCTTTTTTCTTTTTGAGATACTTAACAGATGAACTGTTTGGAGTCGTTGGTGACGATTTCAGGTGTTGATATGAAAAATAAGAAACCCAATAACAACACTACTTAAGGACCATTACAACATCAACTACAGTTTTTTTTTGTAATTTTAGGAGGTAAGACTTGCCAATGGAATGTGTAACAACAAGAAGTAATATTGTGAAAGCTTTATAAGTAAGAATAATACTCCCTCCGTTTCAGCAAAAGTGATAGTAACACTTTTACTGAAACGGATGTAGTATAAGAAAAAATAAATTTACCAATAAGCCCGTAGTTGCTCTTTTATCTATCAAAAAAGAAAAAAGAGAAATTGTAGTTGCTCGAGCGAAGGCATATAACTATCTAATTTATCTGTTTTTTTAAACGACAAAATCCATTCCAAGAGTACTGAGAGAGCACAAGAAGTACAAGAACAACAAAAGTTATAAGAGATGACGGACGGGACTACATGTTGTCTTTAAATTTTTCCTATCTACACACAAAATCATCAAAAGAAAAAATTATAAGCTCTTTGTACATTGATGCCCAAGTGTAAAAGAGTTGCTTTAATATTAATAAGCATTTTCTCATAAGTGGTGGATTCTCCCCTAAAACTTATGTTGTTCCTTTCGGTCCAAAGAACAGACCATATTGCAAAGGGAAGGCAGTACTTGATGAAGATCGACGGTTTCAAATTTAATTTAAGCTTCCAATCTCTCAGAACTTGTAACACTGTATTGGGAGGAGACCAAGTTGAATCTAGAAAACCTAAAAAATACTTCCATAAATTAGCTGCAACCTTGTATCTAATAAAAAGATGGTCTGCCGACTCATCATCGATGTTGTTGCAGAGCCTACATCTACCATTCTCAATATTCATTCCCCTTCTTTTCAAATTTTCTACTGTGGGAAGACTATTGGTGGCCGCTGCCCATACTATGAAAGAGACTTTAGTAGGTATTATTTTGTTCCATACATACTTGTGAGGGAAGATAGTTGCATTACTCATTTCGGCGCCATTGTTGTGAAGAACCTCGTATGCCGCTGCAACAGAAAACTTATTGTTTCTTGAACTGCCATTTTTCCATTCTCGTTTGTCTTCCTCGTTCCCTAATGTATTTGGTTCGCCAATTAAGTTCAGCAATTGTGATACTTCCGCAATTTCATCTTCTTTCAGATTTCTTTTGAAGCCCAAGTCCCAACTTTTGTTGTTAGCAACACTTGTATTGATAATTTATTTAACAACCATATTTTTATTTTTTTCCCTAGTAACTTTCCATATTTTTGGAAACCTCTCTTTTAACGGCTTCTCAGTTATCCAATTATCGTCCCAAAACAGGCTTTTATCTCCACAAGAAGTAGTAATTTTCATTCCCTTTTTGAGAAATGAAAGTCTTTTTAGAATTCCTTTCCGCACACCACAACCATGATTTTTCCTTGTTTCCTTTGGAACCCACGCTTCTGTATTCCCTCCGAATTTTTCGACGATGATTTTTCTCCATAAGGCATTTTTCTCTTCTCCAAAACGCCACAACCATTTAGTTAACAGAGCATCATTCATTGTTCGAACACATTTCAGCCCAAGCCCTCCCTTATGTTTCAGTTTGTGCATCTTTTCCCAAGAAACCCAATGCAATTTCTTCTCAGTTTCACTATCACCCCAAAGAAAGTTTCTCATGATTCGTTCAAGAATAGTTGCCACAGTAGCTGGAATTGAGAAAATGGACGTGTAGTATATCGGAAGCGAGCTTAAAACATGCTTTAGTAGTACCAATCGACCACCCTTTGATAAGTACTTTCGTTTCCACGGAGAAAGTTTTTTATTCAACAGATCAACAATTGTATCCCATTAAAGCTTTACTTCTGGTGGAAGCTCCAATTGGAACCCCAAGGTACGTAAGTGGTAGCTGCCCTTTCTCACACTCCAAAATGTTTGCTAAAAAGTCGCTGGCATTTGCATCATCTGCCACTCCCAAAACCACAGATTTATCCAGATTAATTTTGAGCCCTGTAATTTCATGAAGTCTTAAAATCACAGCTTTTAAAACTAGCATTTAAGTAGGACAAGCATCGATGAAGCATATGGTGTCATCCGCGAACTGTAAATGAGTTATCTCTGTACCGTGTTCTTTAGTCGATAGGCCTTTGATTAGATTATTTTGGTGGGCTCGTTTCATGAGACTATTGAACGCTTCGGCCACCATGAGAAAAAGAAACAGAGATAATGGATCCCCTTGTCGCAGTCCATGAGATCCTTTGAAGAAGCCTGTTGCTGACCCATTGATTAAGACTGAAAATCTAGTATCTCTGTAACAAATCTTCATCCATCTAATCCACTTCCAACCAAAACCCATATTTCTACTGATTTTTTCAATTGTTTGCCAATTGACATGATCATAAGCTTTTTCCATATCAATCTTGCAAATAATGCCTGGTTTTTTTGCTTGCATTCTTGAATCAATACACTCCACAGCAATGAGAATTCCATCTAGGATTTTTCTATCAGCAATATAGGCACCTTGTTGATTTGAAATCACTTGAGGCAGCACTTTCTTTGATCTATTTGCGAGTACCTTTGAGATAAGCTTATACACCCCGTTAACTAGACTTATTAGACGAAAATCTTTCAATTGTGATGCTTCAGTTTTTTTAGGAATAAGAGAAATAAATGTACACTTTAGTCTCCAATCAAAATTTCCTTCCTCGTTGAATTCTGTAATAACCTTCATTAGATCATCTTCAATAATATCCTAGCGAACTTTATAGAATTCATTAGGAAAACCATCCGGGCCCGGTGACTTGTCGTTTCCAGATTCATTGATGACTTGACGTAATTCATCGCTGTCTATATGCCGTTCTAACCAGTTTTTCTCCCTCTCTCCGATTTTATCAAAATGCAGGTCCCCCAATTCTGGCCTAACTTCATGATTTGGCTTATACAATTTGTTGTAAAAATCAACAATCTCTTCTTTAATACGAACAGGACAAGTAATTTCCTCTTCCCCAACCAAAAGTTTGCAGATAGATTTTTTCCTTTTCTTGTCATTCGCAACTTTATGGTAGAATTTAGTGTTCCTTTCACCATCGCATAACCACTCAATTTTCGCCCTAGTTTTCCATTTATGTGTTAAGTTAATATTAAGCATTTTTAGTTCTTCTTTAAGTTGTTGTCTTTGAGTAAACTCATCCAAATGTAGAAAACTCTCTTCTGCTTCTCTTCCATTACTGCAATTGTTTCACTAAGAACCTGAATTCTTTCCTCATCATGGAAAAACTTGTCCTTGATCCAAATTTTGATCAAGGGTTTTAGAGCTTGTAATTTTTTTTTGTAAAGATGAAGCTTGGTCTACTCGTGAAATGCAAATTGTTCCACCAAACATTCATTCTTAGCAGGAAATCAGCATCATAGAGCATAAAATTTTTAAAACGGAAAGGGAAAGGGCCAAAATTAATACCTTCCTTCGTAGACTGATAGGATGATGATCCGAAGTATCACGGTGAAGTAAATGTTGAGTAGCATGAGGGAAGTTGTCTTCCCAATCTCCACTGATCACAAATCTATCCAGTTTTGAGAGGATTGGATTGAGCTGCATATTTGACCAAGTGTAACAGCCACCTAGTAGAGGCAAGTCCACTAGTTCATTGACTCTCATAAAGCTATCAGACAATTCAATGTGATTGTCTAAACTCACCGGCCTATTTCTTTCATTAATGAATCTTAAACAGTTGAAGTCCCCTCTAAAGCAAATTGGGTCATTCCAGAAATTTCTGACAATATTTAGTTCCTCCCAGAATGGCTCACGAGGAGCATCACCAGTTGGACCATACACGTTTGTAATTGTGCACCGAAACCCTGAATGTATGAGAATACAGTTGATAGATATTGAATGATTTAACACCAATTGGTCTTCAATTTGATTTTTTTTCTCATCCCAAACAGTTAAGAGACCTTTAGAAGCACCTATTGAAGGAAGTTCGATCCAGCAATCATTACTTCTTCCCTATAACATAAGAATCATTGAAGAAGTTATTTTTTCAGTTTTTGTTTCTTGAAGCAGTAGAACCCCAACTTTTTCTTCTTTCACAATTTTTTTAACAGTCGGAAGTTTTTCTTCCCCTCCAATACCCCTTATGTTCCAAGAGACGATGTTACAATCCAGTAAGAATAACCTCCCTGTCATTGAAATCAGCTTCTGATGTTCCAAGATAACTATCTAATTTATCAAGTGTTGTTTAAATAGGAAAACTTTGTTCTACAGTCTTATACCGCCAGTGTCCTTTCAAAAAGAAAAAAGATTGACGAGCCATGGGCCTCTAGACATCTCAGAGCACCTGACTTATTTATTGTAGGTTGCAAACGTAGCAAACGAATATATGCCATAGATATATACCTACGTTTTACTATAATGCCACACAGCCTGGAGGTCCATATATACATGAAAGACATGCACGAATGAATGATTCCCAAAGATGCGAACAGAAGGGAATATCCGAGTAGCCGACTCCTATGTTAATATCTATTTTTGGAATGGAATGACAGATATCCACATCATATCCGACACACGCACGACTACCACTCCTATGTTCTTCAAAAAAATATAAATATATTCTCATATTCATTCAATATGCATATACTAATGTTTTTTCAGATATTATTTCTATTTTTTTATTTTATTTTTTTTCATGTGAATAATTAATGATTTACGGGGAATGTAGTACTCGTACAATACAGTTGATGATGATGATAAGAACCCGCCGTATCCGGGATTCCGAACATGTGATTCACTTAATTCACTTGATCACCATGTGATGGTTCATTAAAGCGACACGTATAGCTACTTAATTGCTTCATTAAATGGAAGAAGATCAATCAATTAAGTCCTCCCATCTCATCATTTCTATCGAGTATCATTTAAATCCCTTGTCGAAAACATATTATTCATATATTCATACTTTATGGGTAAGACTTTGTGGAACTTAATTCTGCCACACAATTGGGGAAAGAAAACTAGCCTAACTGCAAATTACTTTATCTTGCATTGAATGAGCAAATATCTAAGAACATTATGTTCTACCTATATAGGCTAAAAAAAATAAACTTGAGTCTGTTGGAAATTTTTACTAAAATAAAATAAAATGATACACTACAATTAGAGATGTTGTACCTTTGATTTCAAGACTCGATTATAGTTCTTTTAGATAATTGATCCGATTAGGAATGATGGGTGAGTACTAATGGATATGTGAAAATATTATCGCCAGGATACAATGAAGTCTTCAACAACGTAATTGAATTTAAGATTTGTACCGTTTGATTTAACTAATAACACATAGTAAGAAGTTTCTAATGATGTTTAGAGAAAAGAGAAAATATAATGCTTTATACTAATTATATAATTGAAAATTAATTCATCGCTAGTTGTAAGGATTCTGCATCACTTAGAGATGCATGTTCATCAACAACAAGTACATCTAATAGGCATAATGGTGGTTGTTGGGAAAGGTAACATCCTTCCGAAGTTCAAATTAAAAACCGAATTAAATTTTACTCAAAAGACATATTGTTTCAGGATGGGATATTGTCTCACACCCTGTTAGAGGACGCCGTCTCCTAGACCCCTTCCGACCTGACCTGTCAGGTTGACCATATTCCAAGGGGTTAGTGTTCTCTTGGAAACCTTCCATCATAGCGGCAAACAAAATGTAATATCGTTAGAAATATCCAACAAGCCTTTACCAGGTTAAGCAACAGATGCGAGACAAATGGGTAGTATAATTCCCAAGGAACCCCAAAAATTTGGTCAAAAGAAAAAGATGGTATGGGTGTGGAAGACACTAGCAATAAGTAAGAAATGATCAAAACATTCTGAGAGAATTAATTCGTTTAATTAGTCAACCTGGCCCTGGCAAGAAGTTTGCATGATGGTATGGACGTACGGTGATTGCTTAAGTCTCACTCCCGCACAAGTCCAACTTAAGCCTGCGAATCCATGTTACCATGCATGTAGTCCTGCACAAAAAAATGGAAGTCCGAAATAGAACTTATGAAGGAAAAATATCTCCGGTGATGAAGGAGATAATTATTTTCGGTTGAGTGTTAGGCGTTATTCTTTTTGTTCACCTATCAAAGTTTTAGTTTAATATGTTCATTTTATTTTATTTTGTCAAACAAATAAACAATGTTAACTATCGCCGTTAAAAACCAGACCATGAATCGCAAAAACCTCAGACAACTGAGCCCTTGGATCATCCTGGAGTACTTGAGACCAAAAGGTTTGTAGTACGTACTACGTACCATTAATAAACTAAGCTTAGTTGGTAGACCATTAATGTCACATGGGGTATTCCTAACTGCCTAAACTACGTGACAAAGGGTTATATTCCTCCTGAATGATTATTTTTATCAGTTGAGATATTTTTATCATTTAGAAAAAGAAAAAAAACTTTATTAATCTGTCTTAAGTTTTAATCTTGTTGCAACCGTCCTAAACCACGCGCTACAAATTATTGATTTTGAGTTTATGACCACATATATATGTCCCATTTAGGATTCCAAATGGCTTTAATTATACAATAATACTTAACCTTAGGTTATGTTCGATACTAGAGGATTTATTTGTGAACAAGTATCATTTCGAAGAAAAGATATCCTTTTTACATAATTGATAAAAAGTATAAAATTACAAATATTATCAGGGGTTTTACCAATCCAAAGATCAGAATTAATTTGTTATATATAGATTTATATCACCTTGTTAATATTGATATCCTTCTTTACCAATCATGACTTTTTGGAGAGGCTAAGAAAATATTTCATAAAATCGTATGGAAACTAAACATATTTTTTACCACAGAATGTGGTCCTTCATATCTATAGAGTTCAGATTTATAATCAAACAGGGCGCTATTTTCATCATAAATCAAATACAGCTAGCCTTAATTCACTAAGTTGGATTGATATTTAGTGCAAGAGAATACAAAAGGAACGATTCATTAAAATCTTGTCACCATCTTCCTTACAAGTTTATTAAACACAACTCTAATCCTCAAATATTTTCTAATTATTACAAAGAAAAATATAAAACTCCTACAACTAGGTTTACAGTTCCCAAACTCATAACTAGACTTCTCAAAATTAAAATGAAGCTATTGCTTTTGTAGAGAGAAAGAGAGACTTAAACTGGCTAAGCTAACTAGCTTGTCGATCGAAAACTGAAAACTAAACGAAAAAATTATACATAATAATAGGAAAAAAGACACGTTAATATTTATGATTTCTCTAGAATGGACATGGGTTGGACCGAGGAAGGTAAAATCGAATGAAGCACGTACAGATGATGAGACTGATTATTACTTTTTAGTAGTTGAGTTATTTTCTAGTATCTGTGTGAGACAATAAAATGGCATCAATGGCTTCTTTTACTTGAGAAACCTCAGGTGCTTTACCACCTTGAGCTGGCCAGAACTCATCTGTTGCTAATACCTAATCAATTACCAAAAATAAAAACAAAATTAGTTCAATGTATTATTTATCAATATTTAATTAAGTTGCATGAATTAATGAATTAACTATTCTCACCTTTACTTGCAATTGCAGAAACTTGACATAGCTAATAGCTTTCTCTAACATTGTAACTAAATCAACCTTGGTCCCGTTGGGTACGAGGTCTTGTAATACCTTTAATCTCTCACTGATTCTCTCCCTTCGATTCTGAAGTACAATGAATAAACAAACAAATTTAGTATTCTTTCACCAAGATCCGTATCCATATATACATGACAAGAATTTTTAATAGGAGAATTAAATATCTCATGTTTTTATTCAGAAAATTTTATGTCCAACCTTAGCGGCAAGACTTTGCGGATCCTTGGCAGGAACAGGTGACTTTGCTTTAGCTTTTTTTGCTGCTCCAGTAAAGTACTTCTTGCTGGGTTGCATTTCACCATCCTGTAACAACATATGCACACAATGAAAGTTAGAAATGTGTTGATGCTAGCTAATTGCATGGGAAGCTTAGGTTAATTGAGATACACATATGAGTGTGCATGTTCGCCCTAAGTACGTACCAACTGATGATGAGGGCGTTTAAGAAAGTTTTGCTCAGATGAACATCCAGCTTCTTGAACACCACTGTCGTCAGAACCGCTGGCACCGGCATATAACCACCTAAACCGCTCCTCCTCTTGATTATTATCCTTACTGATAGCTTTGTTAAAAGATGAGCTAAAAGTATTTGCAGATTCAAAAGAATTACGATCTTCTTCGGATAATCGGTTACTTTCTAATAATCCGGGAGTATTTTTTGAGGGAGTCCAACGATGAGGATAATTCGGGTCGACATGCATGACTCTACCTTCCCAATTAGGGTACTCATGATCATCTTCCCCATGAACCCTCATCATGTAACGGTTATGGGAACCCGCATTACCAAAACTTAGTAATGATGATGATGCCTGATGATAATTAGTAGCACTAGAACTTGAATGCCAATTATCAAAACCATCTTTAAAGTTGATTGCAGAATCATCTTCTTGCGAAGAACTCATCTCTTCATCAACGTTTGTTTGGTGATCGGTAAGAGATGGAAGCCGGTTCACCGGGTAGTAATTCTTGTTTCCATCACCACGACCACCTGTTTTCTCAGACGACCCGTGTTCGCTATCTTCGTCATCAAGAATCATCATCTTTGTGTAATTCTCAAAACCTAATGACGAAGGATCCGAAACAGGTGAAGTAGTTCCCCCAATACTGCACATGTTTCCATACATATGCATAAAGTTCACGTGTGTTGATGATGAGTCTGGTCCTGCCATCATTCTCTCTTTTGCAAGCGCCATTCCTTAGAATCAGTAACAAATACTAGCGCTAGCTAGTTACACTGATAAAAGGTAGCTAGAATGAAAAAAAAAATTAAGCCGAATTGAGTGAAGAACAATTTTTTTTATATATTAGTAGTGATGGGAACTAGAATATGAAGTTATGCAGTAGACACACAACTTTGCTGTTATTGTAAAAAGAGAAATCAAACTCACATATATATACACAGAGAAGATGAGTTGGTTAATGACTTTAGCAATAGAGCAGTACTTTAACAATTAGTTTAAACGAAAAATTAATAATATTAATTTGCGTATGTGTTTGAGAGAGAAGAAGATGGAATTAAAATCACCATTAATATTAAGAGTATATGAAAACAGTAGAATACAGTATAGACATTGTCACAATTAATATTTTTTTGGGGATTGTTAGCTGGCAGAAAGAAAATGAATGAAAACTTGAGAGAGTATTGAAGAAGAAGCAGAGAGAGCAAAGAACCAAAATCATCGCCGGGTCTATCGGGAGATGCACGTCTTTAGATTCCTCTTGCTCGTAGTGTTTAAATCTCCTCTCTCTCGCCGTAAGAAGAGATAGAAGAAACTGGACCATTTAAGTCGACCATAATAACTTGCTAACTAACTACTCGCACCTTCTTCATCACTTCCTTAATTTACTTCTCGATCACTTCCAAAATCTTCTTCACGTGGCTCCATACCGTTCATATATACTCTAATGTTATTTTATATATTATGTTTGTGATTTTTTTGTTACTAACTTAATATTTATCATGGCTGCACTTGTTTGATTAGTATCAAGAACCATGCATGACTACAAGATTGGTATCACTATGTATCAAGAACAAAGACTACATCTTCTTGCATGTCCTGGATAATGTATATTTTCTCCTTTCTTAGTTCGTGGAGGTATCCTTGGATTAAATATCCAAGGATAAACATCCTAGCTTTAACAAAAGAAAGATCATAACCAGCTTATCATCTGGTGGATTCAAATGACTAAATTAATTTTAGGCCGACTGGTTCACTGGACTTAGCCGAACTAACAGCATCTAATATTCTAGCGTCTAAAAAAGAAAAAGAAAAAAAAAGGTTCAAAAGATGTCTCTTTGTTTAGGCAAAAGAAACACGCTTTAAAAATGTTGTATGTCCGCATGGACATACCGTGAGCGTATCTGCGACAACACTGTTACATAAATGGCATGTACCATTTCCAGTATAACTATGTTTCAATTAGGCCCAACTTCACGTATAAATTTTTACATTGGTGTTTGTATAAATATAGACGTTCTTTCACAACAAAATTTTGGTTTGCCAACAAATTCATATACACTTTGGGAGATATATCACTACTTAAATTTAATAATGTGTCCGCAATTTTATTTTTTGAAGAATTTTTGCATCCCAATATCACCATTGTATTGTATCTGCATCCTGCTTATATGTCAATATCAGTGCTTCACAGAACCACGCGATACATTTTGTGATGCACATTTCCGAATGCATGCATAATTGCATATCAGAGGAATGGACAGCAAAGTGTGAATACAGTTTTTAATGCATAGTACGGTCATCTTTGCCAATGATAATATAGATTCTTGTCTGTCTTAAGAACTCAAGGACTTTGGATTTTCGTACTAATTGAGAGTTTAATTAGCAAATCAAACAGTCAGGCCTAGGCCTAAAACTAACTAGATTCAACTAAGTTGAATAAGAAATTAAGAACCCAGTTTAGCTATCCCCTAGGTAGCTTATGTGTAGCGAAGTTGACTTCAATGCTCCTCAGTCCACGGTTGATGACCAGATAACAAAAAAAACCCAAAAGTACACTCTGGATTAGAAGCTGAGTTAATTGGATCCCTGTAACCTTCCAGAAAACAAGGCCGTTCAACACCCAACACAATGGCCAATGCCATAGGCCGGTAGGCCCACATCCTCTACCATAAATATTGAGCAAATAATAGTCATGAAGCAGCATCACATAATCCTTCCGATATAACTTGTGATAATAGTCTTTCCATGCCTCCCCTTTGAAACTCTGTGTGTACTTTGTACAGTTAGTTTTCTTAGTCGTGAAAGTCATGTCCTAATAACACTTCCAGTTGGTTAATCATTTTCTTTTGAAAATAAACTTAATATCCCGCTAACCCAAGATTCTCCGGAGTTGCACCACACCACAACTCACTTACACTTTGCGATAATCAAGTGAATTCCAATAGCAGTTGCTTGTTTCATGGGCTTACACCTTACGCTAAAAGGAGGAATCCTGTTAGGCATACAACATTTTTACTAGACATATTATATAGAGACAAAATAGGATCATTAGGAGTAATTCTTAATGCCCCCTATCCACCGTTTTTTTCATAATACCCACATTACCCTTAGTGTTTAATAAATAATGATTAGGCTTATAATTAATTATTAGTGGTTTGTTATAATAATTAGTAGTTAATATAATGATTAGTGGTTAATTATAATGATTAGTAGTTAATGTAATAACTGGTTTTAAAAGTTAAAATTAGTGAGGAAAAAAGTTATTTTTGAGAAAAACTTTTTTAAGAGAAGTAGAAGAAGAAGTGAAGAAAAACCTAGGGTTGTAGATGAAAATCAATGATTGGAATGAGGAGGGAGAATCTTCATCACGTAAAGCTCTGAAAATACACACCAACTACGATGGAGATCCTGATATGGCTGATATTTTGGATTATGAGAATGATTTCTCTCAAACTCAAACACAAACTCAAGTTCAAGCTCAAAATGATGATTTTTATGAGCTAAATCCTGAAGATGAATACATGGTTGAGGAACCCATTCCTAATAACACTCATGTATGGTATTAGATAAGGTTTACTCTCGTTTTTGTAGGTTCAACTCATCAAAAAATGGTTTTTTCTTTTAAGAGTTCGGCTGCAAAAAAATTTAAGCCGAACCACGTTCTCAAGAACAGTTCGGCTGGTTCGGTGAGCTTGAAGAATTAGCCGAACTTTGTAATTGTAATTTGGCGCCAATGTACAATTTTTAGTTCGGCTAATAATTGGTTTTAAAATTCAGCTGAACATTCAAAACCGGTTTTTCGTTGGCCTCAGTGTATTATTCGGCTAATTACTTTTCAGCCGAACCTTCTAGTGAAAATTTAATAAAAACATAAGTGTTAAGGTTCGGCTAAAATTGATATTATCGAATCAGCCGAACCATATAGTTGAAATATAAGAAAGAAAGAAGAGTAAGTGTTCGACTTATTATCAGAATATCAAAACAACCGAACTTTTGGTTTCTAAAGGTTCAGTTGTTGGTTTGGTTACCGAATCAGCCGAACCAATATGTAAAATTTGTTTGTGTTCATCTAACCTGACGATATTCTTGTAGATTGTTATTGCACAACTTGTACCAATGGACGATTGATGTGGTTTAGAAAGTGGTAAATAAAGAGGTTCGATTCTCGAACTTGTGAAGGTGATGATTTTAGAAAATATTAAACTTAACCTAAACTAATAAAAATCAGGAAAATACACTAGAGATGATTTTTAGAAAATATGGATAAAACTAGGAATCAGGATTCAGTTATTTCTAACAATTCATGTGATTAATCATGTAATTCTTTTTAACAATTTAATTCAAGTTTGCCAAAAATATGTTTCCTAAAAGAATAATTGTAAATCCTAAGCATGAGACATCAAGAGTAATTAACTAAGCATGACCCATCAAAAGAGAACACAACTATTTAATAAAAATCATTTTTTTCTAATTTAAATCCATGCAAATAATGATAAAAGAATTATAAATAATTATTAGAAAATAATTAAATCACATAAAATTGAGAAAAATACCTTATCCATCATCCTAGTAAATAAACTTACCCCATGGTGAAGAAAACTTGCTCAAAAGTTGATTTCATTGCTCAAAATATTGATTACAAGGTTTAAGAATAGTGCAACAGCTGAACAGATACGTATATAAGTGTCACAGAACAGGGTTCAGCTGTTACAAAGAGCTTTAACCAACAGAACGTTCAAAACTTAACGCAACAGGAGCAGAGCTGCAACAGTGGAACAGCAACACTTATAAATGTTACTGAGTCGTCTTCTTCGGTGATGGTGGATGAAGAACACGCCGGCCGGAGCACCAGCAGGTCACCGGCGGCACCGAAACTTCACCGGATTTCTTCTGAATCGCTCCCTAGGCTTCTGTCTCTGATTTTCTTGGCTTCACTTCATATTTATAGACTTTACAAACCCTAGAGAGAGTTCTAAACCTAATAGAACTCTCTCGAATCACTCCAATTCTTCAATCCCAATCCAAACAGGAACCGAGTCCTGATTCCGGCCAGAAATGGGTTTCTCGAGCTGATTTCA
>JAJJMC010032716.1:2268628-2285335 GCA_023531435.1 Papaver californicum | reverse complement strand
AAAAAAACGGGCATTAATATACCAGCTTAATCCATTCATAGAACCATAATGGCCTTATCTTCAAAACGATTACGGATTGGTATATACTGTAATGTAATCAATAAAAGATTACAGATTGGTATAATCAATTTAAGTCTTCTCTTCTGTAATTAATTCATCCATGGTTCTTCTTATTGATTACTCATTCCACCTGTCATGCTTAATTAGCTCTCATTAATAACTAAACCATTAATGGCTGCTAAATAATTATATTATCAGTTATTGACCATTAACTAAACCATTAATGGAAAGGATCACTCAGATGTGGATATTAATACATAGCCATAAATACAGCTTACGTAATGGATATTCTACAAGAATCCATGGTGGTGGTGGTGGTACCGTCACAGAATTGGGGACAGGAAAAAAAGAAAGAATATAGGACATGTTGGCGTATGAGATCTTACAGACTTTGTTGAGGAGAGATCAACACAAAACTCTAGGACAAACTAATTCATGACATTTTGGATGAGATTGGGGCTTTAATTACTAGAATGTATGTTATGCCCTTAGTCAAGGTAGCATCATATAATTGGTGCATGATGAAAAACTTCTATGTAATGTAGTACAGAAGTTGACTTATTAAGCCCCATTAATTTTCCCTTTGGATCCTTAAAAAGTATTTTTAAACCAAAATTTGTCTGGCTAATTCGAAACCTTTCCGTTTATTTGAGACTTACCACTAAAAAATAATAAAAAGACACTTTTGAAACAAAAGCAAAAACCTCTTGTGTAACTGCTTTTGTAAATGATTAATTTATTATGATTAATTTAATTAATAGTTGTGTAATTATATTAGTTGTTAAATTAACTAGTGTTAAATAATTATCAAAAATAAAAAAATATAAGAAATTTTGATTTTTTTTAACTTAATCAAACTAGAATCGGAGCATACAATGGTTAACGTATGTTAATTCTGGGTTGGTGTTCTTCAATCACGAAGAATACTAGAATCAGTGTATTTTTTTTAATAAAAGCATATTGTTCGTATCGTCCTATGTGGATGTTTTTATGAAATGATTGTTCTACATTTTCATAAAGACAAATTTCATTCATATTTTAGAAAATTAGCGCATTGCATTACATAGTTTAAGAAATTAACGCATTGCATTACATAATTTAGTACGCGTATTCTTGAAGCTCGCACATTAATACATCGTTAATGAACCTCCGAGCACGTTTGTTCAACACGATGTATTCCTTCGCGGGTATGAACATTGTTTTCGCGATTCGTATTCACCCTAAGTTTAAAAATTGTTCGTCCTGAAATTAAATCGATTACACCTTAGTATGAAAACATCAATCAAAGATATAAGGATAACCATGCCGAATTACTCACATTCTCGCTCGGCAATCATTCTTCTAATTTTACTCTAAATGCGAGGTCTATCCATTTAGGATTCCCGATGCATTCATAGAAGAATTCTTTAACTTTTTTCCTAAACATTGAATAAATTTCGTTCCGACGTTTGTGGAAGACGGGAATGAACGAATTAACGAGCTCTATATTTTCTTCCGTTTCCATGCCATTTTCCCAGCACTATTTGAGTACTGGATGAAGTGGGAGTGAGTAAAAAGTGTAAATTTTGGGCAAATTGGGTCTGAGATAGAGGTCCTTCTTATATAGAGGAAGACTCAATGGCTAGTTTTTTCCGAAAAACTCAAAATATGAATGAAATAGTATGTAACAATCGTTTGATATATAAATCCACATCAAACGATTTTGGCTTATCAAAAATGTTGAAAACTAGGCTTGCTACAATCTGTTTATATATATAAAAACATAAACGATTTTGGCTCATCGAAAATGTTGAAAACTCGGCTTGCTCAAATCGGTCGATACATAGGTCCATATCAAACGATTAAGTCCTAAAAAACAACCAGAAAAATTGGAATTTCCTCTGTCTATAATTGTTCGATATTCATGTCCACATAAAACGATTGTAATAAAAAAAAAAACAGAAAATTGTTTTTTTCTCAGTCCAAGAATTGTTCTATATAAACGTATATATCCACCGATTCTGCAACCATGAATTTTTTTTTTATATTTTAGCCTCATAATCGTTTGATATGAACGTATACATCCACTAATTCAGTAACCCTGAAAAAGGTTTGACATTTTTGCCCTAACATCGTTTGATACGCAAAACCATATAAAATGATTATAAACTTGTAATTTCCCCCAAAAACTAGAATTGTTTGATAGGGATGTCCACATCAAATGATTGTTTGTTAAAAAAACTACCAGAATGCCAATAATAAATTGGCCCAAATTGTAGTTCTTTTGTCCCGTCGTAACGAACACAACAGTTTTAAAACTGGCTAAGTTAATTTATTCATAAACTAATAAACCTAGTATGTTTAAATTCGAACGACAAACATAAGTTAAAGACATAATTATTCATAATTAAAGATATAAGCTCGAAAAACAAGAATGCATTCATTCAACATCATCACCGCTCTCACCACAACCACCTCGACCTCATTTAATAGGTCTTTGTTCAGCGCCATCATTATCTCCACTGTCATATTGGCCATCTCTACCTTGGCCCCTGCTTGATTCAACCGACTAGCCTTTTTCACTTTAGTTTTTTTCTTTAGCGTCGTCTCCACCGTCTCTCCATATATAGCACCAACTTGTCCATCCTCCATAGCGTTGTATTCTACAATTTTCCTATGATTCGCCTCAACATGTTCTCCTCTTCCCATACACGTTTTTGCTTTGTTGATCAGATACGTGATTCATCTTCTCTATTTTTATTTCAAACAAGAAATATTTTACAAGTCATGCCAAACCCTTAAAAAACCATAAGAGACTAAAACACGTACCAGAATATCGAGAGCTCTATCCCAGTCCTTGATTAAGGGTCTCTTGTTTATTCGTATTATACGATTATGAGAAACATTATGGTACCATGCCATGTAATCCGAAGATGCTTCATAATCTTATTTTGGAGCCCTACCTATTATAATTATACTACATCTCCTATCGCCCCAAATAAGGATGATGGTAAAGGATCGTGCACAACCACAATTTCGTTCTCAAGGAATTTATATTTAGGCTTGCCAAGTTTGTACTTGAGTTCGTCAGGGATTCCTTGCACAACATTACATTTACTCGCCACTCTTGTCGGGCTATAAATTACATATTCTTGGGTGATACATAGGTCCAAAGTATTTTTGTTCCTCGCACCCAACCATATTTCCTTTTGTAATTTTTTTTTGTAAGGGTGAAAGACAACATCCGTCGTCGTCAAGTTATCCAGTTGTTGTCTGAAATCAAGAAGGTCCTTCTCCTGAATCTTCGTCTTTCCGTTGAAGGAGTATTTGTTTCAAAAAAAACACGGTCCCAATCCTTTTTTCACACTGGCCCTTCTAGCAAACTCTGGGAAGTGCAAGTATAAATGCATCATTGTAGGAATACATGTGAGAATAAAAAAAGTAAGATTAACAAAGCTCCATAACTACACCTCTTAAATTACCTAGAGAAGAGGCACATTCCCTCCGCCTTGGGTCCTGTCTACCCAAGTACAATTTCTCATCTCGTTCAACAAGAAGGAAAAGCAAGCATTACCCCGAGAGTATTCATAGACTTTTTTCAATGGTTTCACTAACTGGATGTAGCTGGTGTTCACCCGATTACCAGAAACGCCTGGGGAGATAACAGATCCCAAGATGTAGAGAATATATGAGTTGGCTGTAGCACTGATATGGTTCACGGTCAGCTCACCTCTTTCATCAAGCTTCTTTGTTCCCGAGAACTGTTACCTAAGGCTCTTGAGATTGAATAATTTATGCTTTTTCTTAGATACCATCATCCCCCTATCGATCGGGTCTGCATCCCAACTAAACATCCTTAAAGTGAACTTCTAGATGAACTAACAACAAAGATCACTCACGTAGTTGTACCCCATCACGGCTTTTACCTCCTACGTTGTGACCTTTAATCAAATGCACATCATTTGGAGTTATTGTCTTTTTCCCAAAGTGAAGATACAAAGTATCAGTTTCCCTATAATATCTCTCGAGAAAGGCAGAAACAAGGGTGTTTGTGGGGAAAAACGAATTGAAGGCTAATCTAGGAAAAATGTGGTGAGCAGGTGATAATTCGTCGACCCTTAAACATTTTTACTGTTGAAGTACTTTGGTTAGATTCGAGTGATCAATTTGTACAATCCTGGCCTAAACCAAGCAATGGTCGTTCCGGTCTTGCTTCAGTCATAAAATGAGAAGGAGAAGGGTTGATCTTAAGGAGGGAAGAAAGAGAAGGTTGAGGTCAGAGTATCTGACTCCGTGGGATGTAATTGGTATGAATAGATATGAAAAATTGAGTGATCAGTTCTGTGTTCGACTTGGAAATTCAGACTTCTTCGGTCGTCTTGTTCAATAGATTGAGAATCTATTTATATCATAGATATTGTAACCACTTGACCTCTTATCTATAAGAAAGTATCGATGGTTGAGTAGTGGGGAAGTGGAATAGGTGGAGAAGGTGTTGACAACTGCTCTCCACTTCGATTAAGGATGAATGGTCAGTTTCTCGACTTACCACTCCTCTACTCAACTGCTGATCGAGCTTTCTTGAATTTCTCTTTAGTGGGTGCACTGCTGCACCACATGCCGTAGACCACTATACCAAAACCCTAATAATTATCCCCCATTTATGACATTTGATGTCTCGTGTAAATTATGTAGTATTGAACAATACTACTATTATTAAGTCGAATGAGACTTACTTAGTGATTAAAAACTTGTCTTGATTAACTACCCTGATGAGTCTAGCAGACTAACAATAAAATAAATATGTATTTATTCGTGTATAAAGAGCAGTGCGCCCAACTTAGTCAACTTTGTATTGACATGCTTGTTTTGTAAAATAAGTGTGTGCTGCTGAGCATGAGAAAATGTGTGTGAATCCACATACAAAAATATATGTTTGAGACATAAAAAAAAATGTGTGAAAGGTCACGCATATGAATGAGACCTATCATGTACTTTAATAAATAAATTTTGAAATTTTGTATAACAAACCCTAATAAGAAAGTAGTTGACGTTAAAAATTCCTAGTTGAAAGGACCAGCTAGTTACAAGAGTTTTGCCAAGGCATTAAGACGCACAAGCTCTCCTCTTTTACTTAAGAAGCACAATTTTAGAGTAAAATAGTCAAAACCCTAATTTTGATCCAGAGCTTAGACATTCATATTTTTTTACTCTATATGCTAAGCCTCACGTGTTGAGAGTAAGAGAGTAAAACACTAAACTTGCAAGAAGCAAGCGCCCACGTTTTTATTCTTGTGCTCAGCCTCACATATTGAGGGCAAAAGACTAAAAACACCAAATTTTGGAAAGAAGTATAACGTCCATGCTTGGTATTTGATCAAGACGTGCAAGTTTTTCCTTAGAAGCAAAAAGTACGAGTTTGGGAAATGCACACACGTTAGGAATTAGGGTTTCAAAGTATCAATTAGGGTTTTGAAACTTATATGCTAAGAAGCAATAGTGAAAATGCCTAATTGGAGCAAGAGCTAAGACATTCACGTCAGGTTTTAGCCAGGAGGCAAGAAGCTCATGTTTTTTTACTCTTTTTGTTAAGCCTCATATGTGAAGGGTAAAAGAGTAAACATACCAAATTTGGGAAGAAGTGGGATGTCCATGCTTGGTCTTTGAGCAAAGACGTACAAGTCTTGCTTTAGAAGCAAAAAGCACAAGCAAGGCTGCACGTTGAAAAATTAGGGTTAGCTTCCCTTTGTCAAATTAGGGTTTCAAAGTATTAATTAAGGTTTGAACTTTGATCATTTGAGATGCTTATAAGTGTTGCAAATCCTATTTTTAAGTGTTTCAAAACCCTAAGTTGAATTCTTTTCACTCATTTAAATTAGTTGTCTCTTTAAGCAAGGATTAATGTGACTGAGGTTCGATTTCTAGCCAGTTGAAGCTATGAAATTGTGTCTGGCGCAATTTTAACTTTGAATTTAAGCACAGTTGTGGTACTTTAACCAAATAGATTCATATATGAAGCTATATAGGTGTTTTAGTAGGTTCATATTGCTCAGTTGAGCATGGATACCAACATGGGTAATTTTGGGAATTCAGCTATGGAATATAACACCAAAATAATACTCAAATTGCTCTATACTAGTGGTCAATCCATCTAGGAGCTTGAGATTTTATGTAAAAATCATAAAACATCTGAGAATGTTGCAGTAAGCACCAGTGATATTCTGATGATTTTGTATAGTAATGAATGTTGATTCAATTCATCAATTTTAGTCGTATATGTAATTGGCCATACATATAGAGAGAAGACAGGGACAAGCATCTGACAGAAGGGATGAGCACCTACTTAAGAATTCTTTTGCATAATTTTAAAGTTTAGTATTTATCAGAACCGAGTCTTGGGAGATAATTTACTATTTTATCCTTGTCAAAAACTCACCATCTACAAAGGGGTTTTTCATACCCAACCACCAATATATTTACTTCATACATCTACCCCGAATCTTCGATTACGACTTCGGGTGCTTCTCCAGACAGTGGCCATAAAATCATTTTACTCACTGACGGGTTGGTGTTTTGGAAGACGTACGACATCGGTATGATCAAAAATAACATATCGTGTCAAGTTAAAAAATACATGATAACATAAGTAAAAGTAGACAATGTATAACATAAGGTTGAGATACTTAACATGGTTGCACAGACCGTAGTATCCCAACTGCGTTAGTACCCTCATAACAACTTTCCTCCGTCACCCGGTAACCTATGAATGGGATGATCGGGGTCCTGATCTAACATCAACTCGGGCTTTGACAAGTATATATCCTCATTTATTCTTTTTTTGTGCGGCTGCATCGTTATCTTTACCTCCCTCTCGCGGTTTTTGTGGTTGTTCTTCACCTCCTCTCCATCATCGTCATGAATTTCGTTATCTTCGTTATCACTTACATATTCACTTTGAACTCTATCATATTCTATATCAGAAGAGGATTTTCTTCTCTTTGGTGCTCTACTTGAGTTGGTTAATTTATGGAGACACCTTTAGCTTTGCCCTCCGAAACCACACGGTAACTAGCTCCCAAGTTTTGTCTATCCTTTCAACGAGGTATCAAACTCTGATGAGAAGTAGGATCATGTTTTTTTCTTCGTTTTCTTTTTCGATTGCTTTCCCTTTCCTTTTTCTATAAAGAGTACGACAAAATACGATAAACAACAATCGAATTCAACTGAATTTAGAAAATTCAAGAGTATAATTGGATGTCACGAAACATCCACATGCAACGGTTCCTAGCAATTTACACTAAAGAATCATTATATATGTGTGTTAATATCTACTGATTCTTGGCTACAAAGTCACCAGAAAAATTGGGCGTTTTCTCGACTAACAATCGTTTTATATATAACCACCTATATAGAACGATTCTGAAAATATCATATATTTACATTCGGTCTATATGGGTATTTCACATCCGCCATTTCTACCTTAAAAAGTCAACAGAGAAATATGCAGTTTCTTCAAAAACCAGAATCGTTCGATACAAATGCCCATATCAAACGATTCTGGTTCGATGTTCTTCATGGCTTTTCATTTACTTTACAATTGGTCGACGGGGGCATGAACATCGACCGTTTCTCATAGGAAACGTTAGATATGGACATGAACATCGAACGATTCTGGTTATCACTAGGTTAATTTTTCTTTGGATGTTTGTTTCGAATTACTTGTATAATTTTTAGATCGCTCCACTAGGTTATGTTTCTCCAGTGGGATGCTTAATTTGTTTTTACCATTTTTGTTATATAGAAAAATCAAACGATTAATTGTTTTTTGAATCAATAATTATCGACGATGTGTTAGTTTGAAATGGAAAAGAAAAGAGAGAAGAAAGGAGAAGAGAGGAAGAAGAATTGGTTCTTATGATGTTGAAATGAAAAACAGATTGGAGTACTTAGTTTTAGTAATTGGTTTTACTTTTAGGTTGTAATAGTATGTTTTCAAATAGGGTAATTTAGTAGTTTCACGCCTATTTTAGACACCCCTTATCTATTCATATGGGAGGAAACAAAACTGGATGAGCCTTAAATAAAATGGGTAGGCTTTAAATTAGCTATAAAATTTTGGTAACAAATATACCTTGTGAATTAAAATGAAAATGCTTCTTTAAAAAGATGATTTACATTTAACAAAATGAATTCTAATTGTAAACACCTTTCAGAGCTACCTACTACTGTCTGATGTGATTTGTAGTTCTGGTAAGAAAAGGTTTCAAACTCTCGAACTTGTGAAGAATGATTTTATATTTTAATAAACTAATTTTTAAACTAAAAATATGTAAAAAAAAATATGAAAATAATATTCACAAATTCTGAGGTTATGGATTTCACCATTAACAAATTAAAGTGATTCAAACTAATTAATATTCATGCAATTCTTACGTTTAATTTGATTCTAAAATATTGCAACAAGTAGATTTTCAAAAAACAACAATTGTATAACAAAAGCATGGTACATCTAAAACCTAGGCCAAAGCATGTACCATCTAGCGAAATAACAATTGCTTAACAAAAATCATTAAATCAATTTTTAACCAAGGAAATTAATCATAAAAGAAATTGCAAAAATTAATTAAAATAGAAATATAACAATTTTATTGAAACAATGGCTTCCTCTGTCACCTCAGCATATGGGGTTTATCTCATCTTGCCCAAGACACTCTCCAAAGGTTGGTACATAGCTCAAAAGTGCTTGAGAAGAAGAAAATAAACAATAAACACTAAATCAGAAAACTACAACGTTTTTAAGTGTTGCAGTATTCACTGTTACAAAACAGGTGTTGCAGATTCAAAATATACGTTGCAGAAGCCGTTGTTAGAAAAACAATTGTTTCTTGGTGCTGTTAACTTCAAAAGAATTAGCCACAGAATCTGCGACTTTTCTTGAGTGTAGTCTTTTCTTCTTCTTCTTCTTTCACGAGATGAACTTGATTTTTTCTGATTTTTTTTCTGATGTTATTTTGGCCGAAGCCAACCCCCTAACTTCTTCCAATCGACTCCTTTATATACTAGAACACTTCCCCCATTCAAATCTTCGAGAATATATTCTATTTAACGTGAAGAATCTCGGTAGATCGATATACAAATCTTTTTCTTGATGAAGATAATCTCGGTGATGTATTTGTTTCTTCTTTAAACCAACTCGACAATGCTGTAAGACACAAGAATATATCCTAAGGAGATAATACAAAATCGACTAATTAACGAGAATAAATCTCTTTCCTTTCCGAGAATAACTATGACCGGGATATTTGATTTTCTTCCTGATTTATTGTGTTTGTTCCGTGCAGAATTTGTTTATACCAATCCCTCAAATAAGGCAAGAGAATCTCCGTAACTTAACTCCTTGAAAATCTCCTTTGAATCCCGTAAGAAACTAGTTCAGTTGCTACACAAAATTTTCCCGCCACATTTTGATTTCAAATAGAAGAAGGTGGGAGCCCTTATCCAAGGCATGGGTGCCATTATCAATTCTGGGTTCCTTTATAACTTTTTGAGCCAATTTTTTCCAAATGTTTATTTCTTCCAAAAACACCTATAAAGACATAAAAATCATAATAAGTACAAAATCGAGTACCAACAATACATATAATTGAGATCAAATCAAAACATAAAAATGTTTCTATCACTGTCCTATACCAGCTAGAAGTGTGTAGGAGATGATTTTATGATTCCTCGGCTAATCACCAAAACCCAGTGGATTCAAGATGATTTTTTTGTTATTTATGGAGTTTTCTTATTTCCATTATGAATTCCTCTACAAACATTGCAACGTGTTTTTTTGATCCTACAGTTTCTTAAATGGTTTTGAATTCAAAACTTACCGGCAATGTTGTTTCAGTGGTAAATCTCAACCTTGGGTTTGTTTCTCCACCGCCTAAACGTTGTATCAAAGGGAATGCCTCTCAATAAGGAGTATATAAAATGAGTATCTGAGATGAGTATTTGAGAGGTGTTGAAATTTGTAAAACAGCCCAATTGGTTGTCTAGTTCTCCCTAAGGGTTCAACGCTATTAAGATGATATTAAGGACAAGCTGCATAATTTTTGACGTAAAGATATCTCTTAGAGCAAGGGCTATTTGCATACTCTATTCCTTTCAAAACGAATGAGTAAATGGGTGAATGAGTAAGATTTGGACAGTGGGGTAGTGAAGTAGAGAGACTAGGCATGTGAAGTTTTCCCCTCTAGTATAATTTTTTTTATCTTGATGGGGAAAGATCCACCATTTGGGAGTTTATTTAGTTATTTTAATAATGATAACCTATATGGGACCCGTATTTTGGAGTTCAATATTGCAATAAATACCCAGACGGGGAAAGATCCCTCGTTTGGATTGGACAGCTGAAGATTACCCATCTAGGCTAGACTACCGAGCATTCTTTCATATGAAAGAATGTTTGAAGGAGTTTGGGTGAAAGGGGGTCCTTCCCTACCCATAGTGACACCTAATTTTTTCAATTTTGATCTAACTCTTTCACTTTGAACGAGTGTTCTCTATCCATAGCCCTTGTTGTTAGAGCAATATTTCTCCATCCGGTAAAGGTTATTATTGCTTCAATTTCTCCTTAATTGAAGATATCGGCACAGTCAAATATCTAGGTATTATATTTTTCGTTAGTAAAGTGGAGGATAAGTAAATTAATTTTTGCATTTACGACATGCATCAACTTTCTCCTAAAATAAAAACCAAATTACTTAACTAAATTTGGCCAGGAAATCATAAAGTTCAGCTAAGTTCTCATAAAGTTCGGTTAAGAAAGATGTAAAACATGAGAAAAAGAGAAATGTTCAGCTAGCAAAACAAAATTGGGAATGAGCCAAATTCAGTGTATTATTTTCGACTTAAAAGTTCGTCTAATAAAAAGCTATTAACGACCTAACCGAACTCACAGTTTTGCTTAAATAATACAGAGTTCGGATAAGAGAAAAAAAATTATTTCTAGCCGAATTGTTCTTCGTGTTCTTTTTAAATGAGATGTTAGATTAGATCGGTTAGGCCGTATAAAGAAATTTCCTAGCCAAACATTATCTTGGAACAACTATCTAAACTCCTATTTTGGTGATTTCTACTCGAAATAACAATAAAAAAACGTATAAAAAACTAAGGGTTTGTCGAAAATTATCTCTTAATATACATACTGGAACAATCAGGATTTGATTCTCTCGTTAAAGTCTTGATGGTTGTCCAACTTCCGCTGCAACCGGTTTTTCAACTTATGGTTGATTCACTTGATTTTCGTGATTCACAACGCCTGAGATTTCTATTACAACGTTTATTACGATCCATTTATAGACGAGATTAATCGACGATGAAATTCGTTTATGAATAGTCGATTAATCGTTTATGAAACGGTTATGGAAGACGAAGAGGGAAGAAGAAAAGAGTTCAAATTAAAATCCGGCTACGTTAGAAATTTCTATTTTTTTTGTTTAAGAAATAGATTTAGATTTAGATTTATGCATATATGATTATGTTTAGATGGTTATTAGACAAGACCAATTTTTATAAAGAGTAATCTAGTAATTTCCTCTAATTATGACACCTTTAGCTTTATAGGACGGATGGCCTAAGCACGTCATGTGCCGCTCAAAAAGAAGGTTGTTTTGAGACATATTCAATAAAGACAACATGGAGTCACTAGGTAGTAAAACCAATAAGCACTTATCCACTATTTTTTAATAATGACAGAAATGCCTTTATCATTAATATTTTTATGATTATTTTTTATTTAATATTTTAAAGTTTTTATTTTTAAAAGTTTTTTATTTTTATTTTTTTTCAGTTTTTTGTAAGTTTTAATTATTTTTTTATTTTTTTCAAAACATATTGAAATTTTTTTAAAAAAAAATTAAAAAAAATAAATTTAAAATATAATTAAATAAATTAATCAAGGCTATCTAAGTAATTTAACTAGTCTCAGAACATCCTTATCGATCTACACTAATTAGGGTAATCATCTTATATGCCTCAAAAGATCTGAGTATACCTCGAAACAGCATTCCTTAAAAAGGGAAGGTCCCAAAAAAATTTTTCCATGTTTCCAAAAGAAACACTCATGTTCAAATTCAGGCCCACAAACTTCTTCTTAAGCCCAAGTGAACATCCAACTAGCAGAATCAATATTATTCACTAAGCCATGCTGGGCCGGCTCACTCCGCCCATTAATTTACATGTCTATTATCGAAGTAGAACTTCTCAATCTTTGTTTTGGCTTGCATGCTTTCTTAAAATTTCTTTAGCTAGTAAGTATCAATTTAGCCATAAAATGCTTGGAACTTTGGATATAGTGTGCAGCACCTACAAATGCATAAGACAACGATATGTTGCTTCAAATACGAGTTATGACAAATCTAAATAAAGCGCTAAAAATGTGTATATTTTACGCTCATAACTCTCTTATAACAACCATCTTAATTAGTTGTTTTCTTGATCATAATTGAAGTATGTGATTTATAATTCACGGCGATTTTAATTTTATTTTCATTATGATTAACTATGTGATGATGCTGCAATGTCATGAAATTATGTTATTAAAAAAATTCAGTAATTAGTACATATAGTATGGTTTCCAATTTACTAAGGGCACTTATATTAACAATTAATTGGCTGAATAATTTTTAGATTTTTTTTTATGGGTGTAGAAGATAAATTAAATAAGATACTTCTCTAATACCCAAAAATCTTATAAATACTTTTTTAGTATCCTAATTTGGATATTCAATCCAAATTTATATTTTTATTTTTATAATAGCTGACTATTATATCCTTAATTTTATTTAAGATTAACACGGAAATGAGATTGTGAGTTAAGAATCTACGCCAGGAGTACATTTATCATATTTGTTCATCAACTAGATCTTTGGACGGTAATAATGTAGTTTCCCTTTAGTGACGTTGCTAATTATATGATGACACGATGAAATATTATATTAAAAGGTAATTAAAGTGAATTGTTTTGAACCAAGCGGTAACAGAATCGTAAATACATCAAAATGAACTATATTAAGTAAATGTCTAACCATTAGAAAAAAACAAAGGACGTCCTCTACTTTTTTGTAATCCCCTTTTACATATTCCTTAGTGTTTGATTATGATGTGATAATAATTGTTTTTATTTTGGACATAGAAACAGTTTAAATTGTAGAGTACGTTATTAGTAATTTAAATATAGATGAAATCTCGTAAGTTACATATTAAACCTAGATAAATTGATGGTTTAAACCTTGAAAAAACTGGTTTTATTCTGCATATTTTGACAAAAAAATATATTTTCTTCACGATGTATTTGGTTTCATCTTGCTTATTTTGACCAAAAAAATATATTTTCGTCAGGATGTATCTGGTTTGATCCTGCATAAGACATATTTATTTATTTTTATGTTGAAACTGGTTGCCACCTAGCTATTTTTGAATAATTTTTTTTCTTAGTTTAAGCTAGGATACATCCAGTTTCATCCTAACTACTTTTGAATAAATTTTTCTATTTTAGTTTAAGCCAGGATGAAACCAGTTGCATCCTAGCTTTTTTTTTTTCGAAAAAAAATACTTTCGAATTTACTATCAACAATGAATCTTGTTTTGTAGATAATTTAAAACCCTTTCCAAAATATAATTTTTATTAAAATTGGATATATATTTTGAAAATTATGCATTCTTTTTGTGGTTTGTTTGTAAATAAGAGAGAGAAAGGATAAAACGAAGAAAAAACATAAAAATGATGGATACAATTGTCTAAGCATTTTAGTGTCCATTTCATCCATCCATAATGTTTACTTGTCCATAAAAACCATGTTTTAGGGGTACTTGGACAATAGACCCATTTTCTCTTAACTTATCCTAATACGATCACAATTCGCAAGATATACTTTGGGAATATATGGTCTGAAACTAGGATGAAGATTTTGTGTTTGTCATGGGTAAGTTACTAAATTAGTTTGTTGTAATAGGAACTTCTATGGGCCACCATGCAATTCCTTTCAAACCCATCGAGATAGTAATAGCCAATGCTAAAAAAAAATTGATGGTTTATGTCTGTGGTTTGCCTAACATAAACCATGACTTTTCTTTCTTCTTGTCTTTCAATTTCTTTTTCTTTTGTACTCATGTATGAATGAACCACTGAATAATGGTCCCAAATTGCATACAGACCTTTACCTTTTTTTAGCCCTACTTGTTTCAGCTCAATCAAAATTATTGTGTGCAATGCATCTAGGTTTATCATTTTTAGCCGTTGCACGTGTGCGCTTCTTCATCGGATGAGGATGTCGGGTGCATTTAATAGAAATTTGTTGGCTACCTTGGTTGAAGATTACGCTATATCTTGTGGCTCTGGGAATGAAGATGTGTTCGAACAAATAGCAACTATAAAAATTTCATTACTGAGCGAAAAAAAATATTCTTTTCGTTCCAGTAAAAGTGTTGAACAGAGGTAGTATTACAAAAGAGTAAAAGGTTGAATTCTCCACGTGATCTTTGGAAGTTAACTTGGAACTATCGAGAGTTTCCCAAACATTTTCCCGTTCCTTCAACTAAAGTACTTGATCCCTCTCCCGTACGGTCCAATATTTTGGTTCGTTTCTCTGTCAACTTCTGTAATCAAAACAGACCTTATGGGTGGATGCATACAAGGACCACATCAGTAGTAATCAAAATACATATGCACGTGATCAGAACGAAGTGTACCATATCGACATCCTATTCCAGCTGTGTTTCTCGTTCGCCTGTCACAGTGTACACGAGTGCGTGTAATTGACTGTTTCCGATGTAGTTTATGTTACATGTGAGATTGAGAGTCACTGTCTGACGAACGACGTTCGTATGTTGTTGCTTTCAGTCCAGCACTATTGGCCGAAATTCTATCTTATAGTTGTACTAAGAACCGGTATCATGGAATCTAAAACTAGGAAGGGCTTTGGCCAACTCTATGGGATAGTTGGAACCGTATTATAATTGAACTATTACATATGTAAAACCATGTCCAAGCACCTTAACCGACGGTCAACAAATTGGATATGTTTCGACATATTTAAGCTGTTTTCTACATAGTTGTGAATCTTGTGATGTTTCCTACTCCATGCAAACCGGACCCTCGCTCTCGTGGTGGTGGGTACAACACACGGCCTTGTGAATTGTATTAGTTGTAGGGGTATTAAATCCTTAACAACACGTGTTCAAGAAATATAGAAGGAGTATCAGATTATGATGGAGCGAGAAATACTGAAGCAAAACTCTTTGAGAAATACTGAAACAGACATTTGAAATTATGATAAGTATTGAAACAGACGTCTGAAACAGACAACATCGGTACATGATTGACATGTTAGTTGCGGGAAAGCATGGCACACTGCACGAAACAACTAGTTTCGTTACATGACTGACACACAAGTTGCGGGAAAGCCTGACACAATAAAGAGATCTGACAAATATCGGTGCATGATAGACACATCTCAGCTATACATGATGCGGAACAAAAGAAACTAAAGCATGACAAATCACTTTCAATGGCCACATGTCAGACATGCCATAATCCAAATAAGACCGAAACGTTCATCCAAATCCAAAAAGTAACAACTTGAGTACAAATCCGCAGAGGAAGTCCGGGATACTAAGAGAGAAACTAAGGGAAATACGTAGTACGCAAATCAAGTCTTGCGGGAAATACAAATAGGTCTTGCGGGATACACTTCGTTCCAAAGACTGGATAAGAACTAATAGGGTGGAAAGTTAGATTGGAGGGACCCATGAAATTTGCTATAAATACCAAACTCTCAAACAGAAAAAAGGACCGGAAAAATTTGGGAAAATTGGACATAAGGAATAGGATCAGAGCAAAGAGTTTAGGTATGAGACTTGTGTTAATTTGATAGTTTTATTGTTCTTTGATTAATTGAACTTTTATTATGTATTTGATATCTATTTGGAACATACAAACATGAATAAAAAATGATCAAAATCTTTATCACCCGTGGGTGTAGACAATTTGATTGTCGAACCACGTTAGATCATTGTGTTGATGCTTGTATTAATTCTTTGTTCAATTTGTTAATATGTTATGATCTCATTTTAAGAGATTTGATTTTACTATGTTTTTGACTTTGATGGTTGTGATCCAAAGACGCTAGAATTTTGGTAATCACAATTTGGCGCTAGAAACAGGGATAGGTAAAAGAATTTATTCTACCTGTCCAGATCTTCATTTTTGAAACTTTGAATTTTGTTATCCCATAAAATCTTCTATTACAATATTATTAATCAGAAATCTTTTTAAGTAATGTTTATATAAGTTTAACTGTTATAATCTTATACAACACTTCTTTAATTGATACCTTATATTTTTAATACTTTCTGGTTACCTCATATGTTCTTTTAATCATGGGTTTGAAAACTTTGTTTATAAACTCCCACCATAATATTATGTTTTATAACGATTTTGCAAAAGAATTAAGCGTGAAGCCACTAAATTTATATACCTCTGATTTAATTGCTTGAATGAATTAAAATTGTATTAAAACTACCTAGTTTTGATTCTTGCTAAAACAATAAAATAAACCTTGAATTGAATTTATGAGCTTGCTTCTGATATGTTTGTAAAAGATGATTTGATGAACTTATAAA
>JAJJMC010032716.1:2258013-2268618 GCA_023531435.1 Papaver californicum | reverse complement strand
CATATCTCATTATCTGAACTCTTGTTAGAACATTGACAAAGAAACTTCTACGACAACACAAGATTGAACAAATCAGATATTATAATATTTCAAAAGAAATTACGTAAACGGAAACAATTGCAAATAGAACCGTACAAGAACAAGATGGTGATATAAGAAATTTGGGAAATCATACAATTGAGACTCTGCCAGAAAGAGAAGTAGTAGAGGAATCCCAAGGACCACAACCCTTGGATACTCAGGAAAATATTCCAGTTAATCATTCAATTAACCAACCACATGAAGAAGCATCACAGAACAGGGTTAACCCTATTAATCCATTGTATAAAGAAATGATTGAAATACGTAAGGCACGAAAAACTTATGCAGAAACAATTGCTCTTTTAACCCAAGAGAACCAAATGCTCAGACAAAAGGCCCAACAGGATGTAGAAGCATCTATTAGCAGAATACAGGGGCAAGAAGTAAGCTCAAACAGATCCGCAAAAGGTAAAGCAAGAATTAATCAAGATCAAAGGGTGATGGTACTGGAACCCGCACATGATACATATTTTCACTCAAGAAAAAATAAGATAAATCAGCGGTATAGGTCAGATAGACTGGATTTTGATGATTCAGAGCCGCAAAACAACAGATGGCAAAAATATTTGGAGGACTTGGAACAAACGAGAGAAGAAATCAAAACTTTGAAAAATAAACAGGAGGGAGGACGACTTGAAGAAGTGTTAAAAGAGGCCAGTAGAACATCATAGGCCTCACACCTTGTGCATGCGTCTATCCCGTATAAATGCAATCTTCCCGTCTTTGAATGTTATGATGGGACAAAGGATCCAGCGGCTCACTTAAAGTACTACAACCGCAATATGACCCGTTGGGAACAGGATGACACAATTATGTGTCGATATTTTCCTTCAAGTCTGAAATGCTCAACATTAACATGGTATGATAATTTACCAGAAGGGTCAATACATTCATACGCACAATTGACTCGTAAATTTTTGGAAACATACATGTATAATAAACCCGCAGATGCCGGGATGGACAAATTATTTGCCCTTGCATCATGGACAGAGGAGACTATCCTGGACTACATAGATCGATGGAATGCGATCTGTCAAGCAATAGGGAATGTATATCCAGAAAATTCTATTAACTGCTACAAATGGGGGATAGCCAACCGCATAAGCCCACTCTTTGTAGATATTCATGGAAAAAACCCGAAAACCGAAGGGATCTTAGGGAAATTATTGAAAAATATGGAAGGTTGCAGGATATCCAAAAACAGCATCCAAGAATAACTTCCCAACATCTAGGGCTGCACAACGGGCGGGCGGGTCGGTTTTAGGGTAAAACCAACTACCAACCCGTCCACAGGCGGGTTTTGATAATCAAAACCGTATACTAACCAGTCCTCAGGCAGGGCGGGTCGGTTTCAACCCGCTGCGGGTCTGGCGGGTTCGGTTTTTGAGCGGGTTAACCCGTGAAGAGAATGGCTGTTGATAAACGAAGAAATTTGTGATCAAGTTTTGGCCATTATAAAGCCTATATTAACAAGAAAATTGTGATAAAACCCTAGTTCTTCATTCTAAACCGATACAAGAGAAATTTTTGTTATATGATTGAAGTTGATAATCAACAAATTGGAATGATTAACTAACTACTTCCATCATCAATTTGAAGAACAACATAAAAAACCTCAAATTCTAGAAATGGAATTGTTGGGCATGGAAATTGACGATTAACTAACTCCTGATGGTGATTTTTCAGATAGAAATGGAATTTCCCCTGTTTTCCCAACAACACTTTTGTGTAATGCTGATTTTGTTGGTTTTTCTCTTGGTATCAAGTCGTATGGAACTTCCCATCTCTGTTTCTCTGCATCTGTGATGTGAACTCTTAATCGATCCTCTGTTTCATGCCTAAGAAAGAAAAAAAAACAGAAAAACATCCAATTGGTTTAGTTAGTTATATACTACTGTAAACTACAAAAATTCATTAAAAAGGGAATAGAGACAGAGAAACAGAGAGTGTATGTGTATATACTTGACAAAGAGTTGTAAATGGGGGATATCAGGACCATAAATGTTGATTTTTTTCTTGAGAGATAAGAGACCAATGAGACCTCCATTTAGAGCTTCTTCAATGGAGATAAGACTATAGCCTTGACCGATTTTTGAGGTAGTTTTAGTGGATGAAACTACAACAGTATTAACATAAACAAGGAAAAGAAACAGAAATATGAGCTGATATTTAGAAGAACCAAAGAAGAACATCATCTTCTTTTTCTTCAGAAAAAAAAAGAGGGAGAGATTGAACAGTAGTGGTAGTAACTGTTGAGGTTGGGTCCGTTGGGATATAACGAAGTAGGGCTAATGTTGCCTGTTAGAGATTAGGTCATGTGTTTAGTTTTTATGGATGGTCAAGATTAATCTCATCAACGGTCCATATTTAACGGTTTAAACGGGCGGGGTCGGGCGGGTTCTACACTAAACCCGTAAACCGACCCGTTGTGACCGGGTTTTGAGTTTTCAAAATTCTGGATGTTCAATATCGCCAGGAAAAAGGCGGTTTCCGAAACCCAAATGATTGACGAACCGAAGTTTGAGAGGGTTTTAGCGGGTTCGGGCGGGTACGGTTTTTCGGGTTGGTTCCTGTGCTGCCCTACCAACATCAGAGGATTGCCAACAGGGCAAATTTTATGGAAACCTCAACAAGTTCCGGGAAAAGGGTTGTGGGAGAAAATCCTCATATTGAATACAAACGAAGTAAGGCAGATGATGAAAGAAAGTTCAACGGCCAATTTGAGGATCGAGTTTTCACTAAAAATCAACACCCCTTACTCACAAATTCTGAATGCAATTAAGAACATGCAAGATTTTCAATGGCCATGGGAAAAAGGAAAGCAACCATCACACACATAGAATTCAAAGGATTATTGTGAATATCATTGTTTTCAGGGCCATCCCACAAGCAGATGTAGGAATTTAAAGTTACAAGTTCAAAAATTGATCGATATGGGAGAGATGAAAGAATTTCTTTATTTGCCCAATCCTCCACCAAGGCTCAACATGGGAAAAACTGTAAATATTCCACAAAATAACTGAACTATTAATATGATTTCCTATACCCAGTCGAATCAATCATCTATGAACGCATCTATTGACAAGAAGCTGCGTAAAAGGGTTCACGGGCATGACGTCTTCAAAGTTGCGGGCAGAGTCACAGAAACATGGGAAGAATGGATGGCTTCCCCGATAACTTTTTCAGCGGACGAGGTTGACCAGGAAATTGAAACATATAATGATCCTTTGGTGCTCACTCTACCAGTATCGGAGTGGAATGTCAAAAAGATCCTCATGGATTGGGGAAGCTCCCTTAATTTGTTATTTATGACACATTCCAAAAAATGGGATTAAAGGATGATCAACTTACACCTTCTTACTACACTATCTATGGGTTTAATGGATAGCCTCAAAACCAAAAGGGGAAATTTTACTTGATGTTATGGTAGGACCAATAAACATTTCGACTAAATTCAGTGTAGTGGAGGCACCGTCTCCATGTAATGCCATCATTGGTAGACATTGGGTCCACCAATTGAAAGGAGTGACCTTAACATATCACCAATACTTGCGATTCCCAACACCGCAAGGGGAGATGGAGATAAAAGGGGATCAGAATGTTGCAAAATCTTGTACAATCGCAGAAATTCGCATGAATGAGGAACGAGTTCAGCAACAACAAAATAGAAAGAAAGAACGAAAGATAAAAGCCAAAGAAGAAGCCATAAGTCAATATTTGATTGAGACCGCGGGAAAAGAATCGGTGAATGAAGCAAATGAAAATACTTCATCAGAAGCAAACATACCAAAACCTAAAGAAAGGGGAAGCATCCCAGAATAACAATTAAAGGGAGCTCCCACACTTTTAGGGGCTCCCAAATCCACTTTTACAGCAATTGAAGAAACCAAGAATATCAACATAGGAACAGAAGAATTCCCGAGAATGATTAAGATTGGAACACTGATGGAAACAGAAAGGGAACATGATTTGGTTATTCTACTTAGAGATTATGTGGATATTTTCGCATGGAAAATGGAGGATATGCCAAGCATTGATCCAAATATTTTCCGCTGTGAGTTGCATATACATCCGGGTACTACACCTTTTCGGCAGCACATACGCAAAGTGACACCCGAATATCATTTGCCAATTGAAAAGGAACTAAAGAAGCTCATGGATGCGAGATTTATTCGAGAGGTGCGATACCCAACTTGGATATCTAACATGGTGATTGTACCAAAAAAGAATGGGGAAGTAAGAATTCGTATAGACTTCACCAACTTAAACAAGGCATGCCGAAAAGATAGTTATCCGCTTCCCTGTATTGATCAGTTGGTGGACGCGGTTAAAGGACATGAAGCTTTATCCTTCATGGATGGGCATTCATGGTATAATCAGATTGCTCTAGCTGAAGAAGATCAAGAACACACTGCATTTTTTGCTCCACACAGTTTGTATTGCTATACCAGAATGCCATTTGGGCTAAGGAATGCGGGAGCAACTTATCAGCGATTTATAGACGTAATTTTTAAACCATGGATAGGCCGCACCCTGGAAGTCTATGTAGATGATATGCTGATAAAAGGTGAACTTTCAAAGGATCATCTACAATATTTGAGAGAAATATTTGAAGCCTTACGAAAATACAAAATGAAAGTCAATCCAGACAAATACGTTTTTGGAGTTACGTCAGGAAATTTTTTGGGGTATTCGGTCATCAAAAAAGGGATTGAGTTGATCCGGCAAAAATACAAGCAATTGTCAACATGCCATCACCAAGGAATGTAAAAGAAGTCCAAAAATTAAATGGTTGTTTGGCCGCACTTAGCAGATTCATTGCCAGATCATCGGACATATGTAAGCCCTTTTTTGACACCTTGAAAAAGAAAAGTAAATTTGTATGAAACAAAAATTGTGATCAAGCTTTCCAAAACATCAAAGCCTATCTCGCTACATTACCCGCATTACAAAAACCAGAGCCTGAAGAGGTACTGGCCTTATACATAGCAGCAACAGAAGATGCAGTAAGTGCGGTATTGGTACGAACAAATGAGAAAGTAGAGAAACCAGTGTATTATATCAGTAAAACTCTCAACCTTGCAGAAAGGAATTACACCAAAATTGAACAATTGATATTAGCACTGGTTTTTGCCACACGGAAGTTGCGCACATATTTTCTAACACATTATGTGCGAGTACCAAGTAAAGCTCCGTTAGAATCTGTACTAAAGAATGTGGGAAAAGTAGGGAGAATAGCAAAATGGAATGCACAATTGGAATATTTCCACATCATATTTGAAATACAAACTGCACAAAAATCACAAGTCTTGGAAGATTTCCTTGCGGATTTACCACTGGATAATGATTTTGAAATCCATGGTTTGCCCGGAATAGAAGATGATGATTCCCAAGATATTCTGAGTTCTGTAAACTCCCACAGATGGGAATTATTTGTTGATGGGGCAAGAAATAAAGAAGGATCCGGAATCAGAATTGTGATTACAACCCCAATATGAGATCGCATGGTACATGCATTTCGTCTTCGGTGAACACACCAATAATATAGTGGAATATGAGGCTATGGTTCATGCCTTACGGCTTATCATCGAGTAGGGAATAAACGATATGCGGCTTACAAGTGATTCACAACTGATAATTCGGCAGGTTGAATTGAAGTATCAAGCATTTGATGAAGACTTGATAGAATACAAGAATCTTGTTCAAAAATTGGCATCCCAAATTCCAAACATAATTTTTCGACATTTGTCCCGAGATAAAAATCGTCATGCTGATGCTTAGCATTCATTTCTTCAATGATAAAAGATCAAAATACTTCAGTAGTCAAAATTGGGCGAATCTATGAGCCATCAATAAAGTTATGGGCAGTTGAAAACATGGAAGAAGAAGTTGGTGAACATTTTGAAGATGCAGCCATTAAAGATAATGCGAGCCTTCCAATGAAACCAGAAAATAAATCATCTGAAGAGGATTGGAGGATCCCGATACTTCAGTACTTACAAAATGGGATATTGCCCGCAGACACTAAAGGGGCAAGGAAAGTGCAATCAAAATCTGCAAATTATCAGTTGCGGGGTAAAATTTTGTACCGCAGATCTTTTTTGGGACCATTACTTTGGTGTTTGTCACAAAAAGAAGGACAATGTATTCTCATAGATATTCATTATGGAGATGTGGGAAATCATAGTGGAAGACGATCACTTGTACTGAAAGCAAAAACGCAAGGATATTACTGGCCGTTTATGCATAAAGATACGGATAACCTGGCAAAAAGGTGCGAAGAATGCCAACGTTTTGCGAAGAGAATTAAAGCTCCTGCAACTGAACTCAATTCTGTACTCATCCCATGGTCATTCGCAAAATGGAGAATAGATATTGTTGGCCCTTAGTGGAAGGCACACAAAAAATAAAATATTTAATTTTGGCAACTGATTATTTCACTAAATGGGTTGAAGCCAAAACTCTTGCTCGTATTAGGGTACAGATGTTTTCAAGTTTTTATTCGAAGATATAATTTGCAGATTCGGAATCCCGGTATCTATAGTCTCATACAATGGACAACAATTACAAGGGAAATATATCGATATGCTTTTCGAGGCATTTAATATTCAAAAAAAGAACAAGTCTACTCCGCTTTATCCTCAAAGTAACGGACAAGCGGAAGCTACAAATAAAACCATTGCCATGAATCTAAAGAAGACTCTAGATGGTCATCATAAACGGTGGTGCAAACAGCTTCATAACACTTTCTGGGCCTATCACACGACGAGAAGAGAAGCCACTGGTCCAAAGAATGGAAAATTATCAAAGAAGACTAGCAAGAGAATATAACAAGAAAGTCAAGTTGCGGAATTTCGTTGAAGGGAAGTATGTACTACGACAAATACCAGAATATCAAAGAGACAAAAAAACAATAAAATTTGCACCCACATGGGGAGGGCCATATATCATGCAAGATATTGCGGGATAAGGTTCATACTACTTGCGGAATATGAATGGAGAATTCTTACGGTATCCTTGGAATGCACAATATCTCAAACCATATTACCCATAACCAACAATACAATCATACAATAATTTGGCTTCATACTAGGTAAAACAGAACAAATGCAATCTCTCTAGAGAGTCCATATAAATGTCTATGAGTGTATAACTATTGGATCTTTCGCCATAGAGATTCCTAACATGACATTAATTATTATATCATGTATTCTCCATTTCAGGAGGTGCTCTAGGGACCGTATTCTAATTTCCTCCTGATCAGAGAGAAGTTACATGCGCTTCAACTCTCAAAGTAACTCAAGGTACAAAATTACCTTGCAGTTAATCAATTCACACTCAGTCAATACACTAACAATCAATATATATATATTTTAAAATTGTTTTGCAGGAACAATAATGTGAGTCAAAAGGAAAGTGCAAGTACAATTTGAAAGAAGGAAAAACTAAACAACAGGAAAACAAAGGAAAAAGCTAAGGAGCGGAGGTTTTGCATTAAAAGGAGGATTGTGAGGGATTTCCATGCAGCTATAGACTTTGGTAAACCCATCGGCTTTAACTCTATCAAGAGTGCTGTTGACCGCTTTTGCAATTTCAACTCGAGCTTCAACCCTCAACCAAAAAATATAAGCTTTTGTGGCTTCAAGCTCCTTCTTGCACTGATCTACTTCGGCTTCATACTTTTGGACATTCCCCTTCCAGAAAACTATTTTCCCCCTCTCTGAAGCCAAGTCCCGAGCTAAGTTTTCATCCTTCAGAGTCTCCTGCTTCCATTTGTCCTCCGCCTCTTTGTTGAGAGGATAAAACTTCCAGCTGACTTTGTGTTTCATTATCCTTGGTAGTCAAAAGCTCCAGCTTCCCTTTGATTTCTTCTACCTTAGCATTGGCAACACCAATCTCTCATTCGCTTTAGCAGCTCTTGCGGTCGCATCTTTGAATTTTCTTTCAAAACATGTAATAAAAGTAACAGGTTAATCAATGCGGAAATAGTATTCAATTTCAAGTACGCAGAAAAAATAAGATACCTCTTGCGAATGATTCAAACTCTTTTAGTTCGTGGGCCACTGCGTCTCTGGAAACATCAAGAAAATCATATTCTCCTAAAAGCTTATGATAATTTGCAGTAAGTTGCTGAAGATCTTGACGACACTGGTTTAACTCCCCTTGTTTTAGTAAATCATTGTCCCGTAACTGGTTAGAATCCTTTGTACATTTTTCAATTTCTCTATGTAAGCGAAAAATTTTACTCTCACGATAGAGTACAGAATCAGATAAGCTGTGGATTTTGGATTGAGCATCCGTAAGTGTGTTCCCTTTAGCATGAGCATCCGCGCTATCTCTATCCTTAATTAGTTGCGCCATATAAAGGGAAAGCTGAGAGTTGTGATGAGAACCGGAACGAGAAAGTCCCGCAAGGATGTCCTGGCGCTCCACACAGAGTTTGCAATTCTCTTCTTCCAATCTCTCAGATCGTGCCCGTGCTTCAAGAACGCAATCCTTAGTACACAGTAAAGTAGCATTAAACTCCTCTTTCTTGCGGATATACTCTCCATATAAAAGTCGGTGCTTCACTTCTAATTCATTATACTTCAGTGTGGCTAGATTATTTATATCAAGGGGGTCATTAAATCTTGTTTGATTCCCAAATTTTCATTATTGACCTTTAAAACATGCTATGTCAAGCGTTTAACTCAACGTTGCAGCCTAGTCACAATGTTTGAATCCCCCGCTGATCCCATAAAGTAATTCAGAAAACATGTAAATAAAGTAAGAAAAATGACGAGAGGAAAAGAACTAAACCTTGATTTTGAAGATCAAGTAACTTCTGACGAAGCGCATCATTTTCCCGCTTCAAACCCGCAGCTTCTTCTTCCACAGTTCTAAACTGGGTCTCCATCTTCATGGATCGCCCCTTATAAAACTTATAAGCCGCATAGGTGGCATTTTGACCCCCGACAAGCTGTAATTTTTAGGATTAAAGTTATAAATAAAGATAAAAATAAAATGAAATCTAAAGTTATTAAAACAATAAAAGTACCTGCAAGAGAGCTTGTTGCGGGAAAGAGTATACTTCACCATCTGCAAGCGCAACTGTCTCCGCAAGAGAAGAAGGTTGATTTATGTAGAAGGAGGGTTCGAAGGGTTGTCCTTGACCTCTTAGCCAGGCATCCTTCATTGTTTCATACGGTGTAGACTGTATGTACTCCCGCAAGTTAGCGACCGCAGGACTATCTGATTCCACCGGCAGAGAATCGTATGGAATAAATAGTAGCTCCTTGGACATAAACCAACGAAATGCATCTTCCTCATTGTCCAAAAGATTTGAATCTCCCACAACTCCTTTGCCTTTATTCTTCTGCGGGATTTCTTTATTTACTTGCACTGCATCAGTGGCAGCTACGCTTGCTATATTAACTACGGCAGGAGCAGTTTCTACCATAGTATTTGCTGGTTCACCTTCTACTACTCTAGTATATGCAGACTCATTTGCTACCGCAGTATTTGCCTGCCCACCCTTTTCTACTGAAGTATTTCCGGCTCACCCTGAACGGGGAGATCCTCTTTATCAGTTGAATCATCTTCACTTGTAGAAGGTTCGAGAAGATCATCTCTGAACAAGGGAGAAAGTTGAGAAACGAAAGAAGGTTCAGGATCAGCAGTCTGATGCGGAAAACTGACCGCAACATCTGTAGCTTCCACCACAGCACCAACTAGTTCTGCAGACTCAAAATTTATCATCTGAAGTGGCACATGATGAGGGAAAAAGTTATGCATTTCTCCTTCTTCCCTATCAGTGGAAGCACGGGATGTACCCTTAGCTTTCTTCTGACCCTGTCAATATACCGTAAGAATTCATTAAATAAAATTCATAAGGATCATTAGAACTCATTTAGATAAATCAATACCTTTTCTGAGGGAGTTGCGGCTTTGCGCTTTTGTGCTTCCTTCAACTTGCGGCTATAAAAAAAGAAAAAACATTTAAACAATGTTTAAAGCATGATATAAAAAGATAGAGAGAATTTTACGTACCACATTGACAAACGAAAAAGCGAAACCTTCAAAATTCAACTGCCAAGGGCAGTAAGGATGAAAACAGAAGGTTGTAAACCACGCTCTCTTGAATGAACCCGAAGACCCATGGACCTTCATTGACCAGGGGAGTGCGGTACCACCTGAAATCATGATCATCGCGGAGCTTTTACCTTAAAGGAATCCGCGACCCAGGAACAACGTTCAACTTGGAGTTATCAATCTCCCAGAGTAAACGGAATCCTTTACCACCTCTGCAGCCCGGACCGACACTCCACTTCTTATAATTCTTCGCAGCTATATTGTCTGAGTATGTAGCATGGAAGTTATCCACCGTGTAATGTTTACGTTCCGCAGAGCCGGGAACGTAACACGTGAAGTTTGTTTTTCCCTGCTACACATGCTACATTCATCCAACATGCGTCACCAATTCCCGTTATATTGGGTAACTGATACGGGCATAATTTATACATTTTTATCTCCTAATTAATATTT
>JAJJMC010032716.1:2142323-2253013 GCA_023531435.1 Papaver californicum | reverse complement strand
TTTATTAGAGATATTAATTGCAGTATTTCCCCGCTCTCTGTGGGTTCTACCCGTACTTGCCGTTGTCTACTAGTTAGACGCCGTGCGATTGCGGTTATTTTATTGGGTAATCCCAAATCACATCAGTAACGGATCAGACTAAACTGTGCTTGGGCTTTTTACGGCTTGCGAGAACCTCAAATTGGAAAGGATTTTCGTTCTGGTACATAGGAAGCTTCAAGCCCGCATCCAATACTCATGCGGGTATTAACAACTTGTTGTTGCTATACTTGAACTTCTCCATCATCTCCAACGTAATTTCGTCTCCTTCAGCAGGATCGTAGAAGAAAACTTTAAATTGTTGAAAATTGTGTTTCTTCTTAAACTCCGCAAGGTCCATCGACCTAAAGCCCAAGTTTTCGGTTAACCGCTTATTTTTTGAAGCTGGCTTGCTGGCCGCAACAGATACATCTACGTACTTTATTAAGTTGGAAGGTCGAATTCCTGAGCTGTCAGATTCATCTACCCCCTTCTTCCTCATCACAGCATAGCGAGATGACTTCATATCTAAAGGATGATCATCCTGATGAGAAGCACTACCAGCAACTTTGTTATCATTCTTTCCAGTCATGATAAATTTTTATCTACATATGAAAATAAGAGAAGATAAGTACATCATGATCAAAAGCAAGAAAAAAACAGAAATATTACATAACATAAAAACAACAATATGTTCACTGAATCAAAATACAGACTAGTAAACAATTTTTGATCAAGGAAAGAAAATGATCATGGTTCAGTAGGACAACCAAACATCAAAACAAAAATATCATCATCATCATCGTTATCACCATTCACTCTAACAAATAATAAACAGATAAACAAGAACATCATCAGCATCAGCATCATCACTGACTACTCTAAAAGATTCAGGAATTGATAAGTAAACAAATACATTAAGAAAAAAGTTAAGAGAATTACATGTAACGAAGTAAAAGACAGAAGGCAAATCAGATGATTGAATGAAAAGAAGACTTGATCCCGATGCAAAAAATCCTTAATCACTAAGTTCAGAAGAATAAAAAAGCACTGAGGAATCTTTGAAAAGTTCAGAAGAATGAAAAGCATAAAAACTTTAAGAAGAAAAAGATAAAGAATATAAAGAATGAGATGAGAGATGTGACTAACATTAAATAAGAAAAGACTGAACTGGCGATACCGTAGAAAAGTGAAAGAGAGAGAAACTTTATCAGAGATACGATTTCCTCGAAAATCGACAACTGACAGAAACATATGAAGAAAATTTGTTAGTGGCGTGAAAATCGGGAAAAGTAAAGCCAAACGTGGGAAGAAAATTTATTACTGGCGTAAAAATCGGAAGAGTAATAAATATTTTTCCTTTTTTAAATTTTTACCGTATGCCAAAATTCAAAAGAAAAAAGGGGTAAATTGTAGGGGTATTAAATCCTTGACAACACGTGTTCAAGAAATATGGAAGGAGTATCGGATTATGATGGAGCGAGAAACACTGAATCAAAACTCTTTGATAAATACTGAAATAGACACCTGAAGTTATGATAAGTATTGAAACAAACGTCTGAAACAGACATCATTGATACATGATTGACACGTTAGTTGCGGAAAAGCATGGAACACTGCACGAAACAGATAGTTTCGTTAAATGACTGACACACAAGTTGCGGGAAAGCCTGACACAATAAAGGGATCTGACAGATATCGGTGCATGATAGACACGTCTCAGCTATACAGGATGCGGAACAAAAGAAACTAAAGCATGACAAGTCACTTTCAATGGCCACATGTCAGACTTGCCATAATCCAAATAAGACCGAAACGTTCATCCAAATCCAAAAAGTAACAACTTGAGTACAAATCCACAGAGGAAGTGCCGGATACTAAGCGAGAAACTAAGGGAAATACGAAGTACGCAAATCAAGTCTTGCGGGAAATACAAATATGTCCTGCGGGATACACTTCCTTCCAAAGACTGGATAAGAACTAATAGGTGGAAAGTTAGATTGGAGGGACCCATGAAATTTGCTATAAATACCAAACTCTCAAACAGAAAGAATGACCGGAAAAGTTTGGGAAAATTGGACATATGGAATAGGATCAAAACAAAGATTTTAGGTATGAGACTTGTGTTAATTTGATAGTTTTATTGTTCTTTGATTAATTGAACTTTTATTATGTATTTGATATCTATCTGTAACATACAAACATGAATAAAAAATGATCTAAATCTTTATCACCCGTGGATTAGACAATTTGATTGTCGAACCACGTTAAATCATTGTGTGGATGCTTCTGTTAATTCTTTGTTCAATTTGTTAATATGTTATGATCTCATTTTAAGAGATTTGATTTTACTATGTTTTTCACTTTGATGGTTGTGATCCAAAGACGCCAGATTTTTGATAATCACACTAGTAGTAGGTGCCCACCACTCATGTATCAGTCCCCCCTAATAAAACCCCACTTTTGCTCGAAATGTGGCTCTGAAGCCAAAGCCATGTTCGGAAAAGAAATATATGAAAGGAAACAAAAGCAAATAGTAAAAGATGGACTTGTAGCTTTCTAAACCAGAGGTATGTTGGTTCCATCATTCAAGAAATTCTTATCAAATTCCAGTTTCCTTATTCACTAACCCCAAAAATGATTACAATCCATGCATATCAAAATTTCCTTCTTGATTTCTTTATTTTGTCTTGTTTTGACTTGAATATTTTATTACAAAAATAATTACCGAACTTTTATATTATATTTTAAACTCCATCTGTTTAACTCACCTGGAAAAATTGGCTTACCAAATTACGAATATTCAAGATATATATATTTTACAATCCAGAAAATCTAAACGACATGTGACTATATTTAACAACAATTCGATCGTTATATAGATCAATAAAAAAAACAATCATCTTATGTTTTTATTATAAAACTAGTTTTACTCGTTTTGATTATTCTAATGGGTAATATTTTGTTCATTTCTTTAGACACACCCGTTGCAAAATTAGTTCTACTCATATTTATTTTATGAGTCATTATAACTAGTGACAAAAGAAACAGCTAACTAGGAGCTTGCATTGTGACAACATCCCAATTACAAATAAGAGTCGAAATAGAAACCGCTGAAAATATCAGTATATAGCCCATTTAAATAAAATAAATTTAACATCATTGATAACTTATTTAGAATATCTTGACTTATTGTTAAAAAGCATGTCATTTCTTTCTTTCCAAAGGTTCCACCAAATTACAAAAGGTAACATATTCCATATTTCTTAATTATTTTTATGTTTTTTTTCTTACCCCAATCCCATAAGGTGTGCTTAACCTTGTCAGCTAAGACCCACTTGAGCTCCAAACTGTTGAAAAAAAGAAGAAAATCATACCTCAAAAGAATATTGGCAATGCAGAAACATGTAATTTTTTGTTTCAACGTTAAAATTTGCACTCTACACCTTTCCATCTTTTAATAGATAATTCATTGTAGGGGTACTTTTATAGCATAAAGTTCATCCCGGGAAACAAACTTTAAGAGGAACTTTAGGATTCCAAAGTTGTTTGCGAGGAAATCTTAAGAAACCATCAATACCTACGGATTGTAAACAAAAGCAACAACTAACTGTAGAAGTTGCACAATCTCACCTAATTTCAGTTCATTTATATTTCTGCAGAATTTCAGATTTTAGGTACCATCTAATTTAATCATACCTTTAGCACATCCATTTTCCAGTCTGGAAATCTTAAAAAGAAAGGGATAACTAGACTGCAAAAGATAATTTCCTATCAATTTATCTTTCCAAAAAAAAATGCATGCACCATTTTTTATTTTCAATTTAGTATTGTGAGTAACAAAATCTTTGGATTTCAAGATACCATCCCATAAGGTAGAACCCGCAGTCATTTTAGAACTGTTTGAAAAAATAGTAGCAACAAACCCTCCAAATTTCTGCTGGATAATGTTGCTCCAAAAAACATTCTTCTCGACAACATATCTTGGAGTTAAGAGCCTTATTTACCAATTTTAAGTTTTTGATATTAATGCATCCTCTACATTTTGGAATAGTGGCCTTCGAGCCACCCAATTATTTTTTTACATAAGATTGAAAATTCCCAGATAAAGCTTTTCATAATTTTATCCATCTCTTTAGCAAGGCATCTGGTATAAAGAAAGACTATAAATTATCAAACTTGATAAACAATTTTTGATCATAATGAGTCTACTTCCTTTGGAAAAGTGAGTTCTTTTCAAAGATGAAAGCTTTTGTTAAAATTTCTGTAAAATATCATCCTAAACAATCTTGCACTTAGACTTACTACCTAAGGGAATTTCAAAATACTTCATAGGAAGTTGAGCAAGGTTACAACCAAAAACTTCAATACTGCTTTTTCCATTATGGACAATTACAATCACCGTAACTAAACTTTTCTTGAATTTACGTTCAAACTAGAAATAACTTCATAAGAATAAAATATATTATTTAAAATTTTCACCTAAGCTTTATCATCATCCATAAAAACTATTAAGTCATCAGCATATTGAAGATGAGTTATAATTATACCATTATGAGCAACTTCAAAATCAGATATAAGTCTATTATCACCTGCCTTAAGCATCACGGAGAATTTCAACTATACGAATAAAAATAATTTGTGAAATTGGATCCCCCTGCCTTGTACATTTTTGGATTATAGACAGTCTAGTAGTTTTTTTTCTTTTAAGACCACGGAGAATCTAGCGTTGGAGACACACCACTTTATATGGTTTGTCCAGATATTATCAAAGCTAAACCTTGCTAGAGCAATAACTATACAATTCCAATTGTTATCGTCAAAAGCTTTCTCAAAATCCACTTTGAATATAAGACCAGTCTCATCTTCTCTAATTCTTGAATCAATAAGCTCATAAGCAATTAAAATTACATCATTGATTTTTCTGCCATGCACAAAGACACATTAATAATCTGAAATGGTGTAAGAAAACATTAGCTTCATCCTCTCTTCTAGGAGTTTAGAATTATTTTATAAACACTATCAATAAGGTTAAAATTGACCTAAAATTATAAGGAGAAACACAACCATTGCACTTAGACATTAGAGTAATGATAATGGATGCTAATCTTCAGTTCAAAAAGCATATGGCTTCAAATTTCTTTACCACCAACATATATATCAAGTTCACTGTGATAATCTCCCAATCATGCTTAAAAATTTTCATGGTAAAACCATTTGGATATGGACCTTATTGTGACCAAAATTCCAACTTACTTGCCTGACCTCTTATTCATTGAAAGGTCTTTTTAAGTTAAGTTGATATTATTTTCCATTACATAAATAGTAGGCATCTCTAGACCATCAAAACAAGGCATGACGGCATATATGCTACTCAGTAAAAAAAAAGTAAATTATTATTGTTTTTCAACAATTGTCTTTTAATGAAAACACATATTACCATCAATGTTGATATTTAATATGTACATGCAGAAATCTTTGGAGTTCTTCCCCTTTTACTTAACCTAGTTAATACTACTCATATTGACTTTAATAATATTTTCTTAATTCCGGTATATATACCCAATAATATTGCTCTAACAAAATGTAAAGTACCTGGCGCCTATATATGTAATCTTACTTGTCGCCTAACAACTTGAACCCTACAATTTAAACATAAAAATATTTTTGGGGAAATGGTAGACCCTACATAAAAACTATTTCAACTAATCATTGAATACCATTTGAAATTCGATGAAAAACTAGACTACAAATAGGGTTGGGAGCTAAAAACTGGGATCCACAATCCCATGATTTTTATATAAGATTAAACCACCTGCCCGAATAGTTTTTATATAATTCCTCTTGGTAAGTTAGTTTCGTGTGCTTCGCTCCATGCATTAGGGGGAAATATAATATTCCTAAATAGGAAAAACTAGGAAAATATATTACCTATTATGTGTGGGACGGAAGTTATGACACCCCATAATTTTCATACGATGCACACTTTAGGATGCGTCGTTGATTACAATGATATATCATGTTGAAACTCTGATTATACTTTGCAAATGTTACGCATCTTGTCTCGAAATTCACCATTTGGAAATGGTATCCCCTTATGATACATACTTGGTGCAAGTGATGCATCTTAATACAAATTAACCATTTGGTAATGGTGTGGCCCTTATGCTGCGTCATTGAGAAAATTATACATCATCTCGAACTTGTGATGCATACTTTATAAAACTGTTGTATCATCATGGAATTATGATGCTAAGGCATCATTATGTTGGTCCCTTATAAAAAATTACGATATTTCCCAGCGTTGCTTACCTGTGGATGCATTATGATGCTAATGCATCCTTATGATATGTTGTTTACCCGAGTATACATTATGATGTAAAGGCATCATTATTCCAGGTTGTTTACCGAGAATGCATCATTATGGCGTATTTCGCAAGTGGGATGTCGATCAAGAAATCGTTATGTGCATATCACAGGTGGGAGTCGGTACATGGAAAACATCTCCTGAATTTTGATTTGTAGAAATGCGAGTAATACTTATGTAGGTGGGAGGTATTGGTTGAAGGTACATAAACGATAATGCATCATTACAGTGCGTTTCACATCATGTTGCTGAGTTGGTTACCGAGAATGCATCATTTTAATGCATTTCGAAGTAAAGGTGAATGTTGCGGTAAATTTACATGTCCCGAATAAGATAATGGATATGTGTGAACTAAGATAAATCATTTAGACACAATCTTTTACATCTCTTGTGAAAGTTTCATGGCTTATACAACGTTTGATCGATCACTTGGCTTTTGGCCTTGTATCACGAGTTGGAAATTGTTAGGAGATGGGAATTTGATACGCATAGCATACCCTCTTGGATCGAATAGTCTCTGGAGTCGATTTTTCTTTGACTTAAATAAGCTTGAGTTGCTAGTTTCACCCCTGATGAACTATTGTCATGCTTGATCCTTTCGCGGTACGAATTTGGATACGTAAGCAACCGCATTGCTGTCCATAACTTGCTTTCTTATATCATATACTTTGGACATCATTGCAACCCGTTTTGGCAACTCATATCATTTAGCTTGCTGGCGTGCGAAGCAAGAGATATTTGTTACCACAATTGATGAGGTACTTGAATCCATTTACATGTTAATACTATCAAAGATGATGGATCAATTATGAATTGGGCATCACCAAAAAAGAGGATAAACCAAATTCCAATTTAGGGAATCTTACGTAGGGCCACTTGCACATGTATGATGCACGACAAGAATAGCATGTGAGTGGATGTTGCACCCATGTCTTGGAAAAATCAGTGCGTACATCCACCACATAGTCGAAGCGGAATGAGGACACGGAAAATGGGCTTGTAATGTCCTATATACTAGTCCAAGGCACGGCAAATGCTTGGATCACACTTGTGAATCTGTGTTGTATGTAAAATGCATCAACATTAGCCGTTACGGGCTTGCACCCTTAGTAGAATAAAGTGTAAGTTTGGACAATACATAAATACGCCCCAAATATCAAGTTTGTAATCCATATTGAAAAAAAAAAAAAAACTATAAATTTGTTTGGTAAGAGGTAAAATTTTACAGTCCAGTTCCACAGTTCGTTGGAACGCTGAAAAATCTTACCCACCAAATGTGTGCTGGGAGCGAAAATTTCCGGCCCATCACGGAAGTTGTATTATACCAATCTGGTAGCCTATCAGAACTTTGCTCGCCGATAGAAGTTAACAACTCTAGTAGATTAACTATTTTATAAAAATCAGACAAAATGAATCGGGTTTCTAGGCCTTCCATTCCGCTATTTGACTCTTAATCCCCACAAACCGCCGTTTGAGGAAACCTTTATCAAAATCCGGGTTTTGGATAATGAGAATATTACATGTACAAACGTGTCATGAGCTCATTGGTAAGCTTTTATAATTTAATTGAAACAACAAGCAGATTAGTCCAAGAATACAACACGTTGCATGTCATGATTTGCTGACATAATTTTATGGGTACAATTCAGTACACGTGATATATGCAAAATCCTTTTGTTGGGACTTGTTAACTGTTTTTTACTTTTATGGGGTTCCAAAGTACGATTCCAAATCCTTCTAGTAATCTTTATGAAAATTCGTAGAAGATGATGATTCCAGTTGGCATATAATGTTAGATAGATGAGGCTTCTTTGTGGTTTGATTTGATATGACTAAAGTGAGTTGGAATTTGTAGATCAGTAGTAGTAGTGTGTAAAGAGGATGGGTTGAACTTGAACTGACATTCTAAATCCCTATGCTATCACATGGTAGGGTAGTCTTGTTCTTATGTTAAAAAGTTCACAAATTAAGGTTGGAAATGATTAAGTTTGGTATCGGTAAGGATCTACTAAAACCTAGTTAAGATGATGGAACTTGACCTTTTATTTATGTTTCCCTAAAACAAGCAAAGTGACCTTCTTTTAGTTATTGAGTTAAAAATAAGTTGCACTCATGAGTTTTTTTTCGTTGCACTCATGAGTTTTTTTTCGTTTTTATTTAGGAGAAAGGGCCTTTTCCTTTTAAAAATGGTGATTTAGAACAATGGAGCAATACTTTTTTTCTTTTACAAATCGACCGTACTAGAGTCGAAGCTCCACTGAAGAAGAATTGAATTGGGTAAAAGTGGAAGTCACCTAAAGTCATTCAAAGTTCTACCATCGGAAAATGTCATCCTCGCTAGCGTGAGAGTCCACACCTTAATACCAACTTTACAACAAAGGTGTAACTAATCTCACTAGAAGATGAAAAGAGTGTTGAACCTAAGTTTTACCTAATACAAACTTTATAAGTGACACGAACTTAGACTTACCACCATCTATACTGTGAAAAGACTACACGAATAACAAACAGTAATGCATGGTCCATGTGTACTTAGAATATTATAAAGAAGAAAAATAACAGCTTATAGATAGATGAAGATGAAGTAATGCATGGTCCATATCTACTATTGCTTTTGTTTTGATTTGTTGAGCTCTCAATTTCCCAATTCCCATACGTTCGTAACCTTCAAAAGAAAAATGTACGACCTATTAAAGAAAAAGAGCCTTTTCTTCAAGGCCAAAAAGACTGAAAGAAAATAGAGAGAAAGAGAAAAAACTCCTCACACATGCATCTGCACTTAGTTCTGCAGTAGCAAAAGCAGCACTGAAAGGGAAAGCACTTTTTGAAGGCATCTGCAGCATCTAATTGTCTTCCGTCATATAGGAGTAACGCTTAATTTTAATTTCAATTTTCTTTAAAGATACATTCCTGTTATTCATTTGATTTAATTAAAAGAAGATAAACTAAGGGGGATATCATAATTAATTAAAAGAAGAAAAACTAAAAACAAATATTCTCTAATGACAAATAAATTTCTGTATTAATAACAAAGTAAGCTGATGGTTATCTTTTGTTGATGATGTCTTAGCTAAAATTTCCTTCTTTAGCCGTGCATAAAGAAAAAAACAAAAAATCAAATACAACAAAAGATACAGGAAACATTCAGTGGGAAAAAGAGATGTCAGCTTTCTTTTCTTCCTCCAGAATATTTGAGATGAGAAATCTCAAATTCAAGGACATTTCTCTGAGTGATGTAGCTAGATTCTAGATAAACTAGCTGCTCAAAAAACTTTACACCTTGACCTCTTATTTTCTTCCCATTTTCTACTCTACTTTGCTTGTTGAGCTATATTCCCACTTTGATCATCTATTATCTTCAACAAAATCATGGGCTTCTTTTTCATCATTTTGCGTATTACCAAATCTTCGAAATTCGATGCTTCCAAAAGCATTGAATTCTTCTATGAAAATCGAAAAGCTAAGCCGGTTGGGATGAACGCAAAATTGAGTCCTCCACTGCAACTATATGTCACACTTGTGTTTAGTGTTGCTTCTTTCTCTAATTTTTATTTTCTTGTTGAATTCATAATCCAAGAATTATGTAGTAAACCAATGTTATGGGTAATGCTATTAGCATTCCAAAAATGACCCTGCAAGATCGAAAAACAATTAAAAAGATCAGAATTAATTTAACTTGTAAATTTCAAGCTCAGCTAGACAATATAGCTTGATACGTGACGGAGCAAGTTTTTAATCATCGAATCAATCGGGATTAGTCCAGTTGACCAGAAGTCTAATTCTCATTTTTAAAAAAGACAAAAAAAGGATTTTACAGAGCGCGAGTCTAATTAATATTCACTTACCCAGTACTAAGAATTTGTGGATGAACGTTGTATTCTTTTGCAAACACAAATGGAACTATCCCTTGAGGAAGTGCAGCCTGTGCATATGTATGAAAATAAAATAAAATAAATTATTTAACAAAGAGAAAAAAAAAAAGACAATTTTAATGTTTTTATCAAAAAAATTTATCACAAGTCCAATTAAGTTGACCTGCATGCAACATGAGTCAAACAAACCCCAGCACGTGAATGGTTTGGGATCAGAGTCTTAGACGATGAAGATGGGTTGTTTGTACGTTATCGACAGTTAAGGTCTGCACCATTCACATGGTAGGGTTTTATTAACCTATAACAATTAGTGGGTCAGTAAAAATAATTGGAAAGATCGGTTACCTGTACGATTGCCACGTGGAGTAGAACACCACGTAATCCGACGGCAATGGAAGCTGCAGCCATTACTGCTGGACCAGTTAAGAATCGAACAGCCATTGCAAACGTTGCTACTGAGTTCCCACAAGCAATTATCTTTGGTTGTAGGGCCATAAAAAGACCTATAAAGGAGAAGGAGAAGGAGAAGAAGAAGAAGAAGGAAAAATCAGAAGAATTATATTAAGGCGCCCACATAAAGTTCAGTTTAATAGCCGGTGCTTTAATCACCGACTTGGTTGTTTTATTTCCAATTGGACCACCATCTAACTATTCGAAATGGTCCATTATGTCGGGTGGTGGTCGAGCTCAAATTTATTTTTCAGTCAGAGGAAAAAAATTTAGATTTCAGAAATAGCCTTCAGAAGTTGGGATTTTTGACTTATTAAGACAATGTTGTTTGCTTGAAACGGGAAAAAAATGGGAAGAAACCAAATTCTTTTATTAGTCTGGTGGTCCAATGAAAATGACTAAAACTTAGACGGAGGAAAAGAAAAAAAAGAAAATAAAGGAAAGAATGTTACTGTTAAGTGTTAACTACACTCACCTAAACTGAACATAGCCATTCCTAAACCAGCATCAGATAATATTGATATAGACTTCTCGACTAATTTCGGCATTGCCACATGCCACCTGAAAATTCCCAAGAAATTGGGTCGGGTTAAAATTGTTGTGATTCTTGAATGGATTATTTCACTATTCTTAGCTGTATCGAACGAGCAATAGTAGGAATAATTAACCTGTAGGCAACGAGGGACCAGATGAGACCGATAAGGCTAGAATAAGTGTTAGGATTGCGGATAAGCTTACGCCAGACCATGATTAAGATGAGACGAGACATAACACTTGCGGGAGGCATCTGCTTTACACCACCTGATTCTGACATTCCTCCACCGGCTTTTGGATGTAATTCTTCCGTTGAACTTGAGCCTAATTTTGTTAAATGACCTCCTAATCCTTCTTTTTCTCTGTCTTCTTCTTCCCCTACAAAAGTGAATTCGTCCCCTCCAAATTCCTCATTTCCCGTATGCCCTTCAACAGCATAAAAAAAAACAATTAGTCAATAAATAAAATTTATTATGATTTTTTAATTGGTTTTGTTCTTTCTTTTTGTTAAAATTAAGGTGATAAAATAAAATTAAAATACCTTTTTTCGGCCCATTTTGAGGATGATCAGGAACTAACATCCGGATCTCTTTGGCGCCATTATCAGAGCGGCCAGATTGATCTGATGCACCAAAATCATTACCATCGAATACATGTAATCCACCGACTTCAGATACTGGTGATGCGCTTGAACTCCATACAAACATGTGAAGTTCTTTTGCATCATGATGATTTCCTGTTTTACTCACAACATTATTACTACTCTGATGTGTCTGATTTTTTGGCGCCTCTGCTGCTACTGCTGCTGCTGTTGGTATTGCAGCAGAAGCAGTAGTAATTTGCTGCATTTGATTTTGTTTTTCTTGATTTTGGTTCTTATTTGTAATGTGATTTCTAGTGGCAGTAGTAGTACTAGAAATATCTGGATTAGGTGTAGGATAAGAATTAGATGCTGGAGCAACAGGGACAGGTGTTGGATAATGACCACCGTACCTTGATGAATTAACACCGTTAGCATACTGTTCTTCAAAATTTGATGGTCTTGGAGTTGGACCTCTTGATGAAGATTGAGCAGCAAATAAATCATTTTGATTAAAATTTGATTGTCTAGCAGGAAATCCTTGACAACCCATCATAGAATAGAAATCAGAATTATTAAAATTGGATCCTCGCGGTGTTTGATTTCTCGAAGAACTTAAACTGTATATTTCAGCACCAGTTAAATTTGAAGGTCTTGGTGTCACTAATGATCTTCTTGAAGCATTTGATTTTCTTACAGTAACGTGAAGTTTTCCATCATCACCAATCTCTGCATCAGTTTCTAAAAATCCACGACCATCTAGCGAAACAACATCAGAATCGATTTTAAAGGAAACAATTGAAGCTGCGGTTTCAGGAAATTGTTCCATAATCAACATTTTAGCTCCACGATATTCGAATAAGAAAAGTAAAAGAGTGTACCAAATTATACACTGTAGAACAACAACTTGAACCATTAGACTGCCAGAGAAATCACCATACATAGCGATTAACAGAGGAATTCCCATAACTAAAGTATTTGGTAGTGTACTCAAAGAAAATATTGTAATCATCCATTCAAGACTACCATTCTTTGTGAATTTTGTCCAAATTCCAAGAACTACAAGCATAATAATCTTCTGTAACGTATCAGCAGCGACAAATCGGAAGTTCATATCATAAGGATTGTTTGATGAAATGAAATGGAATGAAAGAAGAGGAACTGCAAATACTGCTACGAAACGATTTATTCCTGAACATTGATCTGGTGTAAAAATCTTCCACCACCGTACTGAACCATAAGCTAATATCATAGCTACGTATAATGGAACCACGGCTGTTAAAACCGTGTATAGATCTTTCCATGAAATCATCTTTCTTTCTTTCTTTCTTTTTGTATGAAATGCAGGCAGAATTCGCGTGAAGATGACGACGAGGGTAAAATGGGAATGAGATTTACCGTTTGATAACTAGATTTTTGTATGTGTTTTTCTGTAGATTTCTGGTTCAGGTACTGCTCTACTAGAGCTACTACTGCTGATGATCAGATGGTTAGAGAAGAGATTTTTGTGAGAGAAACTGTTGGGTTTTACAGAGTGATGTAACTTTACTTGAATATAAATAGAGATTGATCTGAGGATTTAAAGGATTGATGAGGATGACGAGGAGATAGGGAAGGGTGGAGATGAGTTTTTAGTAGGGCCTGGAATGGAACCGCCTACTATAGTTCAGGTTTTCTCTGGGGTACACTAAAATATATGGACGACTGACCAGTGACGACGGGTTCATAGATTGAAATCACTATCTATACACCAAAATTGCATACCAACTAATACCAGAACATATGTGGCAAATTTACATTGGCTACGAGCAAGTTGAACCAGTTAAGTATGAGTTGATCTCTTAATAAAGAGGTTTTAGATGGTTTAAGAACCTCGTTCAATTGCGGTTGGAAAAATTCAATGGAAATGTTAAATTTATTTGTATCCAGGGTTAATGTATATTGGCTGTTAAAATGCGTGGAAAATATTATTTTAATTTTTTCGTGATATTAATTCTAAAATTCTAATATCTATTTAATTATTGATTTTTTTTATTTTCATCCTAGAATCTAAAATTATTGTTTTTTTCTTTCAATCAACTCTACTCTTCCTCCTCCAGTTTTTTCAAACTCCATAGTTATCGGACTAAATTTTTTATTTGTATCAATAGGTCTGGATCCTTCCGGGCATCATAGAATCCTGAACCGAAGCCTATTATTTAAATTGGTTCCAGATCCTAACAATTTCAGATCTGGTTCCAAATCTATGGATCTGAAATCGGATTCAATAAAAATAACGGATAATTATTGGATCCGGGTATTTATCGTGTATCACGGAACACTTCCATAATTCTAGAAAATGATGTTTAAACCTATATACACGGGAGCCAAACAACAAAATGCACAGTTCTCAATTTTAAGGATAACTTAGGTATATTAGAATTCATGTATTGATCGGATAAAAAGTACGGAATAAGTAAAATTACTGTGATCTTTGAATGAAAAATTAATAAGCTTATCAAAGCAAATGATGAAAATGCTCCCCTGTATTATTAAATTCAATACGACGCAAATTTGTCAAGCAACTAACAAGATAAATGAGTTTAATTTGCTCATTTACATCTCCCAAAACTAAAAAGCGAATAGATCTAAATCTCATGTTCTCTATTTATTGGTTCAGTTAACTTGACATATATATATCAAAGTAAAAAGACTTTGATTAGATAATGAGAATTAAAAAAAATTGAAACCATAACACTTGTTGCGATTAAAATTAACTTGATCCCACTTCGTAATCTCTCTGAGAAATTGGTAATTGGTAATTGCTTGCAGTCTTGTGGATGGAACTGGAACTTGAAGAAAAAAGGGAAGAAATTAACTTGATCCTACATCAATTTATGCATTGCTCTATTATCAATAAGGTTTGGATGTTTTTCATGAATGAATTCTCACGGGACTGGTTATCAGGCTACAATATCACTGACCTTTTTATAGGTTACTGGATCCAACGGATTACTGAGAACGGTTCGTTACTGTGGGAACTGTTAGGAAATAAAAGGAGGACGACACGTGTAAGATGATTAAGGAAAGAAGCAGTGGTTCTAAGAAGAACGAGAAGCACACAATCAAAGCCTTATGAAAGGATCGAGTAAATGACAGATGTGAAAGACTGAATATATCCCTGCATGATTGACACATAAGATCGGGAAAGTAGTATCACACTAATCGAAACAGATAGCATTAAATGCTTATTGAACGAGAAAGTAAGAGTAATAAATGAACATGGAACGGGAAAGTAAAGGCAATAATTACTCTTATTACTTTAACCACAGGATTGACACCTATGATCGGGACAAAGATAATTCTCAAAGAATGAAGAGTACGTGTTAATCTTACAAGGTAATGGACCAAAAAAGTGAAGAGCATGACCTGTCAACCATACAATCATCCAGATCTAAAGATAATAAGGAGAACGAAAGAAGGTATCGGAACAAGAGGGACCCATTAGATGATCTATAAATAGAGGAGATCATTCAACAGAGAGGGGGTCGGTCAATTGAAAGAAGAATAGGCTAAGGAAGAGTAATCAAAGAAGAAAGAAAAGATCATTAGGTATGTATTTATTGAGTAAGATACTATTTAAAAGTTTCACTATCATGATTCATCTTCTATACTTATAAATATTATGAATTAGATACTGAATTAGAGACTGTAATTTGATCAAATGTTTGATAAGTAAATAAATGGTTAATTGAAACCTTTCTAATTAATTGATTTTAAAGAGGATTCTGTGTATCAAAATATAGTTAAAATCTTTCTATTACTGTATTTTATCAAATTAATGGTTGTTCATGTCAATGGGAATTTTGGCATAAACTAGGACTATGTGTATCAAAATATTAGTTAAAATCTTTCTATTTACTGTATTTTATCAAATTAATGGTTGTTCATGTCAATGGGAATTTTGGCATAAACAATTTGGCGCTAGAAACAGGGACAGTGTAAAAGGATTTATCCTACCTGTTCAAGAAACATGGTTTTTCTGTCATATATGTATTTCAAAAAGTAAAAAAATTTAGTATAAAGAATTTAATAGTTCTATGCAACATTCTGGCTTAATTTATCTTTGCCAACAAGTGATTTCTATTGCTTAATAACCTATATGTGATATGCAAAATGGAAATTGTATGTCATTGAAAAGAAAAAGTTTTAAGCTTGAATGAATCTGTTTAAATCATTGATTTCCTTTTATATGAATTTTAAAAGATTCATGGTAAATGATACAAATTATTTTACTAAAAGTATAGATAGATTTAAAAAAAAGGAAAATATATTAGAAGGTCAGTAAATTAGTGTCTGACTCATTCTTTATTAAATAATCTATTAGAAATTATGTGACTAACTTTTGAAAGATCATTAGAATTCAAGAGAGAAAAGAAACAATCAAGAAACAAAGAATCCAGAAGAAATATGTCTCAAGAAGCAGGCTCTGGAAATCAAGACAGTAACGTCAGACAAAATTACAGACAAAGGGAAGAAGAGAGTGAGCCAGAAGAACAACAGAGTGATTTAGGAAATCATACACCTATTCAGGAATTAACACCAAATACCATTATTCAAAATCATCGTCACATCATGAGAATTCACGAAATGAAGTAAATCATCTTCAAAATTTGTTGGAAGAAATGAATGAAATAAGAAGAGAACAAAGAGCCAGTAATAATCGAACTGCATTATTAACCAGAGAAAATCAATCTTTGAAAAATGCGATTCAACGTGAGGAAAGACTAGCTGCAACAGGGTCACGAAGTCAAGAAGCAATTTATGGAAGGCATGCACCCAGAAATGAAAGGGAAAATCAAGATCATAGAATGGTATTAGCAGGATCATCATCCAGGGCTAGGAGGCAACGAGAAAATCAAGAAATTCAACGTGCACAATGGCAAAAATGTATTGAAGCTATGGAGCAAATGAAAGAAGAAATAAAAGGGTTAAAAAATAAAGAAGGAGGAAGAATTGAAGAGGTGCTGAAGGAAGCCAAATGAACACCGCTGGCTCAACAGTTGACATGTGTTCTATTGCCAAGAGAATACAGTATCCCTGTATTTGAATGTTATGATGGTACAAAGGACCCGACCTCACACTTAAAATATTAAAATCTAGTGATGTCACGATGGGACGGACACGAAGCAATAATGTGCTGATGCTTGCCGTCAAGTTTGAAAGGTTCAACATTGTTATGGTATGACAGATTGCCAGAAAATTCTATTCAATGTTACTCACAATTAGTGAGGAAATTTCTCGAGGCATACATGTACAACAAGCCCGTTGATTCGGGAGTGAACAGACTATATTCCCTTACTTCATGGCCAGAAGAGTCTATTCGGTCATATACGGCCCGATGGCATGCAATTTGCCAAGCAATTGGAGATGTAGATTCAAGTACAGCGATCAATCATTATAAGTGGGGAATCGCTGATCGGAGATGTCAGCTTTTTATTGAAATTCATCGTAACAATCCAAAACTGAGGGAAAACTCAGGGAAATAATAGAAACATGTGCAAGATTGCAAGACGTGCAAGAACAAGGTCCGAGAATTAATTTACAAAATCAAAGAAACATAAAAAGGACAAATTCAATCGAAGTATCACCAGAACAAAAAAAGAAATTCCCTCTTAAATCTGAACCAAGAGAATCAAAACGCCCACGGCAAGGGGATAACAATTTTTTTTTTCAGCGATTTCAAGAAAGAGTGTTCACAAAACTCAATATACCATATTCTGAATTATTCAAAATCATTAAAAATAAACCATATTTTCAGTGACCACCATCAAGAGGAAATCAGCCTGAGTTCACACAACATTCAAAAGATTATTGTGAGTACCACAGTTATAAAGGGCACACAACAGATAATTGCAGGAATTTTATTATACTGGTACAAAGAATGATTGATGCAAGAGAGTTGAAAGAATTCATTCAAAGGCCCGAACCAATAGCAAGACCAGACAAAGGCAAGGCAGTGCATATCCCGTATAATAAACAAACCATTAATATGATATCATTTTCAGAAGAAAGTGATACAGATATGAACGCTGCAATCAATAAAAAGTTATGCAAGAGGATTCGGGACCATGAAATTTTTAAAGTATCAGGAAGGATAACGAAAGCTTGGGAAGACTGGATGACATCCCCTTTAACTTTCTCGGCACAGGAAGTAAATCAAGAAATTGAGATGCATAATGATCCTTTGGTTCTTACATTGCTAATGTCAGGATGGAACATTAGAAAAATTCTTTTGGATGGGGGCAGTTCTTTAAATGTGTTGTTTCATGACACATTTTGCAAAATGAGACTCAAAAAAGATCAGTTAGTCCCGTCCCGATATGTTATTTATGGGTTCAATGGAATGGCTTCAAGACCCAAAGGAGATATCGATTTGGAAGTATCTGTTGGACCAATTAACATCTTGACAAGATTCAGCGTAGTGGATGCTCCATCCCCCTACAATGCAATAATCGGGAGACGATGGGTACACCAGCTGAAAGGTGTAATTTCAACTTATCATCAATATTTGCGGTTTCCAACACCGCAAGGAGAAATGGAGATAAAGGGAGATCAAGATGATGCAAAGTTTTGTATAATGGCAGAAGTAAGAATGAATGAAGAACGGGAACAACAACAGCGGAAAAGGAAGAAAGACCGCAAAATCAAAGCAAAGGAAGAGGAGATAAATCAATACTTGAAAAGAAACATCGAACAAAAAACAACAAATGAAATAGGAGAAAGCAGTAAGAACCAAGAAAATTCAACAAATCGGCAATTCGAAGGATCCTCATAGCAATTAAAGGGAACTCCAACTTCAATAGGGAATCCTAAACCAATTTTTACTTCTGTAGAAGAAACTAAAATTATAAATGTTGGAACTACAGAATTGCCCAAACAAGTGCGAATTGGAACATTGATGAAAGAAGACATGGAGCAAAGTTTAATCAAGCTACTTCGTGATTTTGTAGATATATTTGCATGGAAGATGGAAGATATGCCCGGGATAGATCCAAATATTGTACAACATGAATTACAAATACGTCCCGATGCTATACCTTTTCGACAACATACGTAAGGTTACACTGGAGTATCACGATCCAGTAGAAAAAGAGTTAGCAAAGCTTTTAAATGCAGGATTCATTCGTGAAGTACGATATCCAACGTGGATTTCTAATATGGTGATCGTTCTAAAAAAGAATGGTGGAGTAAGAATCTGTATAGACTTCACCAATTTAAATAAGGCATGTGCGAAAGATAGTTATCCACTTCCCAACATTGATCAGTTGGTAGATGCTGTAGAAGGCCATGAGGCATTATCTTTTATGGATGGTCAGTCGGGATATAACCTGATTGCACTTGCAGAAGCTGATCAAGAACATACGACATTCTTCACTCCACGGGGGTTGTATTGCTATACTAGGATGCCATTTGGATTACGAAACGCGGGAGCAACATATCAACGACTGGTTGATGCAATATTTAAACCTAGGATCGGGCAAATCCTAGAAGTTTATGTGGATGATATGTTGGTAAAAAGTAAATTATCTATAAATCATCTACAAGACCTCACTGAAGTTTTTGGTGCATTACGAAAATACAAGATGAAAGTTAATCCGGAGAAGTGTATTTTTGGTGTTACTTCAGAACGTTTTTTGGGTTATTTGGTTACAAAAAATGGAATTGAAGTTGATCCAGCAAAGATTCAAGCAATAACAGATATTCCATCACCCAACAACATTAAAAGTGTACAAAAATTAAATGGATGTTTGGCCGCTTTAAGCAGATTTATTGCTAGATCATCAGAACGGTGCAAACCCTTTTTTGATATACTTAAGAAGAAAAATAAATTCGATTGGAACGATCGATGTGAACAAGCTTTCCAAAACATAAAAATGCACCTGGCTACATTACCAGCATTACAGAAGCCGGAACCTGAAGAAATATTAACTTTGTACATAGCGGCAACGGAAGATGCAATCAGCGCAGTGATGGTAGGTACTAATGAGAAAATAGAAAAACCAATATATTACATCAGCAAAACCCTTGTTCAGCAGAAAGAAATTACACTAAAATCGAATAACTCATTTTATCATTGGTTTTTGCCACTCAGAAGTTAAGTACCTATTTTCTCACACATTATGTTCGTGTCCCGAGCAAGGCACCGTTACAATCAGTATTAAAGAATACAGGAAAAGTAGGAAGGATCGCAAAATGGAACACCCAGCTAGAACAATTCAATATCATTTATGAGTTGCAAACCGCACAAAAATCTCAAGTTTTAGCTGACTTCCTTGCGGACTTCCCGATTGAAGAAGAATATGAGATTCAAGGATTACCAGGTTTCGAGGAAGAAGACCCACAAGATATTCTGAATTCCACAAATTCTCAAAGATGGGAAGTTTTTGTTGATGGGTCTCGAAACAAGGAAGGAGCGGGAATTGGCATTGTGATTACTGCACCAATGGAAGGACGAATGACACATTCATTTCGTCTTGAGTTTGAAGAACATACAAATAACATAGTAGAATATGAAGCTGTGGTTCATGCTCTAAAACTCATCATCGAGCTAGGAATCAACAATGTTCTACTCACAAGTGATTCACAATTGATAATTCGACAAGTCGAATTAAAATATCAAACACTTGGTGAAGATTTAGCATATAAAAACCTTGTTCAAACCTTAGCAAATCAAATCCCAAACATTATTTTTCGGCATCTGTCCCGAGAAAGAAATCGACATGTTGATGCACTGGCATTCATTTCCTCCATGGTAAACGATCCCAATATCACAGCTGTAAAAGTCGGAAGAATATATGAACCATCTATACAAATAAAAGCACTTAATAACATAGAAGAAGATGTGATAGAAGAAATTAATGATCCCGCAATACAAAATGTTGCACCTATGCTTCAACAAGTAGATGATCAACCAAATGAACCAGATTGGAGGATTCCGATTCATCAATATCTACAAGATAAAATATTGCCTTCAAATTCTAAAGAAGCGAGAAAAATTTAACTCGAATCGGATATTACCATCTTCGGGATGGTATTTTGTATCGTAAATCATTCCTTGGGCCATTATTCCGATGCTTATCACAAAAGGAAGGATTACGAATACTCAAAGAAATACATTATGGAGATGCGGGAAACCACAGTGGAAGACGTTCACTCGCATTAAAAGCTAAAATCCAAGGTTATTATTGGATATCCATGCTTAAGGACTCATAAAACATGGTACGAAGGTGTGAAGAATGTCAACGATTCGGAAAGAAAATCAAAGCACCTGCCACAGAGCTTAATTCTATACTCAGTCCATGGCCATTTGCGAAATGGGGGGTAATATTGTTGGTCCGTTAGTTGAAGGGACCAAAAAGAGAAAATATTTAATTGTGGCCACCGATTATTTTACCAAGTGGGTAGAAGCTAAAGCATTAGCTCGAATCAGAGACATCGATGTGTTCACATTTATATTTGAAAATATCATCTGCAGATTTGGGATTCCAGCAGCCATAGTTTCTGATAATGGAAATCAATTTCAAGGAAAAAACATTGATATGCTATTTGAAGCATTTAACATTTAGAAACACAAATCCACACCATTTTATCCCCAGAGTAATGGACAAGCTGAATCCACAAATTAAACAATCGCAACAAATTTGAAGAAAACATTGGATGGACAATACAAACAATGGTGTGAACAATTGCATAACACATTATGGGCGTATCGTACCACAAGAAAAGAATCCACTGGAGAGTCACCATTCCTTTTTACCTACGGGACAGAAGCAGTAATACCAACAGAAGCCATTCTACCTACAACTAGAACAGAAGCATGGTAAAAAAATCTAAATTCAGATTTAATGTTACAAAAGTTAGATGATTTAGAAGAAAAAAGAGAGGTGGCACTCCAGAAAATGGAAAATTATCAAAGAAAGTTGGCACGGGATTACCACAAAAAGGTCAAGTCACGAAACTTTGTCCAAGGACAATATGTTTTACGACAAATCACGGAATACCATCGGGACAAAAGTGCAGGGAAGTTCTCACCAACCTGGGATGGTCCGTACATAATACAAGCATCAGCGGGACAAGGATCATACTATCTTCGGAATATGCTAGGAGAAATCTTACAACATCCATGGAACACACAATACTTAAAACTTTATTATCCATGATTAACAGTACAGCTATGGTGGCCAATACAGGTATACAAATTTTTATTCAATACTTTATCTGATGATAAGATTTTTTATGAAGTTATACTTAAAATAACAGTCAATTCCAGGAACACCTCATTCTGGAAAACGCTACGATTGGCGACATAATCAAAATTCAACTCCAGGAACACCTTATTCTGGAAAACACTACGATTGACGACATAATCAAAATTCAATTCCAGGAACACCTTATTATGGAAAACGCTACGATTGGCGACATAATCAAAATTCAATTACTCCAGGAACACCTTATTCTGGAGAACGCTACGATTGGCGACACAATTATGATTCAATTACTCCAGGAACATCATATTCTAGAAAGCGCTTACGATTAGCGATACAATTGTAATATAAACAAAAAGGTAAATATCCTTATAGAATTTTAATAATTATGAGATTCTAATAAAGAAAGAATACCTAATTTATGGTTATCATTTTCAGAGTACGTTCGGGACCAACCCTGTATCTTACCCCTGGCCCGGGTTTGTTTCGTATGTGTGGGATCTCGAATTACATGTTTTGAGGTATATATTCTTCGATCCACTGTACTCATGAAACAATATGATTAACCTAAAGATTTCGTAAATGTCATCTCTTATGCAGGAACAATATTAAAAGCATATCCAAGCACAATAGAAGAAAGTCACAAAATGAAGTTTCCAATTAAAGTATGTCAAAACTCAAGATACAAAAGGATCGGGACATAAGAAAAGAATATCAAAAGATGAAGCTATGAGCATTAGAACAAAGAACAAGTACAACTAGGCTTCGGAATTGGTGCGTCGGGACGGTTGAGAAGGAATCTTCGGGACAGTAGCGCGACCATTCAATACAGAAGGATCGGCTTGAGCACGATCCAAGGAAGCATTAAATGACATTGCAATTTTTACCTTGGCATCTTGTCTCACCCAACTTGTATAAGCACGCCCGTAATCAATTTCTGATTGAAGCTCTTTAATTTTTTGCTGATATTTTTCTACTTGTTTACCCAAGCGGGATCTTTGATCTTTTTCAGCATTTAATTCCTTTAATTGCTCCTTAGATTTTGATTGCTCTTTTACAATTTCCTTTTCACGAGCTTCGAGTTTAGAAGTCTCAACATTCAAACGAGATTGCAAATCCCGTAGCTTTAGTGCACTAAGAGATACGTTCTTTTCCGAAGTCTTCAACTCTTCAGTAATATTTGTTATTGTGCTATTTGCAACGTTGAGTTCAGCCTCTGCTATTGTTACTCGTGCATTAGATTCATTGACCTTCTTTTCTAGCCCTGAAAACCAGAATAACTATCAGATAAACCATATAATATCCTAAACAAAACAAGCATATACCTCTAGCTATAGACTTAAACTCTGTTTCTTTAAGAGTTAAAGTTTTCAGAGCTTCCTGACATTTCGATTCATTTCTATTGCGTCTCCAAGTATTCAACTCAACACTATCGGAAAACTGTGCTAATTTCCCTTTAACCAATTCCATTTCCTTATTTACTTCTTTTGCATGATTGTTCAACTGAATCATCCTACGCTCGAACCTAAATAGGGATTCCAAGTCTCCCACTTATCTCATAAATGAAATTCAAAACTTGTGAAAAAAAAATCGTACGAACCCATAAAGGTACAGACCCATTGAGGTACGAACCTATAGTGGTACGAAAAATAGGTACGAACTAAGGGGCAAGGAACGAACCTTGATTATGACTTTGAAGCCCTTGATTTTGATCCTCAAAATTTTGAAGTTGTTGTTGTTGTTGTTGTTGAAGCTGTTTTTGAAGATAGTCGTTTTGCTGCTTGAGATTTTCATTTTCTTGCTGCAAATCATCATTTCCGCGCTTCACCATCTCTGCTTCGTTCTTGAACAATAGCTCCATCATTGTGGCCCGAGCTTTATAAAACTTATACGAAGCGAATAGGCAATCGGTGCCATATTTAAGCCGAGCAAGAGCTTGATGCAGGTAAGAATATGATGAACCCTCTGCAATAGCCAGAGATTCATTTAAAGAAAAAGGAGGATTTAGCGGGAACGATTGATCGTAGCATTCTCTATTAAACCAGGCGTCCCGAGCATCCTCCAAAGGAACAACACCAAGTGAACTCCGCAGCCTAGACATCGAAGAACTATCATATTTCAATAAATCGGGACATGCAGAAGTTTTCAGGAGTCCTTTAGAAAGGAACCACTTGAAAGCTTTGTCCTCATCACCAGCAAGTTTGATTCTTTCATTCATTTACATATTTAGATCCACTTCAGAGAAGGACCTTTGAGCAGAAGGTTCAGCATCAGGCATGTCAACATCAGCCCTATCATCATTAGTGGAAGAACGAACAAATGTCATGTTGGTTGCATTTGATTCACGAATGACTGCAGAAGCATTTTTATCTACAAGGAGGTTCGGGACATTAGGGACATCTGTAACTGAAGTACTAGGAGCTATGTTTTCAACATCCTCTTCTTCAGTAACTTCATTTGTCTTTTTTTCTACAATGACATCTTCAACATCAACAACAACATTTTCTTCTTCAATATTTTCTTCAACAATAACAACATCATTCACTTCTTCAATATTTTCCTCTTCAACAGCAATATCATCTGCTTCTTCTTGAGGTAATCCAGTAAAAACTGTCATTGTACCACTATTTGAAGCGATTGGCTCTATGTCGAAGTTAAAAGGAAGGGGATAAAAGGAATCATAGAAGCCGGTAGGAGCAGCAGTAGTTGGAACAGCTTCAGAAATAGATTGAGCTATTGGAGGCTGGTCCGAAGACATAATTGGTTCCCCCACGTTAACAGGAACAACATCAATGATGGCGAGCTGTCCCGAAACTTCTACTTGGACTGAACCTTCAACGTTTTGTCCCGCAGCTAAGATAACAACGAAACTGCTATTCCCTTCAACGAAGCAATCTCTAATCTCCCCTTCTTCTACTTCAGAAGGGTACAACGGTCTTTTTGGTTTCTTTTTCTTCTTCTCAGGGAGAACCAATTTTCCTTTCCCCTTACCTTCAACAACTTCTTCCTCAACTCTTTGCCTACCTTCAACGATCTGAATACCGAGGCTTGGGCGAGGAGGAGGAACTTCGGTTTGAAGTTAGGAATCGGGTTCAACCTGAAGCACAAAAGTTTATCCCGTAAGGAAAAAATTCAATGGTAGTTCGGGACAATACTAAAAGAAAGAAGAGTACGAAACTTATATTCAAACTTGTAGTCATCAAAATTTAACCGCCAAGGACAATAGCTTGGGAAACGTTTACGAACCCTTTGAATTTCATCTTTGGAGATGTTACCAAAAACCCGAGGACCTTCAATTATAATTGGAGTGTGATACCATTTTAGTCATGATCTTGACGAATTCTTTCTCTTATGGGAAAATCAATTCTGGTAAATGGAATAAACTTGATTTTTGGATCGTCAACCTCATATAATAAAGGAAATCCCGTAAGACACTTACGAACAGGGCTAACGCTCCACTTCACAAAATTCCTGATACTGACACCATCTCCGTATGTAGAATGAAAATTTTCAACTGTATAGTTTTCACGTTCTAAAAATTTTGGAACGTAACAAGTAAGATTAGTTCGCCCTTCACTTCGGAGGCTACACTCGTCAAGGATACGCCACCAATTTCCATTATATTGTGTAATGGATCGAGCTTGACCATGAAGAGAATCACCGCGAGATGCAAGAACTTCAAATTGGAAAGAATTTTCTTCTTCATATAGTGGGAGACGAAGTTCGGCCTCTAAAACACCAGCTGAAATTAATAAACTATGGAAAGAATAGTTAAAGATATGAATTGCTCCTAAAGTCAATACATCATTATTTTTGTCATAGAATGAGACTTTAAATCCCTCAAGAGCATGTCTTCTCTTAAAATCCTCAATATTCATCGACCGATAACTATAAATGGCATGAGCCCACTTATTTCTGGGAGCAGGATTAGCAGTTATATAAGCATCAGGAGCTGGGTTACGAACAGACCGAGACACACCATATCTAGAAGAAGGAATTCTTGAAGGTTTTCCAGTTTTTTGGTGATCACCAGCAGCATTGGGATTTCTGGAAGACATAATGTTTTTATCTGAAAAGAAAAATTCAAAGGATCAATGTATGAAGGAATCATCAAAGATCATAAAGAAACAATCATAAAAATCAAAAAAAATTATCAGTTCAATCATATCTGTTAAAAGCTAATCATGGTTAAATATCAAAATAAAATACAGGAGGTTAGAAAAAAAAATGGAAAAAAAACACTTACATGGAGAAAGAAGACAAACAATTACTTGATCAAAAGTAGAATAAATGTGGTTGATGCTAAAAGCTCCTGAACAGTTGGGAGAACGAAAGTATTTGAAAAGTTTAAGGAAGATAAAGAGCAGCAACTTTAAGAGGTAAATACATAAGTGGAAAAGACTGCATCGTATTTAAAGAAAAGAATAAAAACCGTCACAATTTGAAAAGGTGTTAATCCAGGCAAAGATTTGATTTCCTCGAAAAAAGGTAACTGACACAAACGTGATAATGGAAGTTACTGCCTGCAAAAAACTTGCATAACGTGCGAAAAGAGGTAATGGTAAAACGAAAGGTAATAATTATTCTTCTACTTTTTTCGAAACCTTGGATCGACCGTTGAAAGTTTTTGAAAAAAGAAGAAGAAGGGGGCAAGTTGTTAGGAAATAAAAGGAGGACGACACGTGTAAGATGATTAAGGAAAGAAGCAGTGGTTCTAAGAAGAACGAGAAGCACACAATCAAAGCCTTATGAAAGGATCGAGTAAATGACAGATGTGAAAGACTGAATATATCCCTACATAATTGACACATAAGATCGGGAAAGTAGTATCACACTGATCGAAATAGATAGCATTAAATGCTTATTGAAAGGGAAAGAAAGAGTAATAAATGAACATGGAACGGGAAAGTAAAAGGCAATAATTACTCTTACTACCACATGATTGACACCTATGATCGGGACAAAGATGATTCTCAAAGAACGAAGAGTACGTGTTAATCATACAAGGTAACAGACCAAAAAAGTGAAGAGCATGACCTGTCAACCATACAATCATCCCGATCTAAAGATAATAAAGAGAACGAAAGAAGGTGTCGGGACAAGAAGGACCTATTAGATGATCTATAAATAGAGGAGATCATTCAACAGAGAGGGGGTCGGTCAATTGAAAGAAGAATAGGATAAGGAAGAGTAATCAAAGAAGAAAGAAAAGATCATTAGGTATGTATTTATTGAGTAAGATACTATTTAAAAGTTTCACTATCATGATTCATCTTCTATACTTATAAAGATTATGAATTAGATACTGAATTAGAGACTGTAATTTGATCAAATGTTTGATAAGTAAATAAATGGTTAATTGAAACCTTTCTAATTAATTGACTTTAAAGAGGATTCTGGGTATCAAAATATTAGTTAAAATCTTTCTATTTACTGTATTTTATCAAATTAATGGTTGTTCATGTCAATGGGAATTTTGGCATAATCTAGGATTATGTGTATCAAAATATTAGTTAAAATCTTTCTATTTACTGTATTTTATCAAATTAATGGTTGTTCATGTCAATGGGAATTTTGGCATAAACAGGAACTTCTACCTTTTGCTTTTGTCTGGGTGTGTGGAAACAAAGAAATTCTTGCATCTTTTAAGATAAGGAATATATACAAGATAATCTTATAAGGAAGATCAAGTCTCTGTTACTTTACTGGAATTCTACAAATGTGTCATTCATAGGAATAACCTACCAAAATCTTCATTACAACTGGGGTCTTGTAGTGAATAGGTTCCAGTGATTTATGTTTTTTTCTTATTTCCTGCTCTTTTCCTTTTTATGGTACTGTAGGTAGTAGATCTTAGTTTCTAAGATCATCAACAAACAGTTGCTTTTGTTGTTCTTTTTCTCACCTATTATGCAGATTGGTGAGGCTGATATCCTCTTGCTTGGGTGTTGATTCCCATTGGAATCCCCTTGGCCTTTCTATATTCTTTCTTTCATCTATAAATTTTTTTGTTGTATTGATAAAAAAAAACAACAGATGCGGCTAAATTTAGGTTTTATTTCTCATTCTTTCAACACTATAAACCTAATTCTTCTCTTGATATTACAAAATTAGCCTCTGAACATATATCATTTGTAATACCCGACTATTCGTGGGTACCCGACTGGTAGCACTTGATTGAAACCGTTTACTATCGGGTCTATTCGGGTTATACCCGTTAGGGTCCAAAACCACTAACGAGTCCAGTTTTGGGACCCTGATCCAGACCCGATTTAACCGGTTCCCAGACGAGTCCGGGTATTCGGGTACTCATTGACATCCCTAGCTTCTTCTACAAATATGGTTCGTCAAAAACACGTTGAAAAGAAGGTAGACAATCCATAAATCGTTAGATCAACAACTCAAATGAAAATCTTATTCGAGAAGTAAGAAAAAAAAACAATTGTTAAAGAATTGGAAGACAGACAACAAGAAAGAGAAGCATAAATAACGCCAAATAGAAAGTAACTAAAATAAAAACCTATCACTTTACTTGTTTTTAGTGTTTTGATTGTTAATCAAGGTTAGAAACCGTAAAATTACGGTTACACGAAAAGAGCCGCCATGGTCCCAAATCATAGACCATGACGACTTTTCATGTGCATGTGTATAGTATAAAAATTCCTCATGGTTTATAACTTTAGAACATGAAGACTCTTTGTGGGGTTTTTCGAAGATAATGACCAAGTTTTCAGTCGTCATGGTCGATGAATGTAAACCATGTCAACTCTAGTGAAATACACACATAACTTAAGTCGTCATGGCAAAGTCATAAACCATGAAGACTTAGAGTAGTAACATAACGACTCTTACGCAGACCATGACGGCACAAAGAAAAACAAAACAACCATTTTGTCTCATTTTTTCAAGGAGTCATCATAGTGTAACTTCAAAGTCGTCATGGTCAACTCTTATATTGTGACTACGAATGTAGATTTTGTAATATATGTGTATGTTCTTGTTGATGGTGAGTTTTTGACAAATGAGAAAATTGTAATACTCCTCTTGAAATGCTGTTTTTTTCCTAGCTGTAGAAGCATGAAATAAATATACATTCATTTCCGACAAGCATCAGAATTATGAATACTACTCCTATCCTACATTCTGTAAGAAAATCGAGAAAGGATATTCAGCTCATGGCTAAGTTAGTCCTGTAGCTCTTTGGCATATATATGTACCAGAAAAATTTCAGAGATTTATTCAACTAAAACCTCGTTATTTTATGTGCATACATACAAACCATTGTATAAAACATAATATACAGATTATAAAAAATTGTGAACATTCAGAATAGAGGTGATGCCATATATGAATGAAAACGCTAATTAGATGCATATCATTTAATTGCAGAGTCGTATCAAGCATAAAGTTGCAAACTTCCACGGCTGAATCTCTTGAATATGTTCTGTATGCACTGCACAAAAGTTGAGCATAAATACCAACAATTAAATCTCACAAGACTGAGAAACCTTAAATAGGCCATAGTCATGGTCAAAACATTAGCAAATGCAAATACCAAGGGCACATAGGAAATAACCCTGACAGTACATGCCTTAGTAACCATATACACGCTCCCAGTACGAACGTGTCAAACTAACAAGGAAACAAAGTCAACAAAAGCAACCAAGACGAAAGCCACGCAAAATCCATTGCTAGAACGCTAGCCATAGCGCTAGCGCCAGGGCCGTGCACTAGCATCAACGCTGAGGCCAGCAGCGCTAGCGCCAAGGCCAAGCGCTAGCGCTAGCAGTAGCTCCAGCTCTGGGGCCAACAATGCTAGCGCCAAGCCTACCCTCGCGCCACGCTTTGTTGTGCCGTGCCTATTGTTGTTGCTGCTGTGCCATTCTTATTCCCTCAAGCAAGTGCCATTTTTTTGCTTGCTTGTGCTAGTACCAATCTTCGTTGCTAGCATAATTACCTAATCAATTACTACGACAAGTTAGCATAAAATCTACTAGAAGCATTATTTTACAATAAGACTCATGGATTCGAAGCCATAACTCTACCAACTCATATGAGACAGAAACTCATCTTACATAGGGGGATTAAAGATGGGGTTTTGGTCTGGTGGTTACAGTAACATGGGCGTGGCAACACCCCATGACAAGGAATTTACAAAGTAAGTGGTAACGGATGAAGCGGTTGAAGAGATAATGGAGAAATAATCCGGAAGTTTCCAGAAACTTCCCAAGGAAACTTGGAGGGTTACTCCCACAACCTCCATATCTCCACCTTTCCACTATCTCCAATACTTTACAAGTAAAGTGGGTGGTCCCAATCATTATAAATAGGCTATTTAGCCCATTTCAAACAGACAGAACGGGAAACAAATAGAAAATCATTCTCACAAGTTCTCCACCTCTAAATACCATTCAACACACACAAATTCCTTCAACTTTATTTGTTTCCCTACCCTAAGATCAACCCTTCTCCTCTCTTTGTAACCGAAGCAAAACGTAAAAATACATTCTTCTTGTTTGTATTCGTTTTGTACGATTTTGATCCTCGAACCTAAAAAGTACTTCAGCAGTACATTATTTTTCCTAGGAGAAATTTTTAGGTACAAACAATAGGCGACCACAGAGGGAGATCAACCTCTCGGTAAAAAAATTCAATTCTTCAAAAATGGTGGATTGTAGATCAGGTTTAATAACCAATCCCAATTCAAGTTCAACAGCCGCTATTAATACAGGAAATACTAGTGGTGGAACTCCAGAGCATTCATCAAAACACCACCACTAAAAATACCAAAACTCTTCTCCGTACCACTGAAGGTGTCAAAGGCAAGGAGCAGGCATCACCAACAATAACCGATTTGATAAAGCGACAAAAGACCTTGGCTGAAACTCAAGTAGCCATGGCCCCCACTCAGAAGGAAGTTCTTACCTTCCTTAAGACTTTAACGGAACATTTAACACTGGAGAAACGTCATCGTCAAATGGAGCAACCCAAGAACGCAACCGCCGGTGATGCCAACACGTCAAAAGCTAATGCACAATAAGATGATGAAGTACAGATCATCACCGAGCGTATACCATGAAGGAGTCAACAACAACAAAACTTTGTCACTCGTGAAGACCTGGAAAGGCTCCTGCGAAATCGTGGAAATGAAGATTCATCAACACCAACCCCCTTACCTAACAGAAATTCAGAGGGTTGCACTCCGAACGGATATTCATGTCCTCCATTCTCATTGTACGATGGCATCAGAAACGCTTGAGAACATGTTTCTCGATTCTTAGAGTCGTTAGGAGTGCATGAATATAATCAAGTTTTGCGGCTTAAATAATTTTCGAAATCTCTTACGGGAAGAGCTTATACTTGGTACAATAACCTTACTCCCAACAATATCTCTAGTTGGTCTCAGATGGTTGATGCCTTTTATAAAAAGCATTTCATTGCCTTTGAGGAAATCACTCTTTCGGATTTGGGAAGAATGTTCCAGAGAAACAAAGAGCATCCCAACGAATATGTAAAGAGGTTCAGGACACAAGCTCTCGACTGCCATGACCAGAACGTGAATGAACACTAATTGGTGGAGCTTTACATTAATGGTATCATTCCTGTTTATAATGCCTTATTAGAAAATTTACGATTTCAAACCTTCTCTGAGCTACATGAGGCTGCCAAGAGATCAGCAACAACTGCTACAGCCTTGTTGGAGAGGACAAGGCCTTCTAGAGAAGAAATTCATTGAGACATCCGTGGAAGTATATGTTTGGTGAACAAATAATATTCTACCCAACACTCCATAGGTGTTGTCACTGATGAAGGAGCCAAAAGAAAAGCAGCACCTCATTCGGCATCACACGCCAAGCGCACTGCGTCATTCCCGGCGAAAGCACCAACACCAACTTAAGGATAAGGCTCAGTCGAGATTCCACATCAGTCACAAAGAAACAAGACGGATCTAACAATCCCATATTTCCCATTTCCCATGGAGGAAGTACTCGAATTGCTGGAATTATGGGTACAAAATAGAGCTATCAAGTTACCTCCTGTTCGACAGCCACCCATTGAAGAGGACATGTCAAATCCAAAATATTGTCACTTTCACAGATTCATCAATCATCCCACTAGCGAATGCAATGGCTTAAGACGTATATTCAGAGAAAAGATCAACTTGAGAGCTACGCATGGTGACTGAAGGTGTCCACAAAAATCCTCTCCCTTTCAGAAGCTTCACCTTTTCTGGAGATTCCGTCAACAGAAACGTCCAATCCATGATGGAGCGCATATATGAACTTCTTTACCTATCGAAGGCATAACACAAAAATATTTTTACAGCTGTCAATCGTGTCGTGTCGGGTAAATGCCTATTTCTTCGCGAAAAAGCTATTGTGTATCTCAAGTTCGCTTCAGAAGACGCAGTTATCAAACATGATGAGAATCCTAGCTGGGGACTTCTCACCACTGCTTGCCTCAAGGATACCAAGTTTGAGAAAACGCTAATTGACATGGGCACCAACGTCAATATCATCACTATCAAGACCCTGAGATTTGTTGGAATTTCCAGGCACGAAGCCACGCACTCGCCAACCGTAATCAAGAGTTTTGAAAGGTCCCTGAGTGTTTATGGATATATTACTCTTGACGTAAAAATGGGTGACACCCGAACACATGTCAAGTTTCCCATCATCAAAGAGGATTCAAATTATGACATGATTTTGGGACGCCCATGGGTCCGTAACAACAAGATGGGAGCGAGTGGATTTTCTTTATCGGCACCAGCACCTCCAAGACTCTCAAACAAGCCAGTAAATCCTGCGGACGACCTATCAGACGAGTTTCGTTGCACAATGGAGCTAGATGTGAAGTAATTACCAGGAGCGGATATAACATCATATGTCTGAAGGTTTCACACATAAGTAAGTCATATCCAAGTAACTTCTTTGCAACCAGTGATCCCGTGTCCCATCAAAGCTTGGGGAATTGACCCGGATATCAACCCTACTCTGACTCGGCGATGTAAATGGGAAGCTGATCCTTTTAAAAGATTTATCGAATGGGTATGGATTGTCCCTACTGGAGATAAGCAAACTAGTAACTCGGGCATTCCGAATACATGTCATGAATTTAAGGGGCCTGAACCCAATACCTTCCATGTCGGAGATACAAATAACAGCCTCTCCCGAAGAAGAGCCGTATCTCATCACCGAAACCATGATCAACGGTTACTACAAGCTTGTCAATACTGACAAACCAGAAGGGGTGGTCATACATGGAAAGTGGCTTACATCTCACAATGCTTAAAAAATTCTATTACCACCTCACAATATTTCCCTGTTTCATGCAATATTTGTAATTCCTCCAAAATTTTTCCAACATCTTGCACTCATACTTAGGATTTCAATTTATTAATCAAGCAAAGCATTATTTCCTTCAAAAAAAATACATGTCTTTGCAAATCATTCAAAAAAAATATCCCACCTACGCAGAAAAATCCCAAAATAAAACCAAACAGAGTCATACATCTCAGAAAACCTAGAAAAATTCCTTGAAAACCGGTTCAACACCTTCGGAATAGCCTTATCCAACCTCCAAAAAATCTCAGTTGCAAGCTTCAAATCCCCAGAAAGCCTCTCAACTTCATTTCCAGCCTTGGTGACTGTCTTCAAACTAGGATTCATACCTCCTTCCTGCAAACGCTTCTTGATAGCTTCAAAATGACGATAAAGCCATGCGACATTAGACTTAGCTACTTCAGCCTCATCCAAAGCCTCCTTCCAGTATTGAAGCACCATCTCAGAAATTTCTCTACGAGGGAGATAAATCATCTCATGGACATTCGACATCAACACAGACATATCATTTTCCAGAGTACGGTAGTTCTTTGGGTTACCTACGAAGAAATGGTTAAAATTCTTCCATACTTTTGGATACAAATCAGCATAGGTGGACGGGACGGTGAAACCCCCAATACACACATAGTTGAGGCATTCCTACCAAACCTGAAGTCAAAATGAACTCCAATATTTGGGTATTCAGCCGGTACAATCTCCATCATATTAGCATTATGTACTATAACGCCACTCAGAGTGCTTTCTTCAACAACCGCATCAGAAAGAACTCGCTCGTGATTTTGAGATGGAAAAGACACATCACCAACATCGTGGCTCATGGTAATCTCTAATCCTTCACCTGGAAATCCATCTATCTGATTTGGTCCATACTCCCCCTAAAAATGAGGACATTGTAGAGATAATAAGCTAACATAACTTAAACACAAGGAATTGAAGCATAGGTTATAAAATTCATAAAATATGTCCATTAGCAACCTAAACATTCATTCAAAGGTGTTTTAGGTCATGGCATATGGTTTAGAAGAGATATGGGTCGTTTCGCAAAAATGTTGTCAGAAACGTTTTTACATAACCCTCCAGAAGAATTGAAACTGGCGCTAATTGGTAAGGAATTTGGGGATGGTTTATATACCAAATGATTTATATGGATGTATACTACAACGTTCTAAAAAGGGCGCGACAATCGTAGAAGAGAGCTAATAAGGGAAGACAAACGATCGACTACATGACAGCTGAAAACCTACAAAATTCTGCCTGGAAAATTTATAGACGATCGGTGTCAGGTTTTTTTCACCTAGAAAACGAACTCCAAATTCAGAAATTCTTTTTACATAAGTTATTTATATCTCTTATATAAAGAATGAGAGGTTAACCACCTCATTCCAACTTCGGATGAAGATTCTACGGTCATTACGGCAAGAAGACTTGAATATGAATTTTTATGACAGCGAAAATCGTCAAAATTCTACATAAAATAATGCATGGTTCTACATATTTGGGGGTTTAAGAATTATAATTATTTTATTTTGATTCGAAAACTATGAAGGAGACTTACTTGGAGATGCAAAAAGTCATCAGAAGCAGAAGGAACCTTGTAATGTAATTCACAGCTAAGTTCTTCGTTCTCAACCCCGGATTCTTCGATTACTTCAGTATGGGATGATTTCTCAAGTCCCTGGTCATCTGTATCTTCTTCCTCAGAGCTTCCAACCACAAAGATGCTTTATAACGTCGAAGTATTCACATTGCTAGTCATCTAAGCATAATGGTTATTCACAAGAATCAGAATCCATCAATTTCAACAAGACATAGAATTGTTATTCATAAATTTCTAAAGGAAGCTTTACTCACGACATAAGAAGCAAAAACACCAGGAACATCTGGGACACCGAATTCAAAGGGTCGAATGCTCAAGTCACCCTAACAGATTGTGCTCCCAGGCTATATAAAGATATTCATCAAAACAAGGCATAAATATGCTTTATACAGAAAATAAGAGTAAGAGAAAATACAAGACACTTACCTTCTTCGAGGGACGGTCTCCACTCCCAGGAATAATTACCCGTGGTCCCTTCGTCCCAGATTAAAGAGTAGCATTCACTATGTTATCAGACACAAAGTGTTCTGGGAACCACGACTGCAAGAGGCGAATTAAACACTTAATTACTAAAAAAAGAGAATAATAATTAAATGAAAGACGGTTTGAGATACCTGTGTCAAGATGATGATCAAGTCAGGCTTCAATAAGGAGGTAATTCTCAAGTTTGGCTAAGCTGCTAACTCCTTTTCAGAATGTTCACCATGAACATCAGAAGGACTACTCAGCATGAAGTTCTTGAGAAGAATAAGTTGTGCATTCCAGAAACCAGCATACTCATTAGTAACACATCCTTTTCCTTTGGCCTGGAGAAAAAGAATGCTTCGATCAGCAATACTGTGGGCACCCTCAGAACATTGAAGCACATCTACAGAAGGCGTCGCAGTGCGGTAGTGAGGAATGGATTGATCAAAACCCATCTGCCGAGCTTCCCTATCAATATTGTAACACTAATGATGCAGCTGTCAAAACAAACGACAAGGGCGTTCCCTGGGATACTACTATTTATGAAAGTGTCCTCGCCAATACTAGCAATATTACTCTCACCACTTGGACCAGAACGCAAGACGATACCATGGCTTTCAGCAAAAGTCTCAAGCGGAATCACTTGAGGAACTTTCGAACCACAAGGTATGGAATTCACTTTCTTCTCGTTATCCATTAAATTGATAAGACTAACATAGGAAGGTTTCTTCTTACTCCAACGAAGCATTCTAGCATACTCTACCCCTTTACTCGGAAAAGAAGGCTGAATCTTTAGTGCATACTCAGGAAAATGTTCACATAACCAAGTTTGCATAAACATAACATGGATAAAATGTTTTATCTTAGCATGACTATTAGAAACCTCTATGTCACGAATGACGATATCCAAATGAGTGTATAAAGTACCTAGGAACAAATTACCAAGAGGAAAAGTCCTTCCACCAGCAAGCGCAACAAGTTGAGCCTTCAGTTGTCCTCCTGAAAAATCTTCAAATATGTCTCTAGAAATCCAAAGTACGAGGAACGCATCAATGCAAAGAGCATGATCAACAACAAGACCATCAGCGCTTGTTCTATCGCTCCACCAGTAGTCAACCCAAGTTGTGTAATTCTTACTATTGCAACAACGAGATTTTTTCAACTCTTTTATCTTCTGGATAAGACGAATGTCATGTTTCCTATAGTAATTGGTTTACTCCCTTTTATAGTGATTGGTTTCCAATCTAGGTCAAACAAGGATTTCCTATTTCAAACCATGCTCCCGTGCTGCAAACGGGTCAATCTTGGTATTTCCATCATACAAATCAGTCACGCTTAGCTAATTTACGCTCCCCGACGATGCTCTATCATTCTACAGGCACTACTACCTCAACTATTACTCCTTCAATTATTCAACATCATTGGAGCGTCATCAAATCAGAATACCTGGTAATATATGACAAACTAAAACTTGTTGATTTATTTTGCTTATAACAGTAAAATAATATATATATATACATATATATATATAAAATCACCATCTAGTGCTTACCACGAAACATATTATCGTTACGTGCTAAGCAGGGAACTTAATGTTGATGGTGAGTTTTTTACAAATGAGAAAATTGTAATACTCCTCTTGAATGTTGCTTTTTTCCTAGTTGTAGAAGCATAAAATAAATATACATTAATTTCTGACAAGCATCAGAATTATGAATACTACTTTTATCCTACATTCCGCAAGAAAATCGAAAAAGGATATTCAGCTCCTGTCTAAGTTATCCCTGCAGCTCTTTGGCATACATATGCACTAGAAAAATTTCAGAGTTTTATTCAACTAAAATCTCGTTATTTCATGTGCATATATACATGCAAACTATTTGTATAAAACAAAATATACTGATTATACAAAATTATGAACATTCAGAATAGAGGCGATGTCATATATGAATGAAAACGCTAATTAGATGCATACCATATTATTGTTGAGTCGCATCCAGCATAATTTCAAGTTGCAAACTTCCGCGGTTGAATCTGTTGAATATGTGATGTATGCAATGCACAAAAGTTGAGCATAAATGCTAACAATTAAATCTCACGAGACTGAGAAACCTTAAATAGGCCATAGTCATGGTCACAGCATTAGCAAATGTTAATATCAATGGAGCATAGACAATATCCCTGACATCAATCAGTACAGGCCTTAGTAAGCCCTAACTATGCATCCAGCACGAACGTGTCAAACTAACAAGGCAACAAAGTCAACAAAAGCAACCAAGACAAAAAATCCACGTAAAAGCAATTGCTAGAACGCTAGCCATAGCGCTAACTAGCGCCATGGGAGTGCACTATCATCAGCGCTGAGGCCAGCAGCGCTAGCACCAACGCCAATGCTAGCGCAAACGCTAGCACTAGCTCCAGCGCTGGGGCCAACAACGTTAGTGCGAAGGCTAGCCCCCGCGCCATGCTCTGCTATTGTCGTTCATATTGCTGATGCTGCTGTGTCATTCTCCTTCGCTCAAGCCAATGCCATTTTTTTACTTACTGTTGCTAGCACCATTCTTCTTCGCTAGCACCATTACCTAATCCATTACTACGACAAATTAGCATAAAATCTACTAGAAGTATTATTTTACAATAAAACTCATGGCTTTGAATCCATGACTCTACCAACTCCTACGAGACATCAAATCATATTACATGGAGGGATTAAATATGGGGTTTTGGTATGGTGGTTACAGCAACATGGGTTTGGCAACACCCCATAACAAAGAAATTACAAAATAAGTGGTAACGGATGAAGCGGTTGATGAGATGATTGAGAAATAATATGGAAGTTTCCAGAAACTTCCCAAGACAAAGTTGATGGTTACTCCCACAACCTCCATCTCTCTACCTTCCCATTATCTCCACTACTTTACAAGGAAAGTGTGTGGTATCAATCATTATAAATAGGCTACTTAGCTTATTTCAAACTGACAGAACGGAGAACAGATAGAAAATCATTCTCACAAGTTATGTTATTCTCCACGTCTACATATCATTCAAGACACACAAATTCCTTCAACTTTATTTTCTTCCCCCACTACGATCAACCCATCTCCTCTCTTTGTAACCGAAGTAAAACCTAAAAAAGCATTCTTTTTGTTTGGATTCGTTTTGTATGATTTTGATCCTCGAAACTAAAAATTACTTCAACAGTACATTGTTTTGTCTGGGAGCAATTTTTAGGTACAAATAGTTCTATTATACTCTTAAGAGCAACTGCAGTCATCGATTAAATCCCAGATCAAAGATTAAATTTGATCGATGATCGGGGAATTCGTCCCACAGCCGTGCGATTAGATATAAGATTTAATCGACGAAAATCACTGTTCAGGATTAAAAGTTATCGCTGATCGACGAGTAAAAGTTATAGTCGAGCGAAACTCTACTGTCTCGCTTGTGAATAAACGACATACCAACATTTCGCTTAAAAACACGGGCGAAGAGTTGACATTTCGTCAACTCAAGCGGGATACTAATATTTCGCTTGCTGCGACGAGAACCCAACAACTCGCATACACATAAGAAAATATCTGACATTTCGCCCAAAACTACTGAACCCGGGCGAGAGTGCAAGGCGTCGCTTGGAGTTGGGCGAGATGCTAAGGCGTCGCTTGGAGTTGGGCGAGATGCTAAGGCGTCGCTTGGAGTTGGGCGAGAGTGCAAGGCGTCGTTTGGAGTTAGGCGAGATGCTAAGGCGTCGCTTGGACTTGGGCGAGAGTGCAAGGCGTCGCTTGGAGTTGGGCGAGAGTACAAGGCGTCGCTTGGAGTTGGGCGAGATGCTAAGGCGTCGCTTGGATTTGAGCGAGAGTGCAAGGCGTCGTTTGGAGTTAGGCGAGATGCTAAGGCGTCGCTTGGAGTTGGGAGAGAGTGCAAGGCGTCGCTCAAATCATTGACCCGTAGTAGAGGTAGAAAGTACTTAGAAGCCGATGCCTTAAGCTTAGGACATAGAAGCTTCCTTTCTATTGACAAACATAATTCAATTACTTCTCCTATTTCTACTGAAAGAGGTTGAACTGATTTACATTATCCATATTTGTGAAAGCCGCTCCGATGGTCACAAAACGACCAACACTGCAGGAAGTCGACGACATAGAAAACTAAATTGAAATCGGATACTCCACCTTCTAGAATAACTGACATTCTACTCATTAACATTCTTGTTCCACGAGCAGCATCGCACACTCTGTTTTTCGAATGAACAGCTTGAAGAAGCTCTTCTCCAACAACTGAAGGAGCATCAACTCTTTCCTCAACTTCATAAGTTTCGGTTAAATAAGGATCTCCAACGGAAGCCATAGATCTGAGTCGGTCGCAGAAACTCTACTGAGTCCATAAATCAATTGACCGTTAATATGTTATCGTTGATATGTTACCGTTCGGTAGTATAACTGATATGTTTTTACCATATATATATGGGATACTAGACCAATGGCATTTTACTAAACTCATTCATTGTGTATTTGAAAATTCTAAAGTTCGTTCTTATTTAATAAGTTTGGAAATCGATTAGAATTATGGCGCCATCAAAACCACGAGGTCCAAATTTTTCGTCTTTTGAAGATGTTACGATGTGTACAATTCATTTGTCAATTTCTCAAGATTGTAGCATTGGTACCGATCAATGTGAAGAACAATTATGGTCACGTATACTATGTCGGATGAAATAAGCTATACCTTCTATGCCAGCACGTACTTGGACCTCACTTCAGAAACGATTTCAAATTATAAGTAAAGATGTGGCGCTTATGTCCGCAAAGGAGGCTGAAATAGAAAGGGAACATCATACTGGATGGGGCCCCTAAAATAAGGTAACTACTCATTTAATTATGCTTATTACATTAATCTATATGATTGTATATCCTTTAACAAATTGAATTGAAACACCAGATTGCAGAAGTACGTAGGCTTTTCAATGAAGCAACTGGTCGAAGTTTTAAGCATGAAGATTGCTACACAGTTATGTTAGATAATATTAAATATTCCAGAAGGTCGACAGTTGTTTTCGATTCATCACAAGCAGAGTCTGATTACGAAAACGAATCTCTGGACGTACAGGACACACCAGACTTAAGCCTAGATAGTCCCAGTGCCTATGAAGACCTTGGAGATATCCCTAACACATTAATCCGTCCGATGGGAAAAAAAAAGGCGAAACGACAGAAGAGAAAGGGGAAGGCAAAATTTACTGAACAACAGGAAATGATGCAAAATATTTATACAGAGCAACAAAACTTCAACGCCAAATATACGGAACAAAGAGAAATGAAGATAGCACAAAGAGAATATGAGTTTGCAGCAAAATTAGATTATTCAAAGGCAAAGTTTGCAGCAACACAAGCTAGGCAAGAAGCAGAAGAGGAATTTGGTGTAATGACGATGGATATCTCCCAAATGGATGATGTAACAAGATAGTACATCGAACTTAGGAAGGGAGAAATTTTGAAGAAAAGATTAAACCAATCATAGAGGCCATTATTATTTACCATTGTCATATTAAGTTTGAATTTTGATGAATTTATTTAGAATTTTCAGTTTAGTTTTTAATCAATAAATTTTATGTTTTTAACTTCTCCTAATTTAAATTAAAAATTAAATTTAGAATTATTTTTTAAAATTACTTCAAATACTAGATGGACTCGAAAGAACAATTAAAATATAACGCGACTAATAAGTAAAGATAAGATGACTCTCGCTTTAATCGCGGGTACATTAACAACAGATTTAAAGCACATATAAAAGTTCACTCTTCCCCAACAGATGACCATATGTGTTCGATCAAGTCATTTCTCAAACGAACCCCAGTTTGGTTATCGAATACTGCACGTCTGCGTTGGTCCTTCACCGTTCTAGAAAGTTGAGCAGTGTTGTCCCTTGAAATAACAACTGGAGCACCGTGGTTACGTTGCTCATACTCATGCGGTCAATCACCGGGTATACGTTCATCCTCCACTATCATATTATGTAGAATAATGACAGTTTTCATTATATATGCTAACACGTCCGGATTCCACATTCTTGCGGGTTGCTTAATGATTGCAAATTGATTTTGTAGTACCCCGAACCCCCGTTCTACATCTTTTCGACAACCTTCCTGCATAGCTGAAAATTTCTGTTTCTTTTGGGAATCTGGATGTTTAATCGTAGTCATAATAGTTCCTGTCTGTGGGTATATTCCATCCCCAAGATAATACCCCATATTATATTGATTTCCATTGACTGAAAAGTTTACTACAGGTGCTTTACCGTTGATAAGCTTTTTGAAGATATACGAACGGTTAATCACATTGATATCATTGTTTGAACCCGGCATACCAAAAAATGCATGCCAAAACCAAAGATCATACGACACCACTGCCTCCAGGATAATACTTTTGCTACCCTTGTACGCGGTATAAGCCCCTGATTCAGCCGATAGGGCATTTGTCCCATTTTCAATGCATACAATCAACACTACCAAGCATCCCTGGAAATCCCCTTTTTTGGTTCTCATCAAGAAGGAGTTCAACATCACGCCGAGTTGGTGTCCGCAAATATTCAGCCTCGTACAATTGGACTATCACCCTGCAAAATCTACGAGTTGCTTCCAAAACTGTAGTTTCCCCAATACGTAAATACTCATCGATTGCATCCGCCGCACATCCGTAAGCTAACATTCGAATTGCTGCAGTAATTTTTTGGTGCGGGATTAATCTTAGAACACCACAAACATCTTTTTTTTGAACAAAATAACCATTTACCGCCACAACGTCACCCAAAATACGGTTGAATAATTCTCGACGCATTCTGAATCTTCTACGAAATACATTTGGCGGAAACGTCAGGTATCTGCAAAAATAATCTCTCCATAGACCTTTGGCACCTACATCACGTTGTCTTGGTATTTGTGTACGTGTATGTGGAGCGTTCATATTTGAAACCATTAAACCAGCACTGACGGCTAGGTTATTACAGGTCAATGCAAGTGAACTTTCTTCTGATGAGTAATAACTACTGTTATCATCATCGTCTAATGAAGCAGAAGAAGAAGAAGTAAAAGAAACATAATGAGGAAAACTAGAAGAGGAACCATAGTGGTCTATGTTATTTTGAGAGTTTGCCATTTTTTGTTTTTGTAAAATTTTGAGTAAGAGATAATGATATTCTTGGTTTGTATTGATGGAGAAGCCAGTGCGGTAATTTATAATAGAAGAGGAAAATTCAATTTTGAATATTGATATGACCAGACCCGGTCCATATTTCAATGGAAAAATCAGCTTTGCACATTGTCAGAGATATTAATTGTAAGTTGACAAGGCAATGAAAGGAATTGACAATACACCGTCCACATTTCAATGCAAAAATCAGTTTTCAACATTGTCAGAGATATTTTTTGTAAGTTGACAAGGCAAAGAAAGGAATTGACACTACACCGTCGACATTTCAATGCAAAAATCAGTTTTCAACATTGTCAGAGATATTTTTTGTAAGTTGACAAGGCAAAGAAAGGAATTGACAATACACCGTCGACATTTCAATGCAAAAATAAGTTTCAGCATTGTCAGAGATATTTATTGTAAGTTGACAAGGAAATGAAAGGAATTGACAATACACCGTCCACATTTCAATGCAAAAATCATTTTTCAACATTGTCAGAGATATTTATTGTAAGTTGACAAGGCAATGCAAGGAATTGACAATACACGGTCACCACTTCACAGAAAATTCTAGTATTTCCTTTGTAATTTCCACATATCGACAGAAAAGGCTTGATTTGTTCCGGTTGTTGGGATTACCGGTTTCGTTACAAAAGTTCGCATGTGTACGTTCCAACCATCCCATGCTCATAGAACCATTGATCCGACGTTCCTGACCCCTTGCTGGATAATGTAATACTATGTTTCGACATATGGATAAATCTTCTTCTAAGTAAAATTGCTTGCATTAAGGGTAAAATTTTCGTAACCAGACATTGAAAACTAAAATATGAGAATAATGAAATAAGGATGATAGCTATAAAATTTTATTTATAGTGGTCTCAAATACAAATTATAACCGTTGATAAACGGTAACAATTAAAAAACGGTAACAAAACGGTCAAAAAACGGTAACAAAATTTGTTCGATCGTACTTTTTTGACAATACACGGTGAGCATTTTAATGTAAAAATCAGCGGCAAAATTAAAGAAAAAAATGTCAGAATTTGGAATATAGTTATGATAAAGTAATTGGTAATTTTGTCGTTCAACTAACAATTGAAATGTGATGTGACAATACCAAATGACATAAACGACCAAGTTAAAAAAAACAGAGCTTTTAATTTAACACTAAATCATTAAAAAAAAAATTATTTTAAAATACAATCTAAATTTTAAAAATGTTTTATTTATTCGTAGTTGGATCTTGGTGGAATAAACCGCAGGAAAGATGGTCTGACGTTCTGTGTTGGTCGACCTGTTGATGAAGATCCCGGAGGTGTTGTCATAGCATATGAGGCAAATCCAAGCGGTTGTTCTTGACGTTATTGGGTAAGCTTCCTGGTCAACAAGGTATTCTGATCTTGGAGGTTGCTAATTTCAACGGCTTTCTGACTACGAAAGTTGTTGAACTCAACTTGTTTGGCAATCAAGTAGTCCATCCGATCCTTAGTTTCAGCTAAGGTAAAATCACGCAACTCTTGCGTAAAATCAGCAAACTCTTGAACTAAATCATAAGCCGCCACCTGGGATGAAAATAAATTAAAATAACCACTGAAGCATAAGTGTAATCCGTATTCAATTTTTCAAGACTTTGTTAAAAACTTACATATGGTAGTTGTTGGGGTGGAGGAATGGGTACATGTTCACGACGCCGTGGGATGTTGTGTTTGATACGGTCACCAGCATAGCCATACGTTTCAACCTCCCAATCAACTTGCGTGATATATTTGTTAAGGTTGGTAACATGTCTCCAATATTCATAATAAACATCGTACTCCACGACACGTACGTATTCACTAGCATTGACCTGAGATCTGGCTGTCATGTCCTCAATCTCGTCGTCGACGAAGTTGGAAATTCTACTAGGGGGGTTTGTAGGAATACCCCATGTTGGGTTGTTCTGCCTCCAACAACGTTCTCCGAGATACATATTATGCTTTATCCAAGAAAATGACAATAAATAAATACCAAGCATTTCACAACAATACGAGTTTAAAAAAAACGCAGTATGAGAAAAGTACTTGAAAACTCACGGTGCCAAGCCAGGTGAATGTAACCCTTTTTCCAGAGAGTTATATAGCTTTGCGGCCAATTTCTTCTGGTAGATTGTTAACTGCATTCATCCATGGTTGCCACGTCACGCACTCTACGGATAACTGGTTCAGTTCAGTCCTTGACCGAACTATGTCAACACCCTTCTTCCGGTTGGAGAACCACCTACGACATCTAGGCCATTCATTTTCACTTTGATCCGGAGGGTTATTTGGACGACATATCCCCAGATATTCGTATCCCCAACTACAACATAAATATATTCATTGAATTTAACAACATATCAACCAAATTTTAAGAAAAAGAATTATGAATAACGTTAAATAAATTACCTCCAAAATTTGGAACGGCACGGACACTGATTTTTGGCCCCTAGAAGCTATGGCGAGACCCGAATACAATTTTGAAAATGCAGGACCACCCCAGTCGTACTGATCAACTTCATTTAGATTATCAAATGCAGCCAACCATCATGCATCAATGTAGCTTTTTGCATTTGGGAAAAAAAATTCCCCAGAACATACATATAGAAGGCCCTCGCTACTCTATCAGCAAGACCACTATCATCGTTCGCCGCGTGCAAAGTATCTTTATCAAAATAGCTGGTCAAAAATTTGAGAGTTATTGCATCTGAAACCCACTATTGCGAAACACCTTCTCTTTTGCATACCGCATTATCTTTCAGTTCAGGAAATATATTATCACGGACATATTCAAATTTGTACTTAGCTAGCTCATAAGGAACAGATCTCCAGACACCAATACTAAGACCGGTCAACATAACCCAATCGAGGGGAGTGAACCCAAGCTCCCCAAAAGAGAAGTGAAATGTGTTTGTGGTATCCCAAAACCGCTCGACAATATAATCAATAAGAGCGTGTTTCTATTATATATTTGACCCTAGACGACTCCTTAGTAATACTATGGTACACCTGTAGAACTGATTTAAGAGAACCACGATGGGCAAACCTGAAGTTGGCGTCGGAAGAATATGTAATATTTGTCAAAACGTGTTCCTCCGTATCTTCGATAACGGTATAGTGTTCCAACCCCGGAACATATACCGACTCGGGGACCATATATTCAGGTTCAGAATCCTCTGTGATTTTAACTTTTTTGGTTTTCTTCTTTCTTCCAACCCATCTGGAAACAACATTGCTAGACATCTGGCCAAACAAAGAATAGAACATTGTCAGATGAAGAGTAAATCACCACAATGCATAAACAATTAAAATTAATTTAACACCAACTAAACATGTATACAATTTTCTATTTCCATACATATTTGTACCAAGAATTATACATCAAACATTCGAAAAATACATGCATCATTATCAAAATACAACAATCCCACCAATTATAACCAATCTCATTCAAATTACCCAATTAAAAATACTTCCATACACATTTGTTTTTAAATTAAATCAAAATTAACTCCTTTGATTTCTACACAACATACTACATTCAACCAAAAATTAAACACAAACCCACCAAAATTAAACAACAACTTATCTATTATATGTTCAATTTAACAAATATAAAAAAAAATTTAAACCTAATTGATAACATGCACAAAAACCCTAATTAAAATCCCAATTTTATTATTAGAACACCAATTTCACAATTGTATAATCGATTTATAATATGGTCATTACATGATTAATCAAACAACATCTACAACCGAACTAACTAAAAAATCATCAAAATTTCATATCAAATTAAAACAATTTAATTCAAAATTTTTTGTAGAAGATATACCTTGATTCTTTTTTTGTAGAAGATATACCTTGATTTCGCTTGGAAAATGTATGAGCGAAGTACGAAATTATGAAACGGGACCTTGGGTTCTCGTTTAATGATTTTAAGTTGGATAAATGGGGCTTTGGATGGTTAAACGGCTAGAAGAAGGAGGAAGAACAAGGCAACAGGAGAAGAAGAAGAAAATGCTAGGGTTTACGGGTGAAATAGACGGGCGAGAGGTTGGGATATCGCCTAAGACCAAGCGAGACTCCTACTTCTCTCCCGTCTATTTCACCACACGTGTTATCCACACGTCCCACATGCGAGATTTTGTGCTTCCGCTTTTGTCCCAGCGGCACCCCTGAATCTCGCCCGGCTCAATTTTCACACGAGTTTTCCGTATAATACATAGACGACATCTTGGCCCCTCGCTTCGACCAGCAAAATACTGATGTTTCGCTTAGTTAGTGGGCGAAATGTTGGGATTTCGCCTGTATGTTTTTTTTTGTAGGCGGTAGAGCAGAATCTCGCTTTTACCAGGCGAACTATTAGTCTCTCGTCCGTTTTTTCAAGCGGTATCTTGATACTTCGCTTACGTTCAAGCGATATCCTTGGCCCTCACTTGATCATACCCCGTTGTTTTTGAGACGGATCAAAGATCAAATTTTTTGATCTTTGATCGATGGGTATCATCGCGTTACCGTGGATTCCCTAAAGAGATCCAGAAAGGAAAACAACATATGCTCACTCCTCCTTTAAAACTTCCCCTCCACGATAAATTCTTGGGGATGGTGCATATCGTGGAAAACTATGAAAAAATTATTATTTGATATCCATGAACGTACACAACACGATATATAAATAGATTCCACTTCTTTTTCATCCTCTTTCGAAATTGCGTTTGTGTCATAACCTACAAAAGAAGACCATCCACAAAAATCTAGAGCTACAAAAGAAAATGAAAAAAGCGATGGACAAAGTGGTGGAGAAAATGAATAAGATGTTGATGATAATGAAGATTATGGTGGTAATGATGGTAATGCTGGAAAATAGAGTGAGGATGAAGATAAAGAAGGTGACACCATAACGGAAAAAAAATCTAGAGCTTCACACATTCCCTCATCACTCTTGAAGTGTACATCACCGTGAAATGTCTAAGCTTATGGGTTACCCACAGATGAGGGAGAAATTCTATTTTGATACGCCGGCTCGTGGGCTTGTATCATCTACTCTACCGTAATAATATCAACTTTGTTTGTTATTTGATTAATTGTTATTACTTTTATAGTTGTGCATTTTTTTATTTCTATTTTGTAGAATCGTAAGAATGACATACATCTTTTGAGGAAGCAGTCTTCATATCCCAAAATGGCTCAATGTCCACCCTCATACAAATGTGCAAGAGTTAGAAAGATTGTAGAAAACTCTGGTTTGTTGCCTACGATAGAGAAATTTATGATTGTGTATGACAGGGTCACAGTATCGGTGTTTTGTGATAGGTATTATTGGGAAACCAATACTACCTAGTTCATGTTTGGTGAGATGGAACCGATTACTGACGATGTTGATCATTATCTAGGGATCTAGGTCGAAGGAAAGTCCACCCAAGATACGTATTTCAAAAAACTTAGTTGGAGCAAACTTCATAAATTGGTATTAAAGTTGTTTTGCTGGGATGCAAAGAAGAAGGATGGCATGTTCGTTAAATGCACGAAATAAAAGAAGAGGGAGTTCAATCTTGATGAATTAAGGGACACATTTACTGAGTCCGGTGAAGAAAAACGTACAAATGAGCCCCTTTCTGATGTTGTGGTTTGTGGTACGATAAAGGCTTATTTGTTGTACGTCTTTGGGACTTGTGTATTCCCTGACATCAAAGGAAACATGGGTAATTCCAAATATCTCTAGCTATTACATCCCTTGGAAGAGGTGCATAAGTATTCATGGAGGACTGACGTTGTAGCACACTTGAATTGAGAGTTGCAAAATATTTCCAGGGAACGCATTACTCAAATCAAAGTCTACATCAACTAACTCAAATGACGCTATCATATTTGTTTTTTGATGGATTATGTTGTTCAATTTTTGGTAAAATGGATACGTTTTTTTGTTCTTTGTATATGTGTGGATTAACGAGTATTTCCCATTATTGTTGAGAGACAATGAAGACATCAAAGTGAGATCGGAATGGAACAATCATCTACCAAGGGTATGTAAATACTTGTTCACTGGGGGGTCATGAGATGACATGAAAATGTCGATAGCATTACGGGAAAAATTAGACAACAAGATGTCCAAGAGGTAATTTTTGATCCATACGTGGAAGAGACAAATGATCATACAGTTGTAAGGAAAGAAGTTTTATTTTACATTAGATATTTGTTTCACCCTACCGTACATACAATGGTGATCCATTAGGAGTAATACGACAACTTGGGTTTATTTAGAATAGACCCGGATGAGGATCATGTACCAAAATTTAAAGTACTGAAGAAAAAATATTGCTCTGACAAAGGTAAGACTGAGGTGGTTTACAAACCTAAATCACTGACGAGGCATTGGGATAATAGAGGTTGTAACAAAGTAGATATATCTTTTTGGGAGTATATGAACAATAATTATGAGTAAAAACAAGATTACATGGAATGGTACAAGGAGTTCGCCCATAGTTATGTAATACATAGAGATAACGTTAATCCTCGTGCTCGAAAGAGCAAGAAAGCTTCTACTTCCAACATTAATTATGATTCTAGCATTCTTAAGCTTGTCATAAGCATATTTCCTCCCATATTCTCTTATTATTTTATGTGAACTTATTAGTATGTTAACCTTGATTCCAATTTTAATAAAAATAGAGGGAGAGAATGGAAATTCTCATCAAGTGAATGCGTTGCACGACGGATAAAAGAGAGGTGTTGACGCCTGATAACCAATGTGAGTACATTTACTACTATACACGAATTGAAAAAATGAGGATGCAAGTGTATGTTGAACTTAATTGTAAATCAAAGAGGTATCGGGGTTTATCTATTTAGGGAAGTCAAGGAGGTGCTATGCGAGGCTGAGGTCGAGGATGAGAACTTTTGTTTTAAGTTCATATGTAAGTCATTGGTTTATAGTTTATTGGTAGACCTGAAATCACGTTCATTTATGTTTCTTAGGTACAACTTACTTTGTTTTATTATTTGTAGTAGAGGATTAGTTTGAATGGTTTGTTAAAACAATTTTATTTTAGAAAGTTCGAAATAGTTTTTGCTAAAAAAATAGCAGAGTTGTCATGGTCTAAAGCTATCGACCATGACGACTTTTATTTTTAAAAAATATTAATTTTCCCATTGTTGCATTGAGTAGTCGTTCTCATGTCGGAGAAGTTACTACTGTTTCTATGCCGACCCCCTCTTTGTTGGGTGATTTGTCCATAAAAATCCCCCACCTGCGTGAGTTACATGGGGTTAGCAAATTTGAAGAATCCTCCTTTTCCTATTATATCCTGGGGATATCATCGACTTTGGCTTCGTCTTTCAGTGGTAGGTCAACCAGAAAATCGACTAACACTTGGGATTTTTCTGTCGTTCTAGGTTAGAATATGATTTGGAACTGCATAATCTGTGTATTCCATTTTTGCGACCCTTCCTATCCTCTCAGTGCTTTCCAAGACTTGGTTGATCGAAGATTTCTTCAAGACTCTTATCACATGACCGTCGAAGTATGTTTGTTGCTTCTGAGATACGAATACTTAAAGCCAATATTAATTGCTCAAACTTCGTGTAATTTTGTTCTGCGGCATTAAGGGATTTACTAATGTAGTAGATACGATTTTCTTCCCTAGCTTAGGTTCGTACTAATACTACACTTATTTCATTACTGGTTGCAGAGAGGTACATAGTTCAGGATTCTTCGGGATCAATATGGATGCCAGATATTCTTTTATTTTATGAATAGCCTGTTCATATTCCTTGGTCCAAGCGAAACAATTCCCCTAGTGAAATGTGTCAAAAAAGGCTTTGCATTTGTCGGAGGATCTTGATATTAATCTGCTCATTGCTGCTAGCCTTCCACTACTTCCCTAACCTTCTCTAGATCTATCTCAATTCCTCTCTTTGTGACCAGATATCCGAGAAATTTTTCCGGAGGTTACCCTGAACGTACACTTTTCCGGATTCACCTTCATGTGGCAGTTTCTCATGGCCTCAAAAATTTCTCTTAAGTATGTCAAATGATCTTCACAAGTATGTCGTCCACTTAGACTTCCAAATTTTTCCTATCAATTTTTTTGAAGATATTGTCGACCAGTTGTAGGTATGTTTCCCCCGCGTTTTTGAGTCTGAATGGCATTCTCGTGTGGCAATATAGCCCTCGAGCGGTAAAAAATGCAGTATGTTAACATTGTTGATCTGCCTCTGCCAACGCAACCTGATTATTTACCGAGTAGCCGACCATGAAAGATAGCCTTTCATGCCCCTCTGTGGCATCTACGAGTTGGTCGATAATATGCAAGAGGTAATTTTCCTTCGAACAAGCTTTTTTTAGATTGTTGAAGTCAATGCAAATTCGTACCTTTCCGTTTTTGTTTGGTACAATAACCATGCTGGACACCCAAGTGGGGTACATTACCTCCCTGATAAATCCGGATTTGAGAACTTTTTGCGGTTCTTGTTTGAAAGCTTCGTGGTATATTGGTGCCACTTTCCGTATGCGTTGTTTGAATGGTGTTTCTTTTGGCCTTATTTTTAAGTGGTATGACACCACCTCGGGGTTTATTCTCGGCATGTATTCCATCTTCCAAGCGAAGATATCTACATACTCTTCCAACAAATTTTGTAACTTTTCTTCCTCCCTATCCTCCTCCTCCAGCAGAGTGTCGATGCTAATCCTTTTTGGATGATCTGTGGATCCTAGGTTGATCTTTTTAGTTGGATCCACTGTTGTGAAAGCCGGTTTCTGAGATCCTAGAGGAGTGATTTTTTGTGATTATTTTTTGGCCTTTTTTTCAGGTGGAAATGCGTTCGGGGTGCTGAGAGAATCCACAGTTGGCCCTGTCTTGGAAGTTGGTTCGATACATCATTTGATTTGTTTTTATTTGGAAATTTCTTCTTTTGTTTTTCTTATCATTTTTTTGTACCCTTTATTCGTTAAGCCTGATTTCCGCTAGGTTATTTATTCTTACATCATGTTGGTCTCCTTTGATACCAATTTCCCCTAGGGATATTGGAAAACGCAGGTATTGATGATAGGTCGACGTTGTTCCTATGATGCGGTGGACCAATAGTCTTCCTATAATAACATTGTATGGAGAGGGGGAATCCACCATACAAAACCTTTTCATGGTGACTATTGCATGTACCTGTAAAAAAATCTCACCTCTTGGTATGGATATGGTCCTGTTTAATCCATAAAATGTGCAATTAGAAGAATCCATTTCTTCGTATCTCAGACCCATCCTTCGAAAGGGTTCATAAAAGGTTACATATAGCGGGTTACCCCGTCAATGAGGACCTTCGTGATATTCCAACCATGAGCGTCAGGACTAGAGGATCATTATGCATCTCCACCTCCTGATTGATATCCTTCGTTATAAATGTTATAGGGGTTTCCATCCACTTCTCCCATGCGTCTAAGGGGGCAACATTGATTGTGAAAACTTCGTGCGTTTCCATTTTTTTTAGGTGTGAATGAGGCTTCAGAATTCTTCCGTACATGAAGGTTTGCTCTTCCCCAGAACATGTGATTATATTTAAGAATTTAATATTCTCCAGGAGCCCGACTCTTTTGTTGCTAGGGTTCCCTTGTTGATGTCGCAGGTAGTTGTACGTACTGCACGAGTTTTACTTCTTAATTTGATGAGTTATTAAATGGTATTCCTTAGGTGTTTGCGTGCCTCTGTGGTGTGTCCATAGTACTGGTGATATTCGCAGTACTCCTTCTAGTTTTTAGTCTTTTCGGACTGCTTTCCCTTGGTGTTAGGATGTGTATAATAAGGATTTTTCCCTTATAACCTTAGAATTTTCGTGACAGCCTTATTGATTTTTGTGAACACTAAAGTCTTCTTTGTTTCATCATTTTCATTTTACGTCTCTGGATTTTCCTCTTTTGTCTTTTAAGAATGATTGGACATCCTCCCCTGTTTGCCTCTTAATGAACTCTGGCACTAATTCCAACGAATTTCTCCTTTGGGGGGACACATGTCCTTTTTATTGTGACATGGGTTATCTTTTTGGATTTCTTCTAATCGGATGTATCGATCTTGAATCACTCTTGCTTTCCTTGGTATTCGATGTTTCTGTTATAAAGCTCTACAAAGATTTCCGATATCTTGTCCATCCCGTACTTGTAATAATTTTTATTTCTGGGTTGACTTTTTCGACGGCTTAGCATATTTTCTGCCACCTATCCGTACAATACATTAGCGTTTCCCTAATACTGATTTCCACTGCGAAAAGCCGATCCACACCAGCCTTCGTAACTTTTTTGTACGTGTACGTTTCCAAAAACACGTTCCGAAAGTGTTCGAAAGAATCAATGGAGTTTGTGGAAAAATTATCGTACTTGTTGATGGTGGATTTTTGACAAAGGAGAAAATTATAATATCGCTTTTCTCCTAGCTATAAAAGCATGAAATAAATATGTATAAATTCCTGACCCGGCATCAGAATTATAAATACATACTGCTACCCTATATTCCGCAAGAGAATTGAGAATGCATACTCAGCTCATGGCTAAATTAGCTTTGTAGATCTTTTGCATATATATGTTCCATAGAAATTTCAGAGTTGTACTCAACTAAAATTCTCGTTAATTCATGTGCATTCATGCAAGCTATTTGTATAAAACATAACTTACTGATTATACAAAATTGCGAACATTCAGAATAAAGGATATGCCATATATGAATAAAATTATTAATTAAATGCATACCATCTAATTGCAGAGTCGCACTAAGCATTATCTCAAGTTGCAAACTTCCACAGCTGAATCTCTTGAAAATGTTCTGAATGCACTGCATGAAAGTTAAGCATAAATGCTAACATTATATCTCATACAATTGAGAAAAACCTAAACAAGCCATAAATATGGCCACGAACTTAACGAAGGCCGAAGCTAGTGGCGCATAAGCGATAATCATGGCACTAACAAGTGCCAGCCTTAGTGAACCTTAGCCACATACTCCCGGCACCAATGAGTAGCATACACATGTGCCAAAAGGCTAGCAAAAATCCAAAAAGTCAAAAAGACAAGAAAGCACATGCCAAACAATCCCTAGCGGTGCTAGTACTGGCAACATCACTAGTGCTATAGCTAGCACCAACGCTAACGGAGTTGCTAGCCACATCGTTAGCGCTAGCGCTAGTGCTATCTCAAGCATCAGCGCCAACGAAACTGCTATCCAAAGTGCTAGCGCTAGCTCCAGTATCAGTGCCAACGATTTTGTTAGCCCCAGTGCTAGCGCTAGCTTTCTCCACTTCTTTCTCTCTTCTTTTGCGTCCATTCACTCTTGTTCGTACTAGCACCATCTTTACTTGCTTGTTCTAGCACAATTGGGGAAAACTCACTCATACTTTGAGTCCATGACTCCACTAAATTCTACGAGAAATCAAAAACGATAACATGGTGGGATTCTTCATGGGTTTTGGTCTGGCGGTTACAACAACATGGGCGTGACACACATCCCATGACAAAGAAGTTATAAAGTGGTGGTAAGGTTGAAGCGGTTAATGGAGTAATGGAATAATGGTTTCTCGAAGATTCGAAGGCAGTTATACCATTATCCCCATGATTTCCATTTTCTCCATCTCTTCACTACCACCATTACTTTACAAGGAAAAGTGTGTGTTCCAAGACTATTATAAATAGGCTCCTTAGCCCATTCATAAAACACAACAAGCTTACCATTATCATAGGATTTGTGATTGTTAATATTTCAACAACTCTACACACAATTCAACAAACAAAATTCCTTCAATTTTCTTTGCTTCCCTCCCCTAAGATCAACCCATTTTCTCTCCTTGTGACGGAAGCGGGACGGAACGGCTACGGTCATAGTTTAAGCTTGCCATATACGATTTTGATTTTCGAATCTAAAGAAAGTACTTCTACAATATATTGTTTTTCCTAGAATCAATTTTTAGGTACTAACAGTACTGACGCGGATCCCTTCAGGATCAATGGACGTTGTGGACCCTCCCTTTATTTGATGATTATACTTGTACATACTTTCATCCATTTGCTTTTTATTTCTGCCTCCTTCTCCGAACAGTCGAAAAATCTGGAAGTCTTTAGAAGTACCTGCATAAAACCACCTCGTTTCTTTCCTAATGGGATGTAACTCAAGTATAATACCTTTGATGCGATGTTGGGTCGGTAGTCCCGTCGTAACATGTGAATAGAGGTAACGGACACTTAGAAGGGATAGGTTCCTCGAGGAGGTACGTTGTTAATGATGACGTAGTTGCTTCTTGCTTGACTTTTTCTAGTCGGGATCTTGCGTGTCTTTTTCTCAATCCGCTCATTTTCTTCCAATACTTGTATTATTTTGGTAGAACCTCATGTCCGTGTTTCGGAGTAAAATAATTCACTTGGGGCATATCTTGAGTCGAATCCTATTGAGTTTAGCTTAGACTTCCCTGTATTTTTTGTTATCGGGGATTTGTACGGTCGAACCAGCATTTTGTCTTCGTTCTTGCCTTTGGAATTTACTTCCTGGTCAGCTCCTCTACGCAGGGGTTGATCATGCGATACTTTGACTCTGCTCATAAAAAATATTTTAATATATGGTTCTTCTAACCTAGGGCATGCATTATATCCTCATTTTTCTTGTGGATTCTTAACAGGGTTGTTGGCTTTGCTTCCACATTGTATCGTTTGACCCTCTTCCTCCCTGGGGAATTTTATTCACGAGGTGTAGTTCTGAATTCTCCTCCTCATGATCTGATTCCACAATAGGTATGTCGTGGTATGATGGTTTTGTAAATAGTGGTAAATAATGGTTCATTCAAGACTTGTGAAGATTTGTTTTTAAATCTAATTTCTAAGACTAAAAATAGCAAAACTCAAATAAAATTGATAACAAAGTTGAGAGAAAACTGAGGCTAGGATTCCACTATTTTCCAATTTTTAAAGTGATTAAATTCAATAAGATTATAATTATGCAATTCTACATTTAATTTGATTCTAAAATATAGCAACAAGTAGATTTTTAAAAGAACAATTGTATAACAAAAACATGGAACATCTAAAACCTAGGCCAAAGCATGTACCATCTAAAGAAATCACAATTGCTTAACAAAAATCATTAAATCAATTTTTAACCAAGGCAATTAATCATAAATGAATTGTATTAATTAATTAAATAAATATTACCACATAATCTTTGGAAAATTAGCTTCCTATGTCGCCTCAGAGATGGGGTTTAGCTCCTCATTGTATTGTAAAAACCCTCAAAAATATATTTCATAGCTCAAAAGATGCTTACAATGGTGAAATAATAGTAACACAGGAGATTTGATACGCTTATAAGCGTTACAGAGAAGTGTTCTCTGCGTTATAGAAGAAGGAAAAGAAAACATGACAAAAGAACGGACTTCAGGTGTTGTTGAAGTAAGACTGCTTCAGCGACACTATCAGCGACACTTCTCTGACGCCTTATGTTCTTCCTCTTCTCTTTTACCAAAGAAAAGTATTCTTCTTGGAATTTTTGCTCGGTTCTCTGGCTACTTCCTAAGCTCTCCCAATACTCTCTCTGGTCTCTCCAGACCCCCCCCTCTAATTGATCTCCCATCACCTCTTTATATACTACAACCCCTAATATCTTCAATTACTCCTCCAAATCTCTTGGCAGTAAAAGAAAATCCCGGATATATTCTTTTCTCTGTCGGCTGTTTAAATCTCGGTGATTCCGTTCCATCTTCTAACCGATTTTGTTTATTTGCTTGAACACAAGATTAATACGCTGTCTCTTTGTCCAATCTTCTTACACGGTAAATACAAATAAAAATCAAGAAGTTAGGGAAGAAAATCCCGTGATTATTTCACGTGATCCCTGTTTTCTTTGCGAGAATCAGAGTTTGTGTGATTCTGTTTGATTCCGTCTTTAAACCGTGTACAACTATCTTTTATTAAGACAAGAATATAATCTTGTCTTAATTCCTACTTTCTTTCCTCTTAATTTACATAGATAACTAAAACTGGAGATAAAAAAAATTCCCGCCTAAAACCATCTTTTGAATTCGAAAGGAATATGGGTGCCTTGAACCAAAGAATGGGTGCCTTTATCAATTCTGGGAGGGGTTCCCTTATCCAAAATGAAGGTGCTTTTAGTAATTTTTCCCGGGGGGTCCAAACATCACTTTTCGAGCCAATTTTTCCACAACTTATTTATTCCCAAAAACCTATAATTACATAAAATGACACAATTAGTACACAATCGAGCTTTAATAATATACAAATTGGGAACAAATTAGACACATAAATGTGTCTATCATGGTATTATAGCTGGGAGATTTGATTCCCCGGTCTCCTTGGATGTTGATTTCTCTTAGGATTCTACGCATCTTCATTTGGCGAGACAGATTGGAGAAACAAAGTTTGTTAAACGGGAATTTCGTAGAGGAGTTGGTTACCGAGGTTCTGCCCCGTTCTTTCAGGTGAGCTGGTGGTCGGTTGATTTCTAACCTTCTGGCGATGCCGCTTTGAACGTCTTCCACTTCATTTCCATGGTTCGAAATTCTGGCTTGCAGTGTTTGTGACCATCCTCGCGTGATCGCATGTCTGGAACTTGATTGGACGTTGTTGGATTTTTTTATTTCTTCGTTCTTCTTGGAAAAGATAGGCGAAAACATAAGGAATGTTTTTTTTACAAAAAAGAGAGTCTCACAAACTGATAAAAAAAAGTTTATGTCAACAAATGACACAAAAACTTTGCTCTTCTTGAATCATCAAGGTTCCCTTGAAGGCAAGGGTATCGGATCCCAAAGAGATTTTCTAAGTAAAGTTAGAAAACAATTTGCTTAAAAAATTGTTTCAGCGATGTTTCGTAATACTTTTTATAGACCTGTGAGATTTTGAACTCTCGTCGGTTTGGTAGTCTCAGAGATTTCTTAGGTAAATGGTCAATCATCACTAGAAAGTGGATTTATCGTTCCTCTTATTAAATCTAGTTAAGAGCGTTAGCTCATCCCATCTTTTGAGAAAAGTTCTTCAAACTGAATTTTTAGAAAGCAGATCTGACAGATAACCGGAAATAACGAATATAGTTTTTTTAAGGCAAGCAGGTCCCTGTTTCTAGCGCCAAAATATAACTACTACTTTTATGGTAGATCACGTAATGAGATCCGCACTGAGGACCAAATACTATGTAAGTAAGGATACCTCGTTCGCATCGATACTTTGAAAATGATGTAGACTCGTAATCTATCTAAGCATGGTATGACAAAGTAAAATGATTAATATTGACGGAGAGCTAAATATGAATATGATTAAATAAAGCAAGAACTATTGATATAGCTAAGAAAAAAAAGCACTCACAGAGATTACGTGGTTCGGCTTTCACTTACGTCCACGGAGTAATGAGAGATTATATTTAGTTTTAGCATGAATACATGAGATTAACAACCGATACAATGGATTCTCTAGGTGTAAAAGTTTTTCTCTTGGTTATTTGTCACAAATGTAAATTATTATATTTTTCTCTCACTCTAAACGCCTTCCCCTTGCTTAGAAGGGGGGTTGAGTATTTATAGCCTCCTTCTTGTGCTGGGTCGTCTTTGTTGTTGTTGGGTGTATAAATACTCGAAGCCCCAAGTACCTTCTTTAGCGCTTCTTTATCCTATCCGGAGAATGCCACATACTCTATATCCTCATGCTAGTTGACCATGTGTCTTATCAATTGTCCGTTGCATTTAATGCCGAGTGAACAAGTTCATTTCTGGCTATCGCCACGTCTCCAGCCTTTTTTTACTTAGTAAGAGCTGCAGATCTATTACTTTCTCATGATAAGGTAAAGTGAACGAGGAGTTGATTATATGCTTCTCGAGTACACGAGGTGTCATCAAGATCACTTTTATATCTTGCATACGTCCGTTCAGATTGCTCCACGTGTATCCCATATATTTGGTACTCACATTGGCTTTTGTGTAAATTCAAATATCTTGTGGGAATATATTAGTAACTCCCTAGGACACTCACGAATTGTTGAGCTCTGTTTGTTTTTTATCTTTGTTTTCGTAGTTATTTTTGGGCACTCTTATTTTTGGGTAATCCTGTCGTTGTGACCCATTTATAAGATTAATTAGATTAGTTAATTTCATGAACTTTTATACGGGATTCTTTTTCTATTATTACAGATATGCTCGTCCTTCCGTAAAAAAAAGCACTAGCGAAGAGCTTACTGTTAAAAAAGAAATTTTTGTTAAAAGAGATTTTTTTAACTTTTGTTCTAGATGTAAATTTTTATAACTCTAGTTTCTGTTTTCTAGAGTTGTTTAGTATGATTTTCGATTTTCCTTGGTTTCTCTTGAGCTTGTATCTGGTTAAGGTTCAAGTAGTATTAGGTTGTGGTTTTTATTGGTCGATATTTGTAAACAGAAATTTAGGTATTGTTCCCCAAAAGGAAAGGGATCTCTTTTTATCAACTAGGGGAGTTCTATTCCACTTCTTCGATTTGGATCTTCTCGGCTAGGTGCAAGGGCTCCATCAACGAGTTCCAACTTCACTAACCAGGGACGATTCGACTCAACGAAGGTCTTTTGGCTTGTTTTCTCTTTTGGGAGAAGAAAAACATCTTTAAGATTTTAAAACTATTTTATCGAGTTGGATCATGTTCCACATATCCAAGCTCATGACTTGAGTTATGTTCCATTGATCCAAGCTCATTCTCCATTTAATGTGCTGGTGGTTTGTCACTGATTCTGTTATTGCGATTATACTACCCATGATTCTGCTACACCTGATCTTGATATTGGAGACGAGTCATCGAGTCACTGTTGAAAATCGTTACTTATGTTTTAGTCCTATAAATTTACATTTATCTGTTAACATAACCTCCAGACCAACTCCCTGGTTTACTTGTTAAAAAAAAAGTTTATTGTAGTTCATCACAAAAATGCAATTCTCTAAGCATATGGATAAATCATAAATACACCCTATACATCATTTATACATTTATGTAACTAGTGACCGTATATCAAAATATCAATACCATTCTTTGAAGCATATTCTGCTAATACTTTTCATAAAAATTTGCAAAATTGACATAGAAAAATATCAGAATCGGAAAAGAGAGATTAAACTAGTGAACCATAATAAATCTTGAATAGAAAATGTACATTAGACGCCACACTCCACCATTCAAACATGTTGCCGGCTCTATACTTGCCGTCCAAATTGGTTCAATGTCAGTTTGAAAGATAGGAAATCATGACTTATGGTTGAAAATTGGAGTGAAGTTTGGTAAACGAATCCAAATGAACTGAAGTTTAACAAATGATTCCAAAAGACCAGGAAGAATCCAACGAATAAGTGCTTGGGAAACTAAAATTAAAACTATACTTAGGTGAACTATTATCTCAAATTTGTTTTGACATCGATATTCTTTTCTTTCTTTTTCTCTGATGGAAAATTTGACATTGATATTCATGCTATTGTCTTAATTCTCTTGACATGTATCTTTTTTCCTACTCTATAGCAGGTTGAGAAATAAAATGCCCCCACACTTTTAACGTAATGAGAAAGTGGAAAAAGAAAGGCATTATGCATTTGGATCAAATAATAATCCATGAACTTAAAGATAAAAAGGGATGACATGTGGTGTAGTTGAAGATATGACATTTGGCAGAGCACATGTAAAGAAAACAAAAGAAAAAAAGATAATCTGAATTCAACTAAATTTTCTTGACACAATTCATATCACGGATGGCTGAATTGGATCATAGGATACAGAGTCTACATCACTGCCATAGGACTTGTCTGGTCCAATCCAACTTTGAATCCATAGCTTCATTGAAAGTCCAAAAACTTGTAGAGCAATGGCCTAGTTGGTAACTTTGATGTCTATAGTCACTAAAGTCCCTTACAAACCCAGAAGTGTTCCCTTGAGTGATTAGGTTTGTAACTGGGACAATCTCTTTGTTTGGCAGCCACCATAATCATGTTTTTTTGTTGATGACTGTTCCTGTAGTTTTTTCTTCCTGGCTTTGGATTCATTTGATTTAAAGCCGCGTAACCTTTGTATATTCGTAGAGTTCCCTCTCCTTTTTACCTTGTTAGTTTGAGACCTACTAAATTATGTGCCCACCAAGATAAAGGAGTGTCTAAAAAGAACGAAACTAGTAAATTATTAAATTTATTTTAATTTAATATTTTTCAGTATTTTTTTATCAATCCATTTCTCTTAATTAGGTTTTTGATTGATTTATACATTCAAAATTGAAGTATTTCAGAAATTTTGGTTTTCAGGATTTAACCTGAGTTGGCCGATATGAATGTTCACATTAGTCAATTTTGAACAATAAAATGATATGTACATACATGTCGGCCGATTCTGGTTAAAAGAAGCAAAAAAAAAATTTGTTAGTTTTTTATGATACAATCAGTCAATGTGGTCATTCATATCGATCGATTCCTTGTTAAGAAAATGCAAATTTATTATGTTGGTTTTTAGGCTATAATAAGTCGATATGAAAATTTTTATCGATTGGTTTCTTGTTAACCATATTTTTATATGATTTTTAGGTTACAATCAACATATATCAACTAATATCCAATAATTTCTAGTGTTATCAGTAGATGAAGAACACCAACTCAGAACCGACATACGTGTGTTATCGTATCCACCGATTCTAGTTTAATGTTTTTTTTTTAAATCAAATTATCTCAATTTTATTTCATGTTTTGAAGATTTATTAACATTAATTAATTTCACAGTTAACACGATTAGTTAACACTAACCATTAGTCATTAACAAAAATAGGTGGATAAGAGGTTTTTTAAATTACTTCAAAATGACTCGATTTTAACTTATTGAGAATGCTTCAAATAATTTGAGTAGGCCTCAAACTAGCCAGGCTTTTTAAATATACGCTCAATTTCCAAAGTAACAAAGTGTTAGACCTATCATAAATGGCCTGCTATGGTACCATATTGAAGTCCATGGACATAACTAACCTTGAAAACAGACTTCCAAGGATAGGATTTCCTGATATTTATTAAACAAAAGATCTTAAACTACCATACAATATGGGGCTATTTACATCATAAATGCTACTAAATTACTACTAAAACTGTTGGAAAATTTTGTTTAGTTTGAGGATGAAAATTACACACACAATGGTGTACCACTGACCACAAGGATCTTTTAATTCTTTTAAACGACAATTTGAACCTTCTGAATTAATTCACGAGTACAACAGGTTATCAGTTACGCATTCGGGATTCAATGAAACCATAACACTGTAATTGAATTCAAGGATTGTATTTCCTTGATTCGACCAAGAACACATAGTTTAGAAGTTTCTGATGATGCTATTAGAAGAGAAAGAAAATAGTAAGTTTCAATGTGTTTGGAAGATAAACAATTATCATTAATTATAAGGGGTTTGCATCTCCTTGAGATGCATGTTCATCAATAACAGACACCTTCAATAGGCATCAATGGTGGCTATCGACCACAGTCCAGGGAGTTGGCGCCCCCAAAGACCCATTGTTGTAGCGGCAAACAAAATACATACGTTTTGAAAATATCCAACTTGCTTAGGACTAAAGGTTTGTTGTTTTTTTAATGCATTAAAGGATTGGGTGGTGGTGGTGGTGTTTTTGTTTTGTATTAAAAGAGAAGATATTATTTGAGCAATGTACATAGGAGTTTGCCAAAGATAGAAAAACAAAATAAATTTATAAAAAATTTGAATCCCAGTTAAACTTGTGAAGTTCAAATGCAAACTCTTCCCAAGCGCATCTACCAAGTTCACACCAAAGCCTTAGCTTCAACACCTATACCATTATCAATCTTGATGTTATACTTCACCTCAAAAGTGTGGCAATTCCTTTCTTTCCATAAAGTCCAAATTGTTACAGCTGGATTCAGCTCCCAAATTAACTTCACAAGTAGTCGAGAGATTAGGATGGTATCGAGCTTTTGCAAGTGCATCATTTGAAAGATTAGGATGGTACCGAGCTTTTGCAAATGCATCTATCGAACATGGAAACTCCCAGGACCATTTTTCTTTGGTAAAAGGATAGACCAAACTCTTTATACAACTTTACAATGGAAAAGAATATGGTTTTGACTTTCACTAGCATTACCACAGGGGAAAAAAACAATTGTATAACCTTATCCTTCACGTTGTAGCATATCTAAAGAGTTCATCTTACCTAGATATGAGTATCAATGTGTACTTGAATATTCAGAACCGGCTGGTTCGGATCTGGTTCCATATCCTATAATTAGACTCATTAGCAATTAGAATACCAAATAGGTATACCCGATTTGGACCCAAAATCTTTTCGGATCTAATCGGGTATACGAGTACCCAGCTATTCGTTGTTTTATTAATTTTTTAGACAAATTTAAAGTATTTATCTAGTTTTGATTTTTAATTTTTTTCTCATTTACTTGTTTTTTTCTTACCTTTAATCTTTATTTTGAACCATTATAAAGAAATACTAATAAATTTATATAAAGCAATTCAGATTTAAGACAAGAAAGTAAGATATTAAGTTTTTGATTATTTTTTTTTATAATTTTTTTAATATCCAATGGGTACCCGAAACTGGTGGATATCCGTAGCTTTTATCGGGTCCAATTTCAAGTCCTCTAATTTAGGAACCGGACCCGACTTTTGTAGTCATGTCCGATCTCGGATCTCAGGTGGAACCGGATCTATTGACAACCCTACTTAGAGTCCTACGAACTTCTTATTACATGACTTCTTTGGAAAACTATAGCACACAACTAATATATATTAGCCATTTTATTTTATTATTTTTTGACAAAAAAGTTAAATTCATACATATAAATGAAAAAAAGTATTTCCTCCGTCTTAAATTATAAATTTTCTATTCTATTTTCGTCTATTTTAAAATAATTGTCAGTTTCTGTTTATAGTCATATTTTTTCATTAAACTATCAAATATACCCTTAATTTTTTATAATTATAAAATCATCTTTAATACGACCAAGTTTGAAATCTTAAATAAGTTTTGTATAATAAGGAAACAAATGTGGTAATATCTTTATTACTTATATTTTATTCTTTTTAAAAATAAAATGACATTTGTATAATTAGAAAACAAATGTGATAATACAAATGCTACCGTATTAATCTCTTGAATCCTAATTGTAATATACCAAAGATAAAGAATTTCTAAATATTATCAAATATAGAGTAACATTAGTATTAAACGTGTTTAACTTTAAATATATTAGTAATTTAACATTCAATATGGGTAGTCTTATAAATTCTTACGGTCTTCTTAAGATCTTGACTTTATTAAAACGGATTTATAAATTAAGACGGAAAGAATATAACCATGGTTCATCACTTGGAATCACAATATTAAGAAATTATTGATTCCAAATTAGTTAGTATGCAAAAATAATTATAGGGAAAATAAACTAAATCCTAGATATCCGGTAAGGTAAAGATGTAATAGCCCTTGAAAAACAAATTTGTTATAAAAAAAAATGACAGATAAACCCGCAAATATTTTATACAAGACTTTTTCCCTTTGGTCAATGATATTTATATCGCTTAGAGCATCTGCAATCGTCGAGTAAACCGACGATCAAAGATCAAATACAGTCGATAGTCGTCGAAAATCACCCACAGACGTCGATTATATTTGGTATTTGATCGATAGAAATCACTGTTCCAGATTAAATCTCGTCGCTGATCGACGACTATAAATTATAGTCGCGCGTTATTTTATGGTATCGCCTGTTTCCGAGCGATTGTACAGAATCCCGTTTAAAAATAAGGGCGTAGAGTTGGCATTCCGTCAGTTTAAACGAGAGACTAAAAGTCTGCTCCTCAACACGATACTCTGGAAGCTCGCCCTACTCATAAGCGAGGTTCCGAGTTACCGCTCCAAGAATTCAAACACGGGCGAGAAAGTAACATGGCGTTTACAGTTGGGCGAGATTTTGTTGACTCGCCTGGAGCTGGGCGAGCGCCCATGTAATCGTTGGTGGAAGGGAGAGGTAATAGCCCTCCGTTCAGGTGACCGTTTATACTTCGCTTCAAATGTTAATACTTCGGTTGAAATGTTACCGTTGTAGTTAACGGCTATATTTTTACCCTATATATGGGATAACAGATGAATGGCATTTATTGAATTCATACATATTTTGTGTGAAAAATCTAAAGTTTGTTTTATTTCTAATCGATTAGTAAAATGCCACCATCAAAACCAAGAGGTCCAAATTTTTCGTCTTTTGAAGATGTTACGATGTGTAGAATTTATTTGTCAATTTATCAAGATTCTAGCATTGGTACCGATCAATCTGAAGATCAATTATAGTCACGTATTCTATTCCGGATGAAAGAAGATATACCTACTATGCCAGGACGTACTTGGACCTCCCTTCAGAAACGATTTCAAATTATAAGTAAAGATGTTGCGCTATTGTCTGCAAAGGAGGCTGAGGTAGAAAGGGAACATCATACTAGTTGGAGTCCTGAAAATAAGGTAACTACTCGTTTAATTATGCTTATTACAGTAATCCATATGATTGTATATCCTTTAATAAATTGAATTGAAACACCAGTTCGCAGAAGTCCGTAGGCTTTTCAAGGAAGCCACAAGGCAATGACATGAATTGACAATACACCGACCACATTTCAATGCAAAGATTATTTTTCAGATTTGTCAGAGATATGTTATGTAACTTGACAAAGAAATGACATGAATTGACAATACACCGACCACATTTCAATGAAAGGATTATTTTTCAGATTTGTCAGAGATATTTTATGTAACTTGAAAAGGCAATGACATGAATTGACAATACACCGACCACATTTCAATGCAAAGATTATTTTTCAGATTTGTCAGAGATATTTTATGTAACTTGACAAGGAAATGTGATTAAATATATTATTGTTCTCTATTTAATCACAATTCCTTCTTTGTTTACTTCATAACTTACCTACACCCATGTCAACATTTCATTCAGCCGAAGACTTGGCTATAACAAAATCCGGGTATTCTGAAACCTTACGTCAAGATGTTATAGTCGGAATTGTTGATCCAGAAACTCTATGGGGGAGGATCCACACACATTTTGGTGAGGAATATGGAAATTCAACCCAAAGATCTGTTGTACAAATTTATGATAGATACCAAGTTATTCGAAAGGGAATAGCTGATTATGTATCTATACAACAACGGATCTTTAACGACACCCATTTAGGATTATCGATCCAACAATTTGTAAGTATCCATACCATTAGAAAATTTGTCTCCTCTGTCATTAACAACAATTACAAATAACAAATTATTTAACTGTTTCATCCCCTTGTGTAGGAGGAAATCGCTAAAATGCACTACTTTCAGGAAATGTAAGAAGAATTCATATTTGTAGCAAGCTATGAGTTCATGAAGTCCAAAATGTAATCGGAATTAACTCCTAAAATTATCAATTGAAGTTAAAGTTCAACGGATCTTTTTTTTTAGAGTTTCAATTTTTTTTTATGCTAATGACCTCATAATATCCCCTGAATCGTCGTCAACGGAACAACAACTTAAGGTAGTACAATACTTTTATTAAATCAAAAAAAGACATACATGAAAGGGAAAGAAAAATAAACTACCGATACAGATAAATAAAGTAAGAAATAAACCTATTAGTGAAACCGTAAGGATTGGCTTGTCGGACGACGTTGACGACGTTCTGGCCTACTAGGTAGAAAGATCAACACAAAATGGTTGAATTCATCCATTACCCTTAAGATCTCAAAATGAGGTTTGTACCGAAAATCACTTCGTTTCCATCTTGTCCATTCCTGTAGTGATCGAGCAACAACTTCATCATCAGTTTCATTCCTAAGACGAAATTCATTGACCCGAGCAGTTAAAGAAGAAAATTCTCATACTTCCTTAGTAATTTTCACATATCGACAAAAAAGGCCTGCTCTGTTGCGGTTGTTGGGATTACCGGTTTCATCGCAAAAGTTTGCATGTGTGTGTTCCAACCATTCCATGGTCATACAACCATTGATATCACGTTCTTGACCCCTTGCTGGATAATGTAATACTATGTTTCGACATATGGATAAATCTTCATCTAAAGTAAAATTGGTTGCATTAAGGGTAAAATTTTCGTACCCAGACATTGAAAAATAAAATGTGGGAATAATGAAATGAGTTGTGTAGCTATTGAATGTTATTTATAGTAGTATAAGAAAAAAAAATATAGCCGTTATGCAAGGACAAAAAAACGGTAACATAACGGTAATAAAACGGTAACATAACGGTAATAAAACGGTCATTTAAATTTCGTAATGAGCTGTAAAATTATCATACTACATAAACGGCGTACTAAAAAAATAACATTTCATTTAACCGTAAATCAACAATAAAAATAACCAAACACGTTCTTGTAACCGTCATTCGAAATTTAAAATAAAAAAATTAACCGGAGTTTGATCTTGGTGGAATAAATGGCGGGAAAGATGGTCTGACGTTCTGCATTGGGCGAACTGTTGATGAAGAACCGGGAGGTGGTGTCGTGGAATATGATGCAAAACCTAAGGGTTGCTCTTGACGCAATTGGGTTACCTGTCTGGTCAACAACGCATTCTGATCTTGTAAGAGGAGGTTTTCAGCGGCAAACTGAGTTCGAATGTTGTTCAACTCAACTTCCTTAGCCATGATGTAATCCATCCTATCCTTAGTTTCAGATAAGGTAAAATCCCGAAACTGTTGTGTAAAATCAGCAAAGTCTTGCACTAAATCATAAGCCGCCACCTTGGATGGGGAAAAAAATAAGAATAAGCATTAGAAACACAACATTTTTTAAACCGTAAAGAATTTCTCCACGACTTTGTTGAGTACTTACATATGGTAGTTATTGGGGAGGAGGAATGGGTACATGATCAGGGCGCCGTGGAATGTTTGTGTTTGATACGGTCACCCGCATATCCATACGTTTCAACCTCCCAATCAACTGCCGTCACATATTTGTAGAGGTTGGTAACATGTCGCCAATATTCATAATAAACCTTGTATTGCACGACAAGTACGTATTCACTACAATTGCCGTGAGCTCTGGGTGTCATGTCTTCAATCTCATCGTCACCGAAGTTGGAAATACAATTTGGAGGGTTGCAGGAATACCCCAAGTTGGGTTGTTCTGCCTCCAACAACGGTCTCCGAGATACATATTGTGCTTTATCCAATAAAATGATAATAAATAAATACCAACCATGTGACAACAGTACAACTTGGAAAATTTACGATTGTAAAGAGAAAAGAATTAGAGAACTTACAGTGCCGAGCCAGGAGAATGAACCCATTGGGCAGAAAGTTCTATTGCCTTGCAACCAATATCTTCTGGTATAACTGCGGTAAGCCATGGTTGCCAAGTCACGGACTCGGCAGATAACTGATTTAGTTCAGTCTTTAACTTCATGATATCAACACCCTTCTTCCGAAGGGAGAACCACCTACGACATCTGGGTCATTCATATTCACTTTCAGACGTAGTCTTGTTTGGACGAAATATCCCAAGGTATTCGTATCCCCAAAACTACAACATAAATAAATTACAAATTATTTAACTACATACCAACAAAATTGTAAGAAAATTTAATTCATTTAACGATAAAAAAATTACCTCCAAAATTTTTAAAGGAATGGGCCGGATACTGATTTCTGGCCCCTAGAAGCCGTGGCGAGACCCAAATACAATTTTGAGAATGCAGGACCACCCCAGTCGTACTGATCAACTTCATTTAGATTTTCAAAAGCATCCAACCATCCTGCATCAATGTATGTTTTTGCATTTGGGAAAAAGAAATTCCCCAGAACATACATATAGAACGCCCTCGCAACTCTATCAGCAAGGACACTATCATCGTTCGCCGCGTTCAATGTAGCGATATCAAAATAGCTGGTCAAAAACTTGAGAGTTATTGCATTAGAAACCCACTGTTGTGGAACACCTTCGCTTTTGCATACCGCATTATCTTTCAGTTTGGGAAAGATATTCGCACGAACATATTCAAATTTAAACTTTTGTGGCTCATAAGGGACTGATCTCCCGACACCGATACTAAGCCCGGTCAACATAACCCAATCGAGAGGAGTGAACCCAAGCTCCCCAAAAGAAAAATGAAATGTGTTGGTAGTATCCCAAAACCGCTCGATTATAAAATCGATTAGAGCGTGGGATGAATCTACAACAAGTAGGGATAGTAATCTGCCCCAACCTTCCCTTTCTATTATATATTGGACCCTATTAGACTCCTGAGTAATTCTGTTATAGACTTGTAGAAATGATTTAAGAGAACCACGACGGTCAAACCTGAAGTTTGGCGTCAGAGGAATATGTGTAGAAACATGTTCCTCCATATCTTCGACAACAGTGTAATGTTCCAGCCCCGGAACATCTACTGACTCGGGGACCATGGACTGTGCTTCAGATTCCTCTGTGATTTTAGCTTTTTTGCTGGTTTTCTTTCTGCCAACCCATCTCGAAACAACATTACTTGACATCTGTCGTAACAAATTATAGAACATTGTCAATAAAATGAGCAAATCACGACAATGCATAAACACTTAAAATTATTTTAACAACACCTAAACAAGTAGGGAAAGCAAAATTTCCATACACATTTGTACAAGCAATTATACATTAAACATTCTAAAAATACATACATCATTATCAAAATACAACAATCACACCCATTATAACCATTCTAAATCAAATTACACAATTGCAAAAAATTCCATACACATTTGTTTTTAAAAATTAAATCAAAATTAAATCAAAATTAAATAAAAATTATTTTTTTCTACGCAACATAATACATTCAACCAAAAATTAAACATAAACCCACTAAAATTAAACTACAACAATTTCGTATTGTATGTTCAATTTAACAAATAACAACAAATTTTAAAACCTAATTCATAACATGTACATAAACCCTAAATAAATTCCCAATTTTATAATTATATCACAAATTCATATTTCAATAATGGGTTTATAATAAACTAATTAAACAACATGTACAACCAATTTAACAAACTAATCATCTAAATTATATACGAAGTTAACGAAATTTAAATAATTGAATTTAAATATTTTTAGGGTAGAAAATATACCTTGATTTCGCTTGAAATTTGGTTGACCAAAATATTAAAATGGAAACGGGGTATTGGGTTATCGTCAAAGTCCCGCAAGTTGTTGCCAAAATTGGGTTGTTGGAATGTTTTGGCTGGGAGTGGTAGGAGACGAGAAGAAGGGAACAGGAGGCGAGAAGAAGATCAAGATTAGAAACAAAGAATTTTAGGGTTATAATCTGCTCGAGCACACAGGCGTCGGCTTGGAATGTCGTCTGACCATTCTGGACGGCACCACACCATCACGCCCGTCTCTTCCCCCACACTTGTGTCTCGCACGTGCAACAGGCGTCAGTTTACTGCCTCGCCCGGATTTTGTTTCACACGACTATTTCGCACATTTTCTAGACGTGATTAAGGCACACCACCTGAACAAACGAAATATTGAGATGCCGCTAGGAGAATGGACGACATTCTAGGATCGATCCTGTAGGTTAGGTTTGCGGACGGGAGATCAAAATCTCGCTTGTACCAGGCGTTGTGTTAATGGCTCGTCCGTTTTTCCAAGAGATAGTACAGTAATTCGCTAACCCCCAAACGCCAGTTTACTGCCTCGCTTGATCATCCCCCGTTGTTTTTACCCCGGATCAAAGATCAAATTTTTTGATCTTTGATCGATGGGTATAGTCTACCCATTGTGGATGCCCTTAGGACTTATTATTTTCCTAATGTTTGCAGATAGTTTCTGGGTCAGTTTGTTTAGAAGCTTCTTGCATGAAAATAATATACAACCGAATCGCAAATTCTTCCAGCAGAAACAAAAGGAAAAAAACTCGGGAATTAGATTTGATGTAGAAGAAGAAATATTGCACGGTCCTTGATAATAGGTTCGGAGGAAAAAAAATGATAACAAGTTCCGAGGAAATATTGCACGGTCCATAATACGTTGAGTTTTGCTGAGGTAAAAAAATGATAACAGGTTCCGAAACTGCTCATACCTTTTTTTTATTTTTTATTATAATAATAAAAAGTTATTGGATCTGCAACAATAGAAATCACTAAACAGAAGAAGATGTTAAGGTTAATAAAATCTCTGAATTATATATCACACGATGGACAGAGTCACCTGCTCAGCAAATTGTCCTTCACTCAATAGTCCGTGGGTACTCCTCAAGAATGAAAGATGTTATACCCCCACAACGGAGATGTGTCCAGGATAAAACTGCCCGTTATGACTTGTGTAAGCACAATACAAATCACCCTCAAGAACTTAACAGCAAGATAGACAAGATAGGAAGAGGGGAAAAGAAATAAACAAGCAGTGCGCAAAAGAAAGCAGGAAGAGGGGAAAAGAAGACAGGATAGTAGCTGCTTCTGGAGTAAGTTGAAATGAAGAATTTGTTTTTCTTTTATAGGCAAAAGAAGAGAATAGTTTTAATGGCAATCAATTCCGTGCATGAAGCATGTACATAATGTTTGAAATTTAATTTTGTGCATGAAGACGGTCATAATAGTTATAATGGAATGAAAACGGTCAATTTATTCTCTCTTTAATTCAGCTTAAATCTCGTCGGGTCAGATGCCCCCCACATTTAAAACAAACTTTAATTTAGCTTTAAATTCTTTAAGGAAATAATTTTTGTTCAAAAAGGTAAGTATTGGTTGGCCCGCAGCCACGCCCCGCACCCGCAACCATACTCATCCCCGCAGCCGTAGCCACAGTTACACCCGCACCCGCAGCCACAAGCCACAAGCCGCAAACCGCAAACGCGACCGCAAGCGCAAGCGCACCCGCACCCGAGCCCGAGCCCGAGGGTGCGTGCTTCGGTGCGAAGCACCGTGCGTGTGTGAAAAGTATGTTTGCTCCAACTAACCATAGCCTTAGTCCTCTCCAAACCACAAAATAGTCTAAACCCCTAAGGGTCCTCCATTAGATGCAATTTTCTTGGTAATAAGGAGAGGAATTATCTTTAGTTTCTCTAATATGGGACTAAAGGTTCATTCACAAAAGTGAAAATGAGCTAGTGTTCCTTAGTGACTACTTGGTCCTAAGATCCATTCCCACCAAGACCAAAAACAAGAACATAATAAGTTCATTTTCTGTAACAATCCCCTACATGAATGAAAACCCGAAGAAAAATCAGAAATCAGAAAGCGAGAAATACCACTATAGGCAACAGGTGTCCATAAGGTCTTGAACCTTTGCTTAGTGAGAAATTACCGGAACTACTTGATGGACAGTGAACGTGATGTCTTGAACTGCCATCATTTGGTGTAGTTCATCAATAACTTCCATGCGTGATATCGCTCTAGGTGCTATCAATTTCATGTTGTTGTGTCCATTTTGGCCATGGACGTATCCCGTTTCTCAGAATGCTCTAGAGAATCAGCTCAATTCTCATAGGAAGTGCACACTTCCTCATTCAGATAGGTGAGTTCTATCAAGAGTGTTTACTGCTACACCCCACTTCAATCTTAAATTGAAACTATAAAACTCATTAAGACTTAATAAAAAGTCATCCTTCACATGCAGTCACACTATCACCTCTACACCATAGGGAAGGGACAGATAATGAGATTCTCTGATAATGTTTCCTTTAACCCACCACAAATTAGTTGTCTTATTCAAAACCTTGATCTTAGGATCTCCAGTCAGCAAGGTTGAGTATCCTTCATGGCAAGTTTATTTGATGAGTTTAAGCCCTATCCCCCTCGATGCATTACTAACTATCTCCTTAGAAAAACCTTTCGTCAAAGGGTCCGCGATATTCTCCTTAGACCTCACAAAGTCAACAGAAATAACGCCAGTTGAGATTAGTTGTTTTAGCGGATTATGTCTTCTACGAATTGTATAGACTTCCCATTATAGTTGTTGTTTTTAGCATTAGTTATTGCAGCTTGACTATCATAATGTATAGATATAGCTTGCACATGCCTATGCCAAAGAGGAATGTCTTCTAAAAAGCATCTTAGCCAAGCGGCTTCCTCTCCTGCTTTATCTAAATCAATAAACTCAGATTCCATAGTGGATCGAGATATACATGTCTGTTTGGAACTCTTCCAAGATACATACCCACATGCTAGAGTGAACACATATCCACTTGTAGACTTAGACTCCTTTGAGTTTGATATCCAGTTTGCATCACAAAATCTTTCAAGGACCGCAGGGTATCTTTCATAATTTAAACATAAGTTCAAAGTGTACTTCAAGTACCTTAACACTCTAATAAGTGCATCCCAATGCTCCTGCCCTGGATTACAGGTATACCTACTTAACCTACTCACAGCATAAGCAATGTATGGTCTCGTACAATTCATCAAATACATCAGACTTCCTATAACACGTGAATATTCAAGTTGTGAAACTCCATTACCCTTATTCTTTTTGAGTCTACAACAAGGATCATATGGAGTACAAGCAGGTTTACAATCAAACTGGTTATATTTTTTAAGCATAGATTCAACATAATGAGATTGACTAAGACTATATCCATTATAAGTTCTTATAATCTTCATCCCTAAGATCACATCAGCGGGGCCTAAGTATTTCATGTCAAAGTTCTCATTTAGCATGTTCTTTGTGGAATTAATTTCATCAATGTTTGTACAAAGTATAAGCATATCATCAACATACAGGCATCATTCAAAAGTTTAGTATAAACACACTTGTCAGATTCATTGATTTTAAAACCACTAGAAATCATTACATGATCAAATTTTTCATGCCAATGTTTAGGTGCTTGTTTGAAACCATACAAAGATTTTTTCAGTTTACAAACTTTGTTTTCACAACCTTTCACTACAAATCCTTCAGGTTGGTCCATATAAATTTCTTCATCTATTTCAACATTTAAAAAAGTTATTTTTACATCCATTTGATGTATCTCTAAGTTATGAATGGCAGCAATAGCAATTAACATCCTAATGGAAGTAATTCTCGTAACAGGTGAATAAGTATCAAAGAAATCTACACCGTCTATCTGTTTATAGCATTTAGCTACTAATATAGCTTTTTTTATTTTTCCACAGTTCCATCTACCTTACGTTTCCTTTTGAAGATCCATTTACAACCTATGGTTTTAAACCCTAGAGGTAAATCTACAATCTCCCAAGTGACATTATGTATAATGGAATCCATTTCATTAATGGTGGATTCTTTCCAACATGGAGCTTCAGAAGAAGTCATAGCTTCTCTATAAGTTTGTGGATCAGTCTCAGCTAAGCATGTTATGAAGTCTGGCCCAAAAGATTTTTCAGTTCTAAGTCTTTTACCTCTTCTACGCTCAAATTCAAATTCATCTTCGTCTAAAGGTAATGTCTGACTAGTGGAAAGGACATCTAGGATATCAACACATATCATGCGAGAATCAGATTTCAATGGAAAAACATTTTCAAATAACACAACATCCCTAGATTCCATAATAGTATCCACACCAATTTCAAAATTTTCAGAACTTACAACCATAAATCTATATGCAGTAGTATGTGCAGGATACCCTATGAAGACACAGTCAACAGTTTTGGGTCCTATCTTGGTTCTCTTAGGTGGAGGAATGGACACCTTATCCAAACACCCACATACTTTAAAGTATGCATAAGAAGGTTGTCTACCTTTCCATAACTCATATGGAGTTTTGTCTGATCCTTTAAAAGGTACTTTGTTCAAGACATAGCAAGCTGAGAGGACGGCTTCCCCCCACAAGTTTGCAGGTAATATTGAACTAATTAACATGGCATTCATAATCTCTTTAAGGGTTCGGTTCTTCCGTTCAGCCACACCATTAGATTGTGGTGAATAAGGAGGGGTTACTTCGTGTATAATGTCGTGTTCTATGCAAAAATATCCTATAGGAATTACATACTCACAACCACGGTCAGACCTAACAGTTTTAATGGTAGCACTCATTTAGTTTTCAACTTCTAGTTTATACATCTTAAAGGCTTCTAAGGCATCATCCTTACCTTTAAGTAAATATATGTGGCAGTACCTTGTACAGTCATCTATGAAAGTGACAAACCATTTCTTACCACCTCTAGTTTGAACTGATTTCATTTCAACTAGGTCTGAATGAATTAATTTTAAGGGTTTAGAATATCTCTGAATATTTTTTCTAAAAGATTTTTTAGCATATTTTGATTCTACACATACTTCACATTTATGTTCATTATCCAAACTAAATTTGGGTATGCAGCCTATGCTAGCCAGTTTATACATTGACTTATAGTTTAGATGTCCAAGTATACCATGCCAAACATTCAATGATACACAAACATAAGCAGAAGGATCAATTTCATTCATTTCAACAGAGGTTACATTAAGTTTGTAGAGACCCTCAGTCTTATAACCCTTTCCTACATAATCCTTACCCTTAGTGACAATAACTTTTCCAGATTCAAAAACAAGTTTAAAACCCTTATCATCTAAAACACCACAAGATACAAGATTTTTACAGATGTCCGGAACATTAAAAACTTCATTCAATGTGAGAGTTTTGCCATAAGTGAGCTTTAGCCCAACTTTTTCCTTTTCCCGCAACCTGTGCTGCGGATGAGTTATCCATGTAGAGTTTCTCCCCTTCCACTACCTTTTGATAGGAGGTGAACATATCTTTGTTTCCACAAACATGCTTGGTAGCACCAGAGTCTACCCACCAGTCTCTCACATTGGTTACCAAATTGACTTCAGACATCGTGCCAGAAAACTCGTTCTTGTTGTTTTCAACCAAAATAGCATTGTTTTTCTTATTGTTAAAGTCCTTACATTTTCTGCAGTGCATATCCATATGGCCAGGAGTTCCATAAACATAACATGCACCTTTAATTTTACTAATGCCATATTTGGGTTTCTGAAACATACCTTTTTTTGTGATGACCAGGCTTGCGTTTTCTGTTGTCGCCCTTTTCAGTATTGGAAGACTTGTGTTCAATTACGTGAGCCTTGTTGGACATGTCCCTTGCAGAAGATACGTTCTTGTCTTTGGAGCACAGTAATTCTTCTACTTGAATCTTCTTAACAAATTCAACCATACTGACTTCACCAGTTTCATGTGTCTATCTACGTTTGTATTCATACTATAAAGAGTGTAATTTCTCAATCACAGCAGACACTTGAAACATTTCATCTATCACCATATCTTCAGCAAGAATTTCATTGATAATACGCTGAAGTTCAAGGAATTGATCAACCACAAATTTTTCATTTGACATTTTGTATTCCAGGAACCTGGCTACCAAAAACTTCTTACTTCCAACAGTTTTAGCTTCGTATTTTGCTTCTAAAGCAGCCCATAAATCAAAAGCAGAAAAGTTATCTTTTGCATTATAAAAATCATACAGTGCATCTTCTAGACAATTCAGAATATGATTTTTTGCCATATAATTTTGTCTAACCCAACTTTCCAACTCCCTTTCATTTCCAGCATCATTTAAAGTCTCATCAAAGGATTTCAGAACTAATTCATCTAACATATGGAAACTCAGAAAGAAAAACATCTTGGATTGCCATCTTTTGAAATCTTTGCCACTGAATTTTTCTGGTATGTCAACATCATTCTTATCCATTGTTACAGAAGAAGAGACTATTGTGTTAAGATTGTTGGATCTGCAACAATAGAAAACACTAAACAGAAAAAGATGTTAAGGTTAATGAAATCTCTGAATTGATAACACAGAATGGACAAAGTCACCTGCTCAGCAAATTATCATTAACACAATAGTCCGCGGGTACTCCTCAAGAATGAGAGATGTTATACCCCCACAACGGAGATGTGTCCAGGATAGAACTGTCGTTATGACTTGTATAAGCACAATACAAATCACCCTTAAGAACTTAACAGCAAGATAGAAGTGGAAGGGAAATAAACAAGCAGTGCGCAAAACAAAGCAGGAAGAGGAGAAAAGAAGACATGATAGTAGCTGCTTCTGGAGTAAGTTGAAATGAAGAATTCGTTTTTCTTTTATAGGCAAAAGAAGAGAATAGTTTTAATGGCAATCAATTCTGTGCATGAAGCATGGATATAATGTTTGAAATTAAATTCCGTGCATGAAGCACGGTCATAATGGTTAAAATGGAATGAAAACGGTCAATTTATTCTCTCTTTAATTCAGCTTAAATCTCATCTGGTCAGACGCCCTCTACATTTAAAACAAACTTTAATTTAGTTTTAAATTCTTTAAGGAAATAATTTTTATTCAAAAAGGTAAGTATTGGTTGGCCCGCAGCCATAGCCACAGCCGCACCTTAGCGTGCGTGCTTCGATGCGTAGCACCGCGCGTGTGTGAAAAGTATGTTTGCTCCAACTAACCCATAGCCTTAGTCCTCTCCCAACTACAAAATAGTCTAAACCCCTAAGGGCCCTCCCTTAGATGCAATTTTCTTGGTAATAAGGAGAGGAATCATCTTTAGTTTCTCCAATGTGGGACTAAAGGTTCATTCACAAAAGTGAAAATGAACTAGTGTTCCTTAGTGACTACTTGGTCCTAAGATCCATTCTCACCAATCGATGAATGCTTTTGATTGAAGGTTCCATCCATGGGTATTTAGGATAAGACCTTCATCGCCCACTCAGGCAGACCAAAAACAAAAACATAATAAGTTCATTTTCTCTAACAAAAGTTGTCCATAAAAGAGTGAACAAATCTCGCTATCTTCCTTTCTGACCTACAAGCATGAGATCAATGAATCCAACTGGTCACGTGCACGGCTGGAACAAAGATCAGCCTCGACCATTATTTGTTCTGCTTCCTTTATCTTCCTTTATCTTTTTATGGCTTTCTTTTCCTATCTTTTCAAATCAAATTGTTAGTAAATTAAAGAAGCACGACACGTGGAAGAGGATCAAGTAAAGAGGCATCAAGACTAAAAAAGGTGAGAAACACAAGATCACTATCAAAGATATCGAATATCGAAAAGGCATGAAATGTTTCCTGAGCAAAGAGCTGCATGAGTGACACATAAGATCGAGAAAGCTGAACACCAACGAATAAAACAAACAACATTGATTGATAGCTGTTCGGGAAAGCAAAAAGTTATTAATATTATATTATTTTATGATCGAGAAAGTAAAAGATAATAATTACTCTATTCTTTTAAAGATCGAGAAAGTAAAAGATAATTATTATTATGATCGAGAAAGTAAAAGATAATTATTATTATATTATTTTAATGATCGAGAAAGTAAAAGATAATAATTACTCTATTCTTTTGAAGATCGAGAAAGTAAAAGGTAATTATTATTATATTATCTTAATGATCGAGAAAATACTCTATGATCGAGGCCACAGAAGTCTTAAGGATAAGGAAACACGTGTCGGACATATAAAGTATCGAACCAAGAAGCTGTTAAGAACGATCTGTCATCTATACGATCGCACCAAATAAAGATAAAGTACAAGGACGATAGATACATCGAAACAAGATGGATCGACCCAGAGAAGAATTGATCCGGAATCAATGACTAAGCTGAAGAAAACGACACGTGGTATAAAAAGCGATCAGAAAAATATATCTATAAATAGAGAAGATCAAACGACGAAGGAAGGGACGGAAAAATTAGAAAGAAAAAACCTGAGAGAGGGAGGAGAAGAAATTTTTAGGTACAAACCTATGAGAAGTAATTGTATAATGTTTGAATTTCTGTATAGAATGAAAAGGTGTAAAGATTATAAACCCAGAAATTACATAACCTAGATGATTTATTGTATTGAGCTTAAACAATTTATGAAAAAGATGATTCTTTATTATTTTAAAAGATATTTCTCTGTTATTCGTTTACATTTATTTAACTTGTATCCAAGAGTTTGATTGGTTGTTTAGCAAAAGGAATTTTTGGCTTAAACACAAATGACCTAACAAGATGATCCATATCAGATGACCTTGTCGGGGCCATTTCATATTTCCATATTTTGATATAAAAAAAAGATGTGATATTTTGTAATTGTATAGGAATCATCTTCTCTTGAAGTGATATATACAGTAATTTGTTCATTTATTAGAAAAATAAAAATAGTATTAATATGTTTCAAATTCAAACAGTTGAAGGTAAAAAGAGTAATCTATATTTATTTTTATTTTTTTTATTCAATTTGATCAAGCAAAGCAGATGATAGTACTGGATGCAAGTAAAACTATCAGTCTGAAAAGATTTTCAGTTTGTAGCTCTTGAACTTGTTTGCTTTCTCCTAGCAGGCTTTTAATCTGTTTTCGACCTTTACCGAAAAATAAAGAAACTACTTTCCATACTAAAGCGTCCGTAGGTGTAGAACCTGATTAGTAATGACTAATGCTTCAGTCAGGGAGGCTCCATGGTAAAGCCGAACCCGACTTGTACCGCCTCAGTCAGGGAGGTTCCGTGGTAAAGCCTTCAACGGTACATTCATGTTTAGAGCGGAACTAGCTTTCCAAAGTGATAGATTTGCGTTGGAGAGGAGGATCTATGAGAAAATCCCAAGGTATATAGGAAGCACTCAGCTATTATGTATGATTGGTACTCGATAAACAGTAAATTAATCGGCATTTCATAACATATTTGAATCTACCACTGTCATGCCACATAAATGGTCATTAAAAAGTTAGGGTGCGTACTTGCATACGTACATACCAAGGTTGGACAACCGAGTACCAAAGGTTGAGTATGTCATACTCTTTTCTTTCTCCTTTAAGAAAAATCGTGTCATGCTAAATTGTTAATTAGCCTAATTGGTGGCACGTACATATCTGGGCTTCTAGTTTTCTTGATTTAAGGATTTCATTTATAATCTGATATCTAAATATGCAACAATTATAAACCGGTATCCAACACTAATTACTTTTTCTGTTTCAGAAAAAAAAATTATCATCATTTTCTTACAAGCCTATTTTTAAATAATGAAAATGATAATGATAGTATTTCACTAACGGAATGGATGCAGTAGTGAATCTAGTGATGACAAAGTGTGCAATTGAGATGACGTTAGCCGTTAAGAGTGAAGCTAGCATTATTATTGAGGATTGAGATTTGGAGAAACGAGAGATATTTAGAGTTTCTTTGCAGCAAAAGATAATTTCGAAACCCTTTTCCAACTTTTAGCTTCGAACTCTTTCGTTGTTTTGTCTCTTCCTGATCTCTTTTTTCTTCATATAAGTTTGTGCTAAGATGAGTCAAAAGATGTGAATCTTGTCGGGGGAAGCCACATCCACAACCCCACCATCACGTAGTGCATGCTGTCTCCTTCCTACTGCTCCCATCTTTTTTGGTTTTATTCGACCCACGTTTAACCACACCTTTCTCTTCCCCACAAAACTAATCCGATACCTTAATCATATAAATTCTATGGCAGAATTATTGAATTATTTCAGCAACCATCTTCCAAAACATTGTCGAGGGGTCCATCGTCCATGAAACTATTAGAACTTAGGAAAATCTATACGTTAATAACTATAAAGCGGAAAATAATTTAAACGAAGACATCTTCATTCTAAAGAATGGATAAGAATAAATAGTGAATTTGGCGCAGAAATAGGGACGAGTAAATAATTTATTCTACCTGTCCAAATTTCATCTTTAAAATCTTAAATCTTGTTATATTAGAAAACTCTTTTCCTTAAAATACAATGATTCAAAGTGGTATTACAAAAACTTTACATATAGTTTTACTCTGAATTAATCATTTGGTGTTTATATAGAATTGGTTATTATGTTCATATACAATATTTCTTTATTTCATACTTCTCATATATATGTTGAATTCCCCAAGTTATTCTTTTAACCATGGATTTGAAAATTTGGCTCATTAATTCTCATCTGTGTTACGTTTATCTAGTTTTTTATTTTTACGTTTAATTAATTTTTGATTCATATTAAAATAGTGAAATAAGTTTTGAACTGAATTTCCGAATTTGATATTGATTTATCTGCACTTGAACTTATAAAACCTGAGGTAGATTGAAAATTTATCTAGTTTATGTGTTATATGTCAAATTTTGGTTAGATATTTTTTATCAATCAAATTGCTTTATATATTTATTACGAATGTTTAATCTTTTGAAACACATAACTTATTATCTGAACTCTTTTAGAATATTGGTAAAGAAACTCTTACAATAGCATAAGACTGAGCCAAGAAGAAATCACAATATCTCAAAAGGGATTACATAAATGGAAACAGTGACACATAGAACCATGCAAGATCAGTTAATATAGGAAATTTGGGGAGTTAGGCAATAGAGATTCCTCAAGAAATGGAAATGGTGGAAGAATCACAAAGGCCACAACCCATGAATGATCAAGTAAACAATCCTGAAAATCAGACAACTAATCAATCATCTGAAGAAATATCTCAAAATAGTGTTGACCCCATTCATCAATTAATGGAAGAAATGAATGAGATGCGCAAGGTACAACAGACTTGTGCGGAAATAATTGCATTTTTGACCCAAGAAAACCAAATGCTCAAACAAAAAGCCCAGCATGATGCGGAACCATATATAACTAGAATACAGGGGCAAGAAGCAAGCTCCAATAGACCCGCAAGAAGAAAAGCAAAAGTCAATAAAGATCAAAGAGTAATGGTGGTGGAACCCGCATGTCAACGGCATGAACCTGATAGATTAAATTTTGATGATTCAGAGTTGCAAAACAACAGATGGCAAAAATATTGTGAGGATATGGAACAAATGCGAGAAGAAATTAAAATTTTAAAAAATAAAGAATGAGGACGACTTGAAGAAGCGAAAAAAGAAGCTAGAAGAACACCGTTGGCACCATACCTTGTGTATGCATCAATACCGCATAAGTGCAATCTTTCCATCTTCGAATGCTATGATGGGACAAAGGATCCAGCGACTCACCTGAAATACTACAACCGCATCATGGCCCGATATGAACTAGATGATGTTGTTATGTGTCGGTATTTTCCGTCAAGCTTGAAAGGGACATCCTTAACGTGGTATGATAACCTTCCGGAAGGATCAGTGCATTCCTACGCACAATTGACCCAAAAGTTCCTAGAGACATATATGTATAATAAACCCGCAGACGCAGGGATAGACAAGTTATTTTCCCTGGCATCTTGGACAAAGAAGACCATCCGAGACTATACAGATCAATGGCAGACGATATGTCAAGCAGTAGGCGATGTGACTCCAGAAATTGCTATTAACTGCTACAAATGGGGGATAGCCAACCGAGAAAGCTCACTTTTTGTTGATATACATGATAAAAATCCGAAAAACCAAAGGGGACCTCAGGGATATTATTGAAAAATGTGCAAGATTGCAGGATATTCAAAAGCAACATCCGAGAATAATATCCGAGCATCAGAGGGATACCAACAGGGCAATTGTTGTAAAACCATCAACAAGTTCCGGAAAGAGGGTTGCGGAAGAAAATTTTGACGTTAAATCAAAACGAGGAATGACAGATAATAGAAGAAAATTTATCCGCCAATTTGAGGAGCAAGTTTTCACTAAACTTAACACCCTTACCCAAAAATTCTAAATGCAATAAAGAACAGGCAAGATTTTTATTGTCCATGGACAAAAGGAAAGCATCTTTCACACACACTGAATTCAAAGAGCACTGTGAATTTCATTGCTATCAGGGTCACTCAACAAGCCGATGCAGAAATTTGAAGATGCTAGTTCAAAAATTGATTGATATGGGGGAGCTCAAAGAATTTATTTATTTGCCCGATCCACCACCAAGGCATAATATGGGAAAAATAATAAATATCTCGCAAAATGATCAAACTATTAATATGATTTCTTATTCTGAATCGGGTCAATCATCTATGAGTGTAGCTATTGATAAGAAGTTGCATAAAAGGGTTCACAGTCATGAAGTCTTCAAATTTGCGGGAAGAGTTAATGAAACATGGGAAGAATGGATGGCTTCCCCGCTAACTTTCTCAGCGGATGAGGTGGATCAGGAGATTAAAACGCACAATGATCCATTGGTGCTTACTCTACCAGTATCAAGATGGAATGTCAAGAAAATTCTTATGGATGGGGGCAGTTCTCTTAATGTATTATTTTATGACACCTTCCAGAAAATGGGATTAAAAGATGATCAGCTTACACCATCTTGCTACACAATCTATGGGTTTAATGGGATAGCCTCAAAACCAAAAAGGGAAATTTTACTTGATGTTACGGCTGGACCGATCAGTATTCTGACTAAATTCAGTGTAGTGGAGGCTCCATCTTCATATAACGCCATCATTGGTAGACAATGGGTTCATCAGTTGAAAGGGGTAATTTCAACATATCACCAATATTTGCGATTCCCGACGCCGCAAGGGAAATGGAGATAAAAGGAGATCAGAATGTAACAAAATCTTGTATTCTTGCAGAAGTATGCATGAATGAAGAACGGGTACAACAGCAAAAAAAATAGGAAAAAAGAGTGAAAGATAAAGGCTAAAGAAGAATCCCTAAGCCAATACTTGATTAAGACTGCAGGAAGTGAGGCAGAAAAAGAGACAAATAAAAGTACTTCGATGGAGGAAAGTATTCTGATAGTTGATGAGGGTAGTCTTCCAGCATAGAAATTAAAGGGGACTCCCACATTTTTAGGAGCTCCCAAATCTACTTTTACGCCAATTGAAGAAACTAAGAATATCAATATAGAAACAGAAGATTTCCCAAGAATGATGAAGATCGGAACACTGATGGAAGCAGAAAGGGAATTTGATTTGGTCACTCTACTCAGAGATTATGTGGATATTTTTGCATGGAAGATGGAGGACATGCCAGGCATCGATCCAACTATTGTTCGACATAAGTTGCATATACATCCGGGTACTATACCTTTTCGGCAACGCATACGCAAAGTAGCACCCGAATATCGTTTGTCAATTGAAAAAGAGTTAAAAAAGCTCATGGATGCAGGGTTTATTCGAGAGGTGTGATACCCAACTTGGATTTCAAACATGGTAATTGTACCAAAAAACATTGGAGGAGTAATAATTTGCATAGACTTCACCAACTTAAACAAGGCATGCCCAAAGAATAGTTATCCGCTTCCCAGCATTGATCAGTTGGTGGACGATGTTGAAAGACATGAGGCTTTATCCTTCATGGACGGGCATTCAGGGTATAATCAGATTGCTCTAGCTGAAGAAGACCAAGAACACACTGCATTTTTCACTCCACACGGTTTATACTGCTACACCAGAATGCATTTGGGATAAGAAATGGAGGAGCAACATATCAGCGGTTGGTAGACGTAATTTTTAAACTATGGATAGGCCACACCCTTGAAGTCTATGTAGATGACATGTTGAGTAAGAGTAAACTCTCAAAGGATCATTTACAATACTTGAGAGAAATATTTGAGGCTTTACGGAAATTCAGAATGAAAGTCAATCCAGATAAATGCATTTTTGGGGTTACGTCGGGAAATTTTTTGGGGTATTTGGTTACCAAAAAAGGGATTGAAGTTGATCCGGAAAAAATTCAGGTAATTGTTGATATGCCATCTCCAAGGAATGTTAAAGAAGTATAGAAATGAAATGGTTGTTTGGCCGTACTCACCAGATTCACTGCTAGATCATCGAACAAATGTAAGTCCTTTGTTGACACCTTGAAAAAGAAAAATAAATTTGTATGGAACGAGAATTGTGAGCAAGCCTTCCAAAATATTAAATCTTATCTCGCCACATTACCTGCACTACAAAAGCCAGAACCTGAAGAAGTGTTCGCCTTGTACATAGCCGCAACAGAAGATGTTGTAAGTGCAGTATTGGTACGAACAAATGACTGTAGAAAAACCAGTGTATTACATCAGCAAAACTCTTAACCTTGCAGAAAGAAACTATACCAAAATTGAACAATTAATTTTAGCACTGGTTTTTTCTACCAGAAATTACGCACGTATTTTCTGACACATTATGTGCGGGTACCAAGCAAAGATCCGCTAGAGTCTGTACTGAAGAATGTGGGAAAAGTAGGAAGAATAGCAAAATGGAATGCACAACTAGAACAGTTCCACATCTTATTTTGAAATACAAACTGCACAAAAGTCGCATGTCCTGGCAGATTTCCTTGCGGATTTACCATTAGATGATGATTTTAAAATCCAAAGTTTGCCCGGACATAGAAGATGATGATTCCCAAGATATTCTAAGTTTTGTAAATTCACGCAGATGGAAAGTATTTGTTGATGGAGCTCGAAATAAAGAAGGTGCGGGAATTGGAATTGTGATTACAACTCCTACGGGAGATCGAATGGTACATGCATTTCGACTTGAGTTCGGCGAACATACAAATAACATAGTGGAGTATGAGGTTGTGGTTCATGCTCTTGGACTCATCATTGAACTGGGGATAAGCGATGTGCGACTCACAAGTGACTCACAATTAATAATTCGGCAGGTTGAATTAAAATATCAAACGCTTGATGAAGATTTGATAGAATACAGAATCTGGTGCAAAAGTTGGCGTCTCAAATTCCAAATATAATCTTTCGACATTTATCCAGAGATAAGAATCGCCATGACGATGCATTAGCATTTATTTCTTCAATGATAAAAGATCAGAATACATCAGCAGTCAAAATTGGGCGCATTTATGAACCGTCAATTAAGTTGTGGACAGTCGAAAACATGGAAGAAGTTGGGGAAGACATTGAAGATGCAGCTGTTAAAGATGATACAAATTTTCCACAAAAATCAGAAAATAAATTATCCGAAGAAGATTGGAGGATTTCAATTCATCAATACTTGCAAGATGAGATTTTGCCCGCAAACACTAAAGAGGCAAGGAAGGTGCAATCAAAATCTGTGAATTATCAGTAACGGGATAAAATTTTGTACCGCAGATCCTTTTTGGGGCCGTTACTTCGGTGTTTATCACAAGAAGAAGGACAGCGAATTTTCAAATATATACATCATGGAGATGCGGGAAATCATAGTGGAAGACGATCACTTACATTAAAATCAAAAACGCAAGGATATTACTGGCCATTTATGCATAAAAATGCATAAAATGTGGTAAAAAGATGCGAAGAATGTCAGTGTTATGTGAAAAGAATCAAAGCTCCCACAACCGAACTTAATTCCGTACTCAGCCCCTGGCCATTTGCAAAATGCGGGATAGACATTGTTGGGCCATTATTGGAAGGTACTCAAAAAAAAAAAAAATTGTATCCACAGACTATTTCACTAAATGGGTTGAGGCCAAAGCTCTTGCACATATTAGAGATACGGATGTTTTTAAATTTTTATTTGAGAATATAGTTTGTAGATTTGGAATTCCGGTAGCCATAGTTTCAGATAATGGACAACAATTACAAGGGAAAAATATTAATATGCTTTTCGAAGCATTCAATATCCAAAAGAACAATTCAACTCCGCTCTATCCACAAAGCAATGGACAAGCCGAAGCAAAAAATAAAACAATTTCCATGAATCTGAAGAAATTTCTCGATGGCCATCATAAATGATGGTGTGAACAGCTTCATAATACATTATGGGAATATCGCACAACAAGGAGAGAGTCCACTGGAGAGTCACCATTTCTTCTTACTTATGGAGCAGAAGCAGTTATTCCAACGGAAGTCATTTTACCCACAACAAGAACAGAAACATGGGAGAAAAACTTGAATTCAGACCTAATGCTTGAAAAGTTGGATGACTTAGAAGAAAGAAGGGAAGTTACACTTCAAAAAATGGAAAATTATAAAATAAGATTGGCAAGATAATACAATAAAAAAGTGAAGTTGCGGAACTTTGTGGAAGGACAATACGTTCTACGAATCCCGGAATACCAAAGGGATAAAAAAGAAGGAAAGTTTGCACCTGCATGGGGAGGACCTTACATTATACAAGATATTACGGGACAAGGATCATACCATTTGCGGAATATGAATGGAGAAATCTTACGGCATCCTTGGAACGCGTAATATCTCAAACCATATTACCCATGACTAGCAATGCAATTATACAATAATTTTGGCTTCATACTAGGTAAAGCAGCAGATGTAATCTCTCTAGAAAGTCCATGTAAATGTTTATGAATGTATGACTATTGGATCTTTCGCTACAGAGATGCCTAACATGACATAAATTATTGTATCAGGTACTCTCCAATTCAGGAAGTGCTCACAACTAGCAATGCAATTATACAATAATTTGGCTTCATACTAGGTAAAGCAGCAAAATGTAATATCTCTAGAAAGTCCATGTAAATGTTTATGAATGTATGACTATTGGATCTTTCGTTACAGAGATGCCTAACATGACATTAACTATTGTATCAGATACTCTTCATTTTAGGAGATGCTCTAGGGACCGCATCCTAATTTCCTCCTGGTCGGAGAAAAATTAGATATGCGCCGCAACCCTCAAAGTAACTCAAGGTACAAATTTCCTTGCGGTTAATCAAGTCACACTCATTCAATGGACTAACAATCGAAATATATATTCATAAATTGTTTTGCAGGGATAAAAATACAAAGCAAAATGAGAGTGCAAATACAATCTGGAAGTGAAGAAGAACTAAGCAACAACAAAGAAAACTAAGGTGCGGGAAGATCTTCTTCAAAAGGAGGATTATCAGGGACATCTTTGCGCTTGTAAATGTTGGAAAATCCATCAGCTTGTACTTGGTCAAGAGTACTGTTGACTGCTTTTGCAATTAAAACTCGAGTTTCGACTCTTAACCAAGAAATATAAGCTCTTCTGTTTTCAAGCTCTTTTTTGTACTGATTTACTTCGGCTTCGGAATTTTGGACTTTTGTTTTCCAAAATTTTATTTTCCCTCTCTCAGAAGATAATTCCCGGACAAGGCTTTCATTCTTTAGAGCTTCATGTTTTAATTTGTCCTCGGCTCCTTTAACTTTAGAAGATAAAAGCTCAAGTTGAACGTGCGCTTCATTAGCCTTGATAGAGGCAATATCTAACTGAGTTTGCGTTTCAATAGCCTTGATAGAAGCCAGCTCCAGTTGCTTGTTGAGTTCTTCGATCCTAGTATTTGCAGCACCAAGCTCTCATTCATCCTTAGCAGCGGCTGCATCTTTAAATTTTTCTTCAAAACCTGAAACAAAAGCAACAGGTTAATCAATGAGGGAATAATATTAAGTTTCAAATATGCGGTAAAATAGGATACCTCTTGCGAGGGATTCAAACTCTGCTAATTCACGACCCATTACATCCTTAGTAACATCAAGAAAATCATATTCTCCCGAAAGCTTATTATAATTGGCCGTGAGTTGTTGAAGATTTTGATGATACTGATTTAACTCTGCTTCATTATTCCGCAATCGATTCAATTTAGATGTACACCTTGCTACTTCTTTGTGCAAACGGAAAACGTCGCTCTCACGATGAAAAACGGAATCAGATAATTACGGATTCTAACTTGAGCATCCGCAAGAGCTTTCCCTTTAGCATGAGCTTCTGAAGCTGAGTTATCTCTGTCTTTAATGAGCTGAGTTATGTACGAAGAAAGCTGAGAATTGTGATACGATCCGGAACGAGAGAATCCCGTAAGGATATTCTGACGTTATACACAAAGTTTGCGGTTCTCTTCTTCCAATCTATCAGATCTTGCCCGTGCCTCAAGAACGCAATCTTTAGTCCATGATAAAATAACATCAAACTACACTTTCTTGTGGATTTTCTCCCCAAATAAAAGCCGATGCTTCGATTCTAATTCATCGTACTTCAGTGTGACCAAATCATGACTATCAACAAGGTCGTTAAATCTTGTCTTGATCTGCACATTCTCATTGTTAACTCTCACTACATGATCTCTCAACTGCGTATTTCTATGCCGCATCTTAGATATAAGTTTTGAATCCCCCGCTGATCCCATGAAGTAATTCAGAAAAAAATTAAAAATTTAAGAACAATTGACGAGATAAAAAGAATTAAACCTTGATTTTGAAGGTCAAGCAATTGTTGGCGAAGCGTGTCATTTTCCCGCTTCAAGCCTATAGCTTCCTCTTCTACAGTCCTAAATTGGGACTCCATCATTGTGGACCGCGCCTTGAAGAATTTATACGTTATATGTGCGGCGTTTTGTCCCCTCGCAAGCTGCAATTTACAGAATTAGAGTTATAAATAAAAGTAAAAATAAGTAGAAATTGAAGGTTATAAAGACAATAAGAATACCTGCAGAAGAGCCTGTTGCGGGAAAGAATATACTTCTTCATCCTAGAGCGCGATTGTTTGCGCAAGACAAGAAGTTTGATTTATGTAAAAGGTGGGGTCGACGGGCTGACCTTGACCTTTTAGCCAAGCATCTTTAACCGTGTTATACGGAATAGACCGCATGCACTCCCGTAAATGTGAGACCGTAGCACTATCTGACTCCACCGACAAAGAATCGTTGGGGACAGATAAAAGCTCCTTTGACATAAACCAACGAAAGGCTTCTTCTTCTTTAGCCAAGAGATTTGAATCTACCGCAATTCCTTTGCCTTTTCTCCTTGGCGGGATCTCTTTATTTGACTGCACTGCATCAGCAACATCCACGCTTGCGATGTTAACTACTGTAGGAACAGTTCTACCATAGTGTTTGCGTGCACACCACCCACTGCTCCAGAATCCGATAACTCATCTGCTACCGCAGCATGAGCTCGCGCATCTTCTTATACTGAAGTATTTTTAGTATCACCTTGAATGAGGCGATCTTCTTTATCAGTTAAATCATCTTCACTTGTGGAAGCTTCAAGTGGCTCATCAACAAGTAAAGGAGAAAGTTGGAAAAGAAAAGAAGAATCAGGAACAACAGTTTGGTGTGAAAAATTGACCGCATCATCTGAAATTTCTTCCGCAGCACCAACTTGTTCCGTAGACTCAAAATTTGTTATTTGAAGAGGTATGTTCTGTTCTTCTTCACGTCTCTATGGAGCGGAGCTTCCTTCACCTCTCAAGATTGGACGATGAAGGGGAGAATCTCGAATTTCTCCCTCTTCCCTGTCAGTGGAAGCCTGGGGTGCACCCTTAGCCTTCTTCCGACCCTATTAATGAACCACAAGAATTCATTAAATAAAATTCATAAGGATTATTAGAATTCATTAGGATAAAACAATACCTTTTCTGCGGGGATTGCGGTTTTGCGCTTCACTCCCACGTCACCTTTTGCGCTCTCATCAGTTTGCGGCTATAAAAAAGAAGAAATTTAAACCACCAGAGAGAAGTTTTAACCATTAAGCAATATATAAAGTACGATATAAAAAGACAGAGATGAATTTTACGTACCAATGACAAGTGGAAGTTGTAACCCCGCATCTAATGCTCCCGCAGGAATTAATAGCTTGTTGTTGCTGTAATCAAACCCTTCCATCATTTCCATTGAAATTTCATCTTCAGCATGATCATATAAGGAAACTTTGAATCGGCGAAGACGATGCTTCTTTTTAAATTCCTCAAGGTTCACTGACCTAAAGCTACAGCTTTCATGAGACCGCTTATTCTTAGAAGTAGGATTGTTGGCCGCAATAGGAACACTTACGGGTCTTGTTAAATTAGAAGGATGACCTCTCGAAACAAGGTAGCGAGATGACCTCCTAATTAAAGGATGATCATCTTGTTGAGAAGCATCACCAGTGACTTTACCATCATATTTCCCAGCCATGATAAGTTTTTATCTACACAGGAAAACAAAAAAAAGTAAGTACACCATGATCAAAAGCAAAAACAAAACAGGAAAACCACAAAGTAGAAGAACATCAAGATGTTCATTAAATCAAAATGCAAACCAACCGACAATTTTCTGATAAAGGGAAAGAAAAGATTATAATAGAAAAATCGCACATCAAAACTAAAATATTATCATTATCAACATTCAATAAAAAGCTGAACAAGAGCATCATCAACATCACCATCATTCACTCCAACAAACAATAAATAGATCAACAAGAACATCATCAATATTATCATCATCACTGATTACTCTAAAAAGATTCAGTAAAAAAGATGAACAAATGCATAAAAGAAAAAGTCAAGAGGATTACATGTAATGAAGCAAAAGACAGAAGAGAATCTAATAATTGACTGAACAGAAAACTTGATCCTGATGCAAAAGTTCTTGATCACAAAAGTTTGGAAGAATGAAAAGACGCTGAAGAATCTTTGAAAAGCTCAGAAGAATGAAAAACATAAAAAATTTTAAAAAGAAGACGACAAATGATATAAAGAGTGGAATGAGGGATATGACTAACATTAAATAGGAGAAAGCTGAAACGGACGAACCGTCGAAAACTGAAAGAGAGAGAAACTTTATCAGAGATATAATTACCTTGAAACCGCCAACTAACAAAAACGTGGGAAAAGACGTTACTGCTAAAAAATCAGAAGAAAGTGAAACTAAACATGGAAAGATAAGTTACTGCAGGTGTGAAATCAAAAAGGTAATAATTATTTTTTATTTTCTAAATTTTTGCCATGTGTTAAAATTTGAAAGAAAAAAAGGGGCAAATTGTGAAGGAATAAATTCCAAACTACACGTGTTCTAAAACTATTGGAGAAGTAACGAGTTACGATGGGAGGAGAAACACTGAAACAAAACCCTTTGAGAAGTACTGAACAGACATCTTAAAATTCGATAAGATTTGAACTTGACAGCATTGTTGCATGATCGACACGTGGGTTGCGGGAAACAAGACACACTGCTCGAAACAGATAGCCTTGCTGACTGACTGACACCCAATGAGCATCGATGCATGAGAGACACGTATCAGCTTTATAGGTTGCGGAACAAAGAAACTGAAGCGTGACAAATCACTTTCAAGGTCCACGTGTCAGACATGCTGTGACTCTAATAAGACCGCAACGTTCATCCAAATCCAAGAAGAACAACTAGAACGCAAGTCCGCAAAAGAGTTGCGGGACATCAAGAGAGAAACCAAGAGAAATAAGCAATGTGCATGCCAAGTCTTGCGGGAAGCACGATCAAGCCTTGTGGAAAATACAAAGAAGTCTTACGGGATTACACTTCATTCCAAAGAATGGATAAGAACAAATAGGTGGAAAGGTAAATTGGGGGGACCCATCAAATTTGCTATAAATACCAAGCTCATAAACAGGAAAATGGACTGGAAAATCTTTAGAAAAATTGGACATAAGGCATAATATCAGAGTAAGAGTTTAGGTATGAGACTTGTGTAAATTTTTAGTTCAATTGTTCTTTAATTAACATGATTATAATTTGATAGTATATCATTCTTCTGTAACTTATGATGATGAATAATAAAAATGATACAAATCTTTATCACCCGTGGATGTAGACAATTTGATTGTCGAACCACGTTAGATACATGAGTCAATTTCTTTTTCTTGTTCTGATTGTTTATCATCTTCTAAATGTTAATATGAGTTGATTTATGATAAGATATCAAACTTTACTTTGATTCAAATTTTATTGGTTGTGATCCAAAGACGCAAGATTTTTGGTTATCACAAGTCCACTATTAACCTTATTCATTAAGGAAATGGAAAAAGAAAAGAGAAAAAAAAAAAGAAAAAAAAAAAGGAAATCCAACCGTTCTAATGGGAGTCAATTCGGAGTCGATTCTTCAATCTGTCGCCTGCATTATGGGAGAAACGAGAAACAAATATCTAAGACTGTACTAGACAGTCGAACCTAACTAATATCAGTCTTTTTAAGTGCCCTGGTGCAACAAAGAAAACAAACAGATAAAATAGTAATAGCAAGCTTCTCTTGCATGGGCTCCGAAAAAAAAAGGTTGAAAAGGATACCATTCAAAGGGAGTTGCATTGCATCTATACAACTTAATAAAAGTTATTTGTACTTGTTGTCTTCTAATGGGTGTATTCAATGATCAACTCCATTATAACTTTTTTTCTTCCCTTTTTTCCTAGTTCTATAAGAACCAATACCAAATTCCATTGTCAATTTTCAATCCATAAAACAAATAGACAACCATATACTTATCCCTAAGTTCATCCTCTTCTTCCTCAAAAACTTTTCCTTTCATTGGATAGTAGTATCCTCATCTTCTCTTTTGATTTACCTATTTGACTTTTATCAATTATCGTTTGCTTTTTATACTGTAAGAAAGTTTACCAAATTATACCATGTGTGGGCATTTAACTATGTCATAAAATGGTTGTTGCTTAATTCATTGCTTGCTTTGACAAATCATTGTTAAACCAATTTCAGCCACATTTATTTTATTTATATAAATTTAGATCACATCGTAATCCGTTGACACGTGCTAGATGATTCCGGCTTGAAGGTCTATTTGTCCTCCACTCCTCCTTGAGCAATGGTCATTTGAATATTTGGTTCACTTATCAAGAAATCATTGGTAGGATGATTTTGATTTTGCTAAATTTGCATAGAAACTCAGTACGTTTCGTGGTCTTGCGGTTGATTCCAGTATACAATGTCTTTGCGCAATCCGATGGTTAGCATGTGAAAAACATTCTTCTACCCTCCTTTCATGGGTATAAAACATCCTTGTTCTATTGCTCCCACAACATAAGGGCTTTCTTTTACGTACCCCAAAACTTATCTACTTATTTTATCATAATGGTATTCATTTATCTACGTATCCTAAAACTTATCTACTTACTTTATTAAATCTTTTAAATATGCATATCCTAAGACAAACAGAAATATAGACCTATTTTTTTTTGGTCGAAACTGATGAAAGTATGGAGTTACTCTTCTTCTCTACTCACTTCACAAATCTGAAGAGAATAACCTGTAACTATAAAAACCTAATTGCTCTAATCTTAAATTTTCTTCAATCCAAAAACAACAATAAAAAAACCCCTAGCTTTTCATCTTTATTTTTCCCGAAACCATTAGATCTTTAGAGTTAGAGGTGAGGATAATTGCATTATTGATGATGTGTTAGGTCTTGTTGGTGATGGTGGGATTAGACTGGGGTTTGATATTGGAGGTGGCTTTGGTACTTTTGTTGCTAGAATGGTTGATAAGGATGTTACACTCGTTACTTCAACTCTAAATGTTGATGCACCTTTTAATGATTTCATTGTTGTTAGAGGATTGTTTCCATTGTATTCATGTTTAGATCAGAGATTTCCATTTTGTGATAATATGTTTAATTTGATTCGTGCTACTAACATGTTTAGTGATGGTGGTAATATAGAGAAATTAGAATTCTTGATATTCGATTTAGATCGGATTTTGAGTCCTTGTGGTTTGTTTTGGTTAGATAATTTCTATTGCGTTGACGATAAACGAAAGATAAATTTAACAAAATTGATTGAAAATTTTGGTTACAAGAAACTAAAAAGGGTTATTGGTGAAAGATATGATGGCTCCGGGAGACCTCAAGTTTATTTATCAGCAATTTTAGAGAGGGCGTATAGATATAAAAAATTTCTAATAATTCAATGATTTTCATGTTTATACCATTATAACTAACCTAACTAACTATTGGGGGTATTGTTAATATTTTTAGGGGTATATAAAAAACACTCTAACATAATTGACGGTCAATCATAAATCATTCTTCTGATTTAATTTACACAAAATTGATAGAATATTCTGTTTCCCTTAGAATTTGGTTCCAATTGTCAAACAAATTTTGGATTTGGAGCTTCGGGGCATGACATCAACATAATAAATTTTATCACGCATGGGTAAGAAAACCAGAAGCAGGGGAAAAGAGAATCAAGTTCAGCGTCAACGAATTCCTCCGCACTAGCATCATCCGAACTTTTCGCACCATATAGTCATTCTGCATCATTTAGACCATCCGCCAGAAAAAACTGGAGACCCGTCGAATCCGAACCAGAAACTCAAACTTTATGACAGGAGAAGATTACTTTGCAAGTTTGAATCCAAAGAGTAATGCAACAACAACCATCCCCGGACCAGCCGCAACCAAAGCATCACCGTCATCAGCGTCAGCAACAAGAACCTCAGCGACTTCCTTAAACTTATCCAAGGCGCCCTCATGATCCGTCTGAACACGTTAAGTGACTTTATAACAAAATAATAATTATTTCTCGATGCATTCTCTTACATCTCAGATGAAAAAAAGAAAAAGATATTGAATATATCCTACATCGCCAACCGTTAGACCTAAACCGCTCGACCATTGGATAATCGCCACATATGAAAGACCTTCTAGTATTATGTAATTTCCAAGTACTTTATTGTATAACCTCTAAGGAAGGAGTAGTGCCTTAGGGAAAATATATAACTTAAAAGTTTGTCTTTTATATCACACGACGGACTTTTATGGGTTAGGTATGATTTATTCTTTTCGCCTTTACCTGCTCCGATACCAATTAAAATAATGAGGGTACCTATTACTCCACTACCTCTTTGATATCAACTTATAGAGTCACAGACTCGCATTGTATAATCTTATTGTAACAATAATAACCTCAATATTATCTCAACGCGATATTGGTAATAATCAAAGTTCGGATCGAACTAACTATGAGATCTTTACCAAGATTTGATTAAAGTACAAGTGTGTTTACTTTAAATATAAAGCTAAACAATATAATGCGGAAGTAAAGTAAATAAAGACACACAAGATTTTGTTAACGGGAAAAATTATTTGGCAGAAAATCCCCAGGACCTAATCCAATTTTGAATACTCTTACAATTAATCCGATATACAAATTGGCTACCGCAACTTTGTATGGTTGATACCAAGGAAATTACCCCTAGTTATTCAGTCTCTTCAGTATCCCTGCGCCTACAACCAATCTGGACAACACACGTGAATCCCAAGACAGAGTCCACTATCTTGATTTTCTCCACCAGATGTGAAGACTTCTACACCTAACTCCTTTGGATCGTAACCCGAAATAGCAAATGACTAAATTTGTTCCAGTAACCGACTCACTTATCAATCACCCAAATCAGCCGTTTAAACAGTGATAAAGCATAATAGATGATCTTTCGTTTATATCAATAAACTCGTGTGGTCAAAAGATCAAACCAAGATAATGATAATCGAAATAACCAATATTGATGAATAATATCTATCCAGGCAAATAAATGCCGCTAGACAATTTGTTTGATCTTCCACAAGTCTTATGTATATCAGAATAAACAGCTTGTTAATCCCAGAGAGTCAAGCTTCAAGAAAGCCATACAAATATCAGAACCAAAAAGAAAAGTCTTCAATCTTCAAAGTTTCCACTATCACACATAATGGAGTTTGTTAACATTGATTGGTCAACATCACTATGCAACGTATCCATAATCACTTAGACCCGTGATAATCAAATCTTCAAACAAACTTGAGTGGTCTTACATCGGAAGAGAAGGACCACGGAATAAACAAGTTTGATCAGTCGAAGATAACTATACTATTACTTCAAAACAAGTAATAATCAATGAAAACTAAATGACAATCTAGCTTCCCCCAAAGTAAAATTAGAGGCCTCTTGATCCCAAAAAAGTCTTTAAACAAAAGGTAACACAAGATGTTTCACCTACTTATATTATTCTCCTCTCTTTCAAGTTATCTTTCCCACATGACAAAGGTGTGTTTCTGAAAAGAATTTATAAGAACACAAGACTTCCTATTTATATAGTGTTAAGACCAATGCATTGCTTGGAAACAAGATATACCAATTTTGAAAATCCTTAAGATATGCAATAAATGTATATTTCCGAAATTAGCAGAGATCCTATATTATATGATTTCGTAAATAAAACCAAGTAATACTTTCCAACTCATAATCTCTCATAGTATTCCGACTAAGATTATATAACAAACATGCATGAACTTGCCTAATATAGTCACTAGAGATATGCAAACCTTTGAGAATGGAAAGTATATAATTTCGATACCATAAATGATGTTGAAAATCAATATTATAGGATCTTTCCTTGAGTATCAAAGGAGTATACTTGAACAACAAGATATTAGAGTTTAGCACATGTTCAAACATTATGTCAACAATTACGAACATTCCCAATCTAACTCGTGTACATCTTTATGTCTGTAGAAACCCGTGAAGATAACAGACATATCAAAAATGTAAAAACAAGTTAGACATAGTTAGGGCCGTTCTTGACTTGGGCTAGGTCTTGGTATTGATCCTTGCCATAAGGCAACTGTCCTACTTCTATGAACGATTTTGGGATCGGTCATGAATCCCTTTTCAACTAAGAAACAAGTTTTTCAAGTCTACTTTACCAAACTATGTTTCTAAAATTTCTTTCTAACATAATTATTAATGTAAGGATTCATCCAGAAGTTCAACACACTAAATAATAACAAGCTACGAATTAGTTCAATATCGAAAACACGAAATCCATACATAAGCTATACTTCATAACTCCATATACTTAAGTTGTCGAAACGACTATTGTATATCTTTCTTTTTGATACTTTGATCATAGTAGAATGTCCAAGTCACCAACACTAAAATCATTGTAACAATCTTAACTTCGCATGTTATGTTTTCAATTGAACAAATCATGTATGTAGTTATAAACCTCAAACAAAATGATGATATCTTCGTTGTATTCAATACGTCTTTAGGTATTCATGAGTAACTAGAGCAAGTGTCAGCCTTTATATGTTCCTAGTAAAACCTAACAAAGTTGAATTTAATAATCTACTCAAGCGATTTGAGTTTTGGAACTAAACTTAACAACCAAACTTGACATGTCAATGCTTGGTGTGTTCAGTTGAGGAATACTCTAACAAACACTCCAATTCCCGTGGATGTAGGTCTCATAATGGCCTAATCACGTAAATCCTTGTCTCAATATTTTTTCTTTGTCATAATTGGATTATGTTATCTAGTTTATGGAAACTACAGTATATACATGTTTATAACAGGATAAACACTTGAATTATGGAAATATTGAGTACATGTGTATCCGTGAGTTATAAAAAAAAGTAATTGCATGTCAATCCATTTTAAAAAAAAAAGTTAATTAAAAATATGTTTTGAATAAGTTTATGTATACTCGTAAAATATAGGATGAACCTATTAAGCACATATTCAACGAGTGTATGGATAATCGTGAATTATAAAGAACGAAAGATAATTATATGTTTAGTTTGTTAATAGTGTGTGAACCCATGAATCATAAGGTAAGTATGTGTATGCATACCCTTAGGATGAACTCATATGTTATAAGAGCAAGTTTTATGGTGGAAGACTTCCGTCTTCCTAGTTCAACGGTACCTCATCATTTGGAATAGATTATGGTAAACAAGTCTAATGGTAGAGGGTAAAAATAGATTCCAAACGTGAAGTTTATAGAAGTTGATCATTAAGGGACTTGACGCCCCTTCTTAAACCACAAGATGACCAATCAAAAAGGAACAATCTAGTTTAGAAACGAGGTCAACCATAAGATTAAACATTTACTCACTTAACGCTAATGCTTTAAGTTAGATTCTTGAGCTATCTTCCATGAAACCTTGGAAGAGAGCTTGCAAAAACTAGATTTTATTTCAACTTGAAACCCATTAGGTAAACCTATGAATTGTCGTTATTCAAAGTAGGGGTGAGCTGTGGGTAAAATCTGTGGATTTGATGTTACTCGCGTCGGGTTCCTATAAATGATAAACGCTAGATTTCCATCCATGTTTTGTCTATCACCCGCGGATTTAATATCCACGGGTGAGCGGGTGGGCGGATTAAATACAAATGGATCCGTGGATTATTTATTTTTTACGAAATTCCTTGTCGCATAAGTAGCGACCTGCACGAATGGTGTAACGACTGCCCCGCTGTCTCCGACATGGACTCGGTGAAATAAAGAAAAATAGGTAAAAAATAAAATTGGCTTAGTTTAAAACTTAGAATGTTGTAATTTAAAGAGTTGTAGGCTATTACAACATAGCAATGCTAAGAGTTAATTCTATAAAATCAATGCAATATCCTTCCATCAACCAAAAGTAAAGTCTTCAACCATATGAAGGCTCTACGGTCAATTCAAAATAACCCGAATAACGTGGTAGTGCTTCACTACCGTATGTTGCTCGCGATAAATCAACAAAACCTAGGTTAGAAAAAAATTATAAATTATATAACACCTATGTAATATCCTTTTATATTTTCTATTTTTACTAATTAACCTGAACCTAACGGGTGTGGATGTCCAATGGATTCCTATACTTCCACCCATAGTCATCCAATATTTATTATATTTTTAAAAATGCACCCTATCCAATCCGCCCATGAACGAATTGCATATCCACCTTCCAAAATACGAGTGGGTTAGGTCAGGTTGGATCAGAAATGCTTAGCCCCAATAAAATTATTTTTTTTCAGCCATAATTTCTTAGATAAAAAAAAGGCTTAGTTATCGACTTAACCTTAAATGTCTTGCCCAATAAAAACGACCAATAACATTAGCGGTGAACATTTGGAATCCAATTTGCGGATCTAATTCCCCCATCCGCTTTTTTGCAGATTAGTATCCGACCTGCACATTAATGGAATGCATGCATGTGTAATTTGTGGGATCCATCGGATTTTAGATTGGATGCGGATAGTCTTGCCCAATAAAAACGACCAATTATATTAGGGGTGAACATTTGGAATCCAATCTGCAAATCTGATTCCTCCATCTGCTTTTTATGGGTGGACATCTGACCCGTATATTAATGAACAACACGCACATACAATATGTGGGATCCAACGGATTTTATATTGGATGTGGATGCTATCTTAAAATTTAGTTGGGCATCCGTATCTGTTATATTAAGGGTATATATAGAATTTTTGTAAATTATGTGACTAGTATATTATTTACATATAATCATTATATATTTATCTTATCTCTTCAACATTTACTTCCATCGAATTTTTAGGGCTTGAACTTGAGAGGTAGAGAGAAAACATGTATACCCGTATTATGCATTCTGCAATATTGATTTATTATGTTATTATTGTGGACATGAATTATAGTATTTTTGGATTCAATGTTGTTCATGATACTTGTTACATATATATTGTTGTTGTTGTTGTTTTTTGAAGAAAATATATGATTTTATTTATTAATAATTTTCATTAAGATTGAAGAGATAAGTTATACAATTGGGTCCCTAATTATGAGCCCACCATCTGTTTACATAATTAGAGATTGCAAATTGACATAATTCATGAGCAATAGAGTTATTGCATCTAGAAACATCAACGAATATAGCATCATTTAAATCCTTTATGCGATCACGAATAGACAAGACAATAGAATGAATGTTCCATGGTATGTTTTTGAATGTTGCAAAAAATAGCAGTTGGAATGCTTGAAGCATCCCCTTCCACAATAATCTTTAGGACCTGTAAAAAAATTTATGGTTGAAGAACAGATTGATAAGCCTTCGCTTTTGTGACAGTCAAAGAAGAAGAATTAAAGCAAGTAGTGCCACTCCCTATATAGTAACCAAAAGAATCTTGCGCCACTGCTCTTGCTGCACTTCTTCCATTAACAAAAACCGCATTTACATGAATCTTCACAAATAATGGAGGTGGTCTCTCCCAGTTGTTTGTTGCTTCATGATGAACATTAATATTTGAAACTGAAATGAACACTGCCTGATTATAATTAAACCACCTAAAATATTATAAAGCCATAGAGATACAATGGTAGACTGCAAATTGTTTGTTGGTGAAAACAAATTCATTCCTTGCTTTCCATATATGTTCCAAATAATACAAGAGTTATCCCAAGTTTAATTTCGCTCCCTTGTCAGGATAATTCAACCATTCTTGTATGGTTTGTTGTTGATCATAAGAATCTTGCAACATAAACTAGACATGACTTGCTTGAAAAACACTTCTGGAGAACAAACAGTTGAATAAGAGATGTGTAACACTCTCTTCTTCCATTCTACAAAAGGAACATAGATTATCACCCTTTTATTGAATTTGCTCATATTTTGATTAACCGCCAATCCATTATGGGGAAATTTTTGTACAAATATCTGAACCATTGGTGCAATATTCAGCTTCTTCCAAAACAATTGCCATTGAAATTCTGCCGTAATAGAACTGCTATGAGAGTTATCTACTAAAACTTTGTAACATGATTTAGTTGTGAAGTTACTTGAAGGAGCTTTTAACAAACTAACTTGTCAATTATTTCCTTATCTTGAGGGATATAGATACTATTTATAGCTTCCACTTCTTCAGGAGGGAATATCTGCTTTAAAAAATCTAAATTCCACTTCTTCTCTTCTTAAATTATAAGATCAGAGATACCTTTGAAACTTGGATAATAGATTATGGTAATCTATATGGTTTAAATCCCAAGATATTTTGAATCCAGGGATCTCTCAAGATTTCAATATGCTCACATGTTCATACAAACCAACAACAATTGTTAACCATAATGTGCCTAACAGTTAACATGTTTTACCAAATACTAGATATTCCCTGTTTTGGATCATTATCCCAAAAGACTTAGTCTTCAAATATTTAGCTGAGATTAACTTTACCCACACTGTTTCAGGATTTATTAAAAATATCCATACTAGTTTAATCACCATATATTTATTAACAAATCAACATTACAAATTCCTATATAAACCACCATCCTCTCTTTCTCTTTGTATCTTGTCCCATGTGATGAAGTGTATTTTCCGTGTGCCTAACTCATGTTCCCACCAAAAAGTTCTTTGTATCTTCGAAATTTGATAAAACACTCCTTTAGGAAGCAAATTAATACCCATTGTGAATATAGGAATAGATGATCATCATTTTTAGAAAGATCAATTCTTCCAGCCGAATTTACAAAATGAGTTCTCCAACCTGCCAATTTAGAATAAAATTTTGAAATTAGTGGTTCAAAAAAATTGATATTATTATCAGACTGCAAAGGATAAGTACCCAAATATTTTTCATCAATCTTCATAACTCTAACTCCCAATTTCTAAATAGTAGATCTTTTGTTTGCATTGCTACAACTCTTACTGAAATGAAATGAAGATTTTGAATAATTTATTATTTATCCAGAAAAGGCAGAAGAATTATCAAAAATATACTTCAATTGATCAACATTGTCTCTCGAATTCTTCCCAAAAAAAAAAGTTATCTACAAACATTAGATGACTACTTTTTGGTGCAAAATTGTTAATACTGTAACCATTGTTGAGTTACATAGTTTCCATCTTTTTCATTAATAATAATAATCCTTGAGAAAAAATAATAAAGAGAGTTGGAGATAAAGGACAACCTTGTCTCAAACCTCTGCTACTTTTGAAGCTACCATGTGGAAAGCCATTTAGAAGAATTGAGAACGTAGCAGAAGTAACGCATTCCATGATTAAGCATGAAACTGAGTAAAGACCATGAAAATCGATCATAAGCCTTCGACATATCCAATTTTAAAGCAAAAATTCCTTTTTTATTATCTTGACTTCTTCATAGAATGAAGCAATTCCTTTACAATGACAATATTATCTGTAATTTGTCTATCCTCTGCAAAAGCATTTTGAAACCAAAAGATGAGCTTATTCATGAAACACCTAAGTTTGTTAGTAATTAATTCAGCCACAATCTTATACAAAATATTACACAAAGATATTGGCCTATATTTTAGAGCACTACAAGCATTTTTTTAACCTTTAGAATCAAAATATTATGAGTATGGGTTAAAAGATTAGGAATTTTACCTGATCTGGAATTTTTTTGGATGAAGTTGATTTTTTGGTCACCAACAATTAACTAGCATTTTTTGTAAAATATGATTGGATATCCGTTAACTCCAAGAGAAGCAAGTGTATTCATTTTATTACAGTATTCCAAATATCATCACTAGCACGAACAACATAGATGGAATTGTTTGAGTCTAGATCAAGAGTGTAATCTGGAATGGATAGATACGAAGGAAGTTGAATATTGACATTTCTTGAAAGAGATTATGGAAAAATGACACTAATTTCATAAGCAACTTCATGAGGTGTTTTTAACCAAGTATGATCATTTGTTTGAATATAGAAAAATTGAATTTCTCTTTCTTCCTTGTTTAACTGCCAGGTGAAATTGTTTTGAGTTTTTTTCTACAATGTTTAACATATTTGTTTCATTCTTTGTTCCAAGTAGGTTACTTCCATGATAATGTAATCATTAAGTTGAGCACTGATATCCCTTTTTTTCTGAATATAAGAACCAGCTGGAGATAGGCTTGGTAGTGTAATAGTCGTTTCTTTGAAGTTCTTATTATCCATTTTACACAACCTATTATGTATCTTCTTCATTGAGAAAAAAAAGTGCCAAGAAATTATAACTAGAAGATTGAATCTTCATTGAGATTGAGGTTTTGGTTCTCCATAAAAACTTCAAGGAAATCAGGATGAGAAGGAGGATTCCTATGATAATTTCTACAAGTGTTTAACAGAATAGGTGAGTGATCACTAGAAATTCTAGGCATATGGAGAACTCCAAATTTTTCGAATATGAGACACCGGTCTGGAGATGTTATCACATGATCCAATCTATGTCTAATTAACCATATATATGTGGCATTACACCAGGTATATGCTGGACTGGAGAAACCAAGATCTAATAGATTATTTTCATTAATGAAACTGTTGAATTGGTTGATATTGTTGTTAATTGAAAGAATTCCTCCAAATTTTTCTCTAACCTAAGAAAGAGCATTAAAGTCTCTTATATAGCATTTGGGTAATTGGGTCCTACTATTTGTTAAAAGTAGACAGACAAAGACGGCCAAGATTCAGATCTATCCATTCTATTAAGAGGATCGTATACACACAAAAGATTCAATGCAGGAAAGGACCTAACTGTTTAATATGAAGATTTATAAGGTTTTTCGAATAAAAAGATTTGATGATTTCTGATAGAAAAACTATTTCAGAATTAGAACTTCTTAGGAAAGATTAAGTGTTTGAATTGTTGGGTAATTTCACGCAAACACTATCACTTTTCTTGCGGCTAATTAGGGGCAGCCACTAAACCCACTTGATTATCTGATTCATCTTTTCTAGATAACTTTGTAGAAGGACTAACATGTTCAACATAAATTCCTCTTTGTATCCTTTTAAATCCCCTTGAATCATAAACTAATAAGGATTTGAGTAAGTTTATCACCCCGAGCTCTAGCTAGATATTTTCATTCTCTTTTCCTACCTGATATATTTGAATTTTCTGTCAAAATTGAACTCCCAATATTAAAACCAGTCTGAATGGATTTTTCGAGAAAGCTTTAGTTGCAGAATGGTCAGAATTTAGGACTTGAATGTTCTTTCCTTTAGAATTAGATGGCTCCTCAACAGTAAATTTTGAATTTAGGAAAAGGTATTTTAATTTGTATTCTTGAACGTTGGATTATTCTGTAATTCCATTACGTCGGTTATATTGTTTAGTAACTGAATTTTATGATTATTCAGAAATGGTGGAACCATATCACCGGAATTGATGGCAGTTATGCTCTGACGTATCTCCGACATGGATTGATGATTTATTATTGTTGAATAATTCGATGTTTGAGAGTTCTGCCTTTGTGATGAATCAAAAAAATTGATTTTCCTGATGAACTGTATCCTTGAATAAATCCATATCAATCTCGTATATTTTAACAGAAGCGTCAATTGTACGCTTGTATTTAGGACGAATAAGATCATAATTCTGTTGATAGAAATTCTGGAGGATATTCCTGATGGATTTTGACTTTATATTAATTAATATTTTAAAACATTTTCATCAAATGGCATATTAATGCACAAAAATGACATAATCTAGGCAATATCTCATACCTTAGTTCCACCGATATTTCCTGATTACTTGATACAGGGAAGATTATAGTATCTCGGATGGGTTTTTGAATATCAACTTGTAGCCTGACCCTTGCAAATTTTCCCCAATTTCTTGATTCCCGAGGGCTTATTGGTGTAAGACTTCCAATGAAAGAAATCATTTTTTGAATAAATTCTCTATCAAGATAATTAACTGGCAGACATGAAGTTGAACCCATAATTCTACATTTTTAAATTTATATTTATGGGGTAATTTGTTTGGAACATATCGTTCCGAAGCCAGTACATCATCTCTTATAACCCATGGAAACGAATCATTTTTGTTTGTATATCTCATGAGAATACAATTGTGTTTCAATCTGTAAGATATATCTCATGAAAATGCAATGTATTTCAGTTTGTAAGATTAAATATGCAACGGTGCTTTAGGTAATTGTTTAATTTTTGATCTCATTTTCAATAAAATTAAAAGAAAAAAAAACCATTGACAATAAATAAAGGTTAAAGACGTTGAGTACCTGATTTTTATCCATTTTAGCATAAACTCTTACGCATGTTCTTCTTCCCTTACTTCAAAGTCCAAACCCTATTTCATTTCCCTTTCCTTTATATTTCCCGTCCCTTTACCCTTTCTTTACCACACTCGCTCAAATAACCCAATCCCCAATATATTTGTGGGATAGGGCCGCTAGGCTATTAAACCCACCCAATGCGGCCCCCGTTATCTAAGCGATGTTTTATCTTGTCATTTCTTTTTCTTATCTCAAAACACAAGGTTGTTTTTTCATGATTGCTATATGGGTTATCAATGTGCTCGGTGGTTTACCAATCTAGGTTGTTTTGTTTTTTTATAAATTTCGGTATATCTCTAGGTAAATTTGTAGCCTCTTATATCATCCATAGTCTTTCCTCATCATTTTATTTATTTTCATTTATATTTACATGACATCCTTATTCATTAAGGGGATTTTGTTTGGTAAATATTCTTTAAGCAATTAAATGATAGCTTGACGCTCGAAGTTTTCTCTACAATATTTCAAAAATCATCATTATCCTTCTTTCTTCCAAATAATCAAAAATCTTAATCAATTCCGATCTTTACTCCATAATCAAAATCATCATCCAAATTTCCTTATATATATTCTTTCTTTATAATGTTTATTTTCTTTTTGTTTCAAATCTTTTTCCTGGATTTTTTTGTTTCTACGAAGATTTCCTTGGTTTCCTTTTCTCTTTTCTATTACTTTTGTTCATTTTCCATTGATTCTCCACTCCTACGTTAACTAAAACTCATCTTCATTTATTTCATTATTTTCTCACTTTCACTTCCTCTCTATTATATTTAACAAATCTGTTTTCCAACCTTTAACCAGTTCATATATTCAATTCTTTAGCCTTTGGAAATTCATCTGAATCATATCTTATTTATCTGCATCATATCTCAATCAAACCCAACAAACCTACAATCCCCCCCACCTTTTCAGATATAGTACAACAATTTGCTAACCTTCCTTCCCATAATAATCCAGAAAATAAATTTCATATTAGCATTCCAATGTCAAATCTCTCTGTTGAATATAAAAACTGTCGTGTTCTTAATATGGGACTACTGTTATAAACTAAATTAAAAGATGAACTATTGCACAAAAGAAATATAGAGAGAAGAAGAGAGAATTTCTCATTACTATATATTAGTATGCATTACAAAGGAATGAGCCTCAATTTATAGGCTAATACAAGAGAGGATGATAAAGATAGCACTAACATTAGGAAGTAATGGAATGCATTCTCATAACTAAGGTATTAAACCTAGGTTATTACACTAAATGTGGGGGTACCAAGAAGTGAAAGATGTGAAGAGGTGGAAGGGGAGATGATAAGGTGGTGGTGTAAGAGGGGTGTAAGAGTGGTGGAATCCACCAAAGAATTAATTTACAACACTCCCCCTTGGATGACACCACTCTATTATGATATTGCCTCGTTAAAACCTTGCCAGGAAAACCCAAAAGTGATAAAACCTAGACGAAGGAAAAAGAGTACAAATCATATCATGGTGTTGGACGCGTCAAATATTGCCTCATTAAAACCCTGCTAGGAAAACCCATTGGGACAAAACCAAGCGAAGGAAAAAGAGTACAACACGCATAAATTTCCATCACACAATACTGATGTTCTCCCCCCTGATGTTGTGCACCCAAAGAAGTATAGAAAGACTGATTACATAATGTTGATCATCAAGTAGAATCACTTACCGTCTTTGTTCAAAACAAGATATAAGTTTGTCTTCAATAATGTCTTCGAATATCTCTTTAAGCAAATTTCTTCAAGGTCGTTGCCTCATCAAAACCTTATCGGGAAAACCCAGAAGGAAAAAACCTTGACTAAGGAAAAAGAGTACAACTATAGATAGATTAAGAAAGGAGTTGGACATATATATATTGCCTCGTTAAAACCTTGAGAAGGAAAACCCAGTTGGACAAAAACCTTGACTAAGGAAAAAGAGTACAACTCGTAAAGTCCACTATATCCTCCAGCAGAAAGAAGATATCTCAGTTGATTTACCACAAGTAGCTAATCAGCAACCATCTTCAGCTCAAATTTTTTTTGTTGGTAATGGAGACCTTTATGTTGCCATAACTTAATTTCAAATCTCAAGTTGAATTGTCTTTGTCAAATTCCCAATGGTTGATTTGTAGGATATGATATATCTTTTATTCTTCGTAAATTCCTTTCAAACAATAATAGATGATCATCGTTGTTGCTGCAAAAAGGATGTTGCATCGTCTAACAATTTGGCAAATGGAAACTGATTATCTGTAGTTCATTACTTACGAGACTTTGGATAAACCGTCAAAGCAAAGATCCAATGTTAGACTACAAAAACCAATATACACAATGCCTCCATATTAGTGCTAATTAAGTTTCGCAAACAAATTCACTACCGAACAATTTCAAGTATAACATATAAAGTTATACATAAAATCAAGCACAAAAAGAACTTGTAATTAGTACGTAATACGAACCAGAGAGAGTGTAACATACCCGTTACCGAGATGAAAGTAGATTGCTATTAAACAAGTTTTATTAGGAGGTTACGTACTTATCCATGTATACATGTCAAAACTTTCTAAAGTTGACAAAATCATGGACCATTATAATGCTTAATAAGTTTGATACATGATTCCAAGATCTTTTGTCTTGAATTCTTTCAATAAGGAAGTATAACCTGTGATAATCTTTTAGAAGTTTACATGAACGTTATCTTCGATAACAAACAATTATGTCAGACTATGACATGTAAAACTGGCAAATAATAGTTTCCCTTAAAATTCATCTATCAACGGGGTACACAATACTTACCAAAGTATTGGGTGTTTTCAAATCATTTAAGAGTAGATGATGTAATTTCACAGATCTCAAGTGTTTGTAGAAACTAGATGCCACGAGTGGCGCTGTGCAATTAGCGTCCTTGTTCCTCTCGTCTCACTTTCATGCAAACTAATTAAGCATCAAACTTGTAACCTTCCGGGTTCACAATTTTTATTTATGTCCAGAAATGTTTATTAGTGAGAGGACAACCAAATATGGATGCCTTTCACCCATATTAGTCAACCATACATATTGTCGATACTTCACGGCAGTTTCTCTGCGAAAAAGGATTTTGTCTATACTCTGAATACATGTTCGACAATAACTACGATTATGTACGCGTATAAAAATCATTCTTTAATATCGACACCATTTGTCCACTTAGGAATGAATTCCTCTTTAGGAGATAAATATGACTCGGTAATTAAAGATCGTAGTTAAATAGTCTCATTGAGAACATTATCAATAGCCTCCCCAGGAGCACTATTTTGATCCAGCGTGATTGGCTTCCTCTATCAAGGAATATATATTATTTATTTATTTATTTTTCATCAACAATTCAGATGAGTTGTAGACGACTTAATTATTGTTAACTCATGGCATGCCCTGCAGGGACATAAACTAATGCCAAAATACGTGCAACAACAAATGAGTTTTAATTATTCTTCTTGTAAGAATAAAATGCTTCAAGCATATCATAATGAATGAATAACTTCTCCACCTTATACCGAATTGGTGCAAGAATTATGATGAGACCAATTCATGACGTTCTTATAACGACTGTTTTCCTCCCTCTAACGGCGGGAAGTCTCATCACATCTAGTATTATTCACGCAAAATATATTATGGGTGAGTGACCTTGGATCCAAGTAGGTCATCCGAAAAAACTTTTTTTTTCTTCGGATTGTTCATCATAATATTACAATTAATAATTCTAATCACCCATGCTCATATATGTAATTAAAATTTGACAGCGTATATTTTATCAGTGTGCACCCTGATTAGCATTTATTATAAACGATAGTCATATGCTCTTGTATTGGTACGTCTACCAAAACTTGAGCGGGAAATTCCGCTTGATTGGTACTAATCAATCAATATGTCGGAAACGTTTAATGCTGTAAAAATTGTGCTCTTGTAGCAAAGGATATGACATATATTTTGAGTTTTGATAATAAAACCATTAACAAAAGTATAGATTGACGAGAGAAAAATAATAAAACCATTAACAAAAGTATTTAGTAACTATGGGCTACTTCGGGAACCCAGAATTTTATGGATACCTGAAATCCAAAAAAAATCATAGACCACTTCTGGAGTCTATATTTATGGATTACTGCGGGAACCCACAATAATTTGGATTGCTACAAAAATTTATAATTTGCATGTTAGACTACTTCTGGAGTTAATAACATCCCATGGATTGCTTCTGGAATCCTTTTTTTTTTTTTTTTCAAGACCAATAATTAAAATAAACAAAAATCAAAATAAATAAAGAACATACACAGATACAGTACCAACATAATTTAAATATCAATTTCGTCATCTTCGGGTTTGACGAAATATTCATTGCCAGTGTACACGTGGACACATTATTTGTAAAATAAAATTGTCTTAACATCAAGGTCATGTTACTTCAGGAACCGCGGATAGAGACATGATGTCACTTTGTTACAGGTCACTTCAGGGATCGACCGATTAACCGAGTGAACTTCTTTTGTCCATATTGTGGCACACTGAGTTCCAACTTCAGGTAGAACAGTCTTTTTTAATAATAATAAAAAAAAAAAATGTACCAACATGTTCATGAATATGCTTAGAATAGTTAAACAAATAAATCAGATTATTTGCTTAGAATAATAAAAAAAAATATTTTGCAAGATAGAAATTATATCTTAATTTCTTACCGCTAAGGAGAGCTAGCGTGCTGATAACGTGTTATAAACTAAATCAAAAGATGAACTATTGCACAAAAGAAATATAGAGAGAAGAAGAGAGAATTTCTCATTACTAGATATTAGTATGCATTACAAAGGAATGAGCCTCAATTTATAGGCTAATACAAGAGAGGATGATAAAGATAGCATTAACATTAGGAAGTAATGGAATGCATTCTCATAACTAAGGTATTAAACCTAAGTTATTACACTAAATGTGGGGGTTACCAAGAAGTGAAAGATGTGAAGAGGTGGAAGGGGAGATGATAAGGTGGTGGTGTAAGAGGGGTGTAAGAGTGGTGGAATCCACCAAAGAATTAATTTACAACAACTACAATGTTAATATGAATTTTATTTTCTAGATTATCATGAGAATAAAGGTCACCAAATTGTTGTACTATATCTGGAGGGGGGATTATAGGTTTGTTGGATTTGATTGAGACATGATGCAGAAAAAGAAGATACGATTCAGATAAAGTGTCAAAGGCTAAAGAATTGAATATATGAAAAGTCTTGGTTAAAGGTTGGAAAACATATATTGAATAGAAGAGAGTGGAAGTGAAAATGAGAAAAAAATGAAGATGAGTTTAATTACTGTAGGACTGGAGAATCATTGGAAAAGGAAGAAAAAGAATAATATGAGAAAATGAGGCCAAGGAAATATTTGTAGAAACAAAAAAATCCGGGGAAAAGATTTAAAACAAAAAAAATGAAACAGAATAAAGAAAGAATACATATGAGGAAATTCAAGTGATGATTTAAATTATGGAGTTAAGATCATAATTGATTAAGATTGTTGATAATTAGGAAGAAGGAAGATAATAATTTTTGGAAAGTGTGCAGAGAAAACTTCGAGCGCCAAGCTATCAATCAATGGTTTAAAGAACATTTACCAAACAAAAATCTCCCTTAATGAATAATGATCCCTAGTAATTATAAATGAAAGTAAATGAAATGACGAGGAAAGACTATGGATGCTATAAGGG